>OX422140.1:327133972-327537286 GCA_949129095.1 Volucella bombylans
ACTCCATCGTCAATCGACTTCTTCCTGGCAACATTCAGCATTATTAATATCCATCCGGAATTAAAAAATTGTTCATATCTGGCTCGTCCAGGCGACTAAGGAGTTGAAAATTCGACTCAACCAAAAGATTGTCTTAGAACATCCCTAACAGAATATGCAGATCAACTTCAGGAAAATCAACTAGGACAGATTTCAAAGGGAGGTAGAGGGTGATCTTTTGCAACCACCAGTTGACAGAAATCTCAGATACCCAGAAATTGATAAATACGTCAACGACCCGATGCTTTCAAAAAAATTCAGGACCCGATGCTTTCAAAAAATTCAACTAAATCATTGGAAAATCAAGAGGTATTCCCTACAATATTAACAATAGTCAGAGAGTTGTAACAACACCATAAGAGAAAGTAGAAGCTTTTGCCAATCATTTCGAAGGAAGCTTTAAAGACCGGCCCTAATACATCTACTTGCATTTACCAGAGAAGAGGATTCACGCGTCCAGGAAATTATCTCAAATTTGGATTGCATCACATCCTTCAGTACCGACAACCAAGCTATTGAACCACTGTTGGATGAAATGTTTACTAGCTACGGGGAGGTAGCTGACATTATCCAAACCAGCAATGAAAAGAATTCAGCCGGGACCGACAGACTATCTAATCATATCCTGAAGAAATTCCAAGCCTTTCAGTACTCGTTATCACTATTATAAACAATAGTTAAAAACTTCCATGTAAGCTTCCCCTCTAGATCATTCTGGGAGAAAGATGCTTTAATGGAGGATAAGTCAATGCATCTCTACACAAATTTGGCGATTAAAGAAGCTCTGTCCTGGTTGAAGAAAAACGTGATATCTGCAAAGGATATCCGCATCATTTCAGGTAGTCGGCCCGCCATCAAGTTTCTGGACTCGGTCTCATTATATTCTAAACTCGCCCTTGAATGCCGATCATATCTCATGGAGATGGCAAAGTAGTTCAACATTCACCTTTGTTGGGTGCCGGACCACAGGGGCATTCCAGGGAACTGCAGAGCCGATGAACACGCCAAAACCACTCTACCTATCCTACCGGACAAAGGTAGTATAGGTATACCAATCGCTACGTACAAACTAGCATTAAATCTGGATGCCAATAAAAGAAAAGACCTTTGTTGGACTGCTGGGCAAACATGTCTAGCGACCAAAGAGATCTGGCCAAAGCTGGATCTGAATCGCTCTAAGTGTCTGATCTTTTAAAATAGGAAACATCTCAGCGCCATAATAGTTGTCATCACTGGACACTGCCTCATAGGCAAGCACGCAAGAAGGCTTGGCGCTTTTACAAACGACCTCTGTAGAAGCTGCATGGACGCGGAAGAGGAGGAGACAATCCTCCACCTACTCTGTACATGTTCAGCTCTCTCTCAGAGAAGAAAGCTTCATCTAGAAGCTTTCTTCTACAACGACCTAAACGATCTAGAAAATATAGACTTTAACAGTCTCCTACGCTTTATCATAAGCTCAAACTGGTTCCATTAGTAAGAGGATCATAGATCCACGTGGCATCACAATGGGCCAATAGGCCTAAGTGGGCTGGTACTTGCAACAGCCACTCTTACCTAACCTAACCTAACTATAAACAATAGCTATTTTCCTTCATATACCGATCCCCAAAAAGAACAAACCGCGACAGTGTCGATGAATAAAGACCAATCGCCTTACTTTGTACTTTGTTGTGTTGGCAAGTTATTGGAGTCAGTCGTAATGAGCAAGATAAACTTTTGAAAGTTTCCCTAACAATAGATCCTTTTTCATGCAGATTTACAACACGATGTTGTCAACCAAACGGATATGTGCTGGAGTACCCCAAGGCTTGAGGCTGGGACCTATCCTGTTTAACATTATGACTTCAGATCAGCCAACATATACAAGGGGACAAGGGGATCAACGCGTTCAAAACAGAAGTCCTATGCTCCCGGACTCCGCCTGCATTGCTACTAGCCACTAGATGCAAAAATATCACCATAAAACTTCAGAACAACTGCATTATCACCTGCAAACCTTGTACAACTTATAAAGGAATATAGTTCCACGAAGATTCAACGGACATGTCGAAGCCAATATCAAAAAGGCCAACTTCGCGCTTCATCTTATTCATCCTCTTCCAATCAAATGAGCCAAACTAAGCCAGAAGACAAAACTACTAATGTACACACAGTTGACACGCCCTGTTCTAACTTATGGATGTCCGATTTGGTTTACCACGTCACCAACCAATATGAAACAGATATACCAATAGAAATACGTCGGGCCCCTCTTGATGAGCCGACATTCCAATTTTAGTTGTATAAGACCTAAAATAATTAGATATATATTTTTTATTTATTTATTTATTCATTCATTTAGTATTACCGAATTAAAGTAGGGGAGGGTAGGGCTGCTCTGGTCGTTAGGGTTCCGTCTTTTTTTTTCGTTTCTGCGATAAAAATGAAAACACACCCATGAATACTCCAAGCTCTTCCCTATAGTAAGAGAATACCACATACTCATACTTAAAACAAAACGTATATGCGTAATACGTATATTGATAATAAATAAGTGGATTGGTTGATGGTTATACACATGTGTTACGTTACCAATTTTCACACGGAAGTGGTACGAGGCCAGATTGGTTCAAGAGTCGTGCGAATGGCGATCGCCACACACTCTGAGTATTTGAGAAAGATGGATGACCAACACCTATCATGTAAGTTCAGCTAAATAAGAGTGTGCATGGAAGGGCACCGGCAAGGTTATGAGCAATGAATAGAGAGGTACGAGTATATCCCCGTTCCCCTACACAAGAGTGGATCCTCTCACTTCAGTTGGCATAAATATAAGTAAATTCACGCACTATTAATATATCTTAACCATTTTGTGATTCTCTTAACCATTTTGTGATACTAACAAAATATCACGTTAGTTTCAATATTTTACAAAACAAGGTTGCACATGCCTATCACCAAATTCAACCTTACTTCGGGAGCGTATAGGAAGAGGTGATCACGGATGTCGTATGACTGGCGATCGCGTACACTCGAAACAGGAGAACGCACATCTCCGAGTGTTGAACCAACGGATGGACAAGCGCAAAACAACGACAAGTCCTTCCAACTAAATATGCGTATATGAAGCACCGCCCACTTCATGAGCAACGAATAGAGTTGTATATCGCCGTTCCTCTATCCGCGCTACAAGAGTTTATCTTCGAACATCGAATGGAGAGGTAAATCCCCGTTCCCCCATTCGCACTACAAGACTGGATCCTCTAACTCCATCACACATAATGAAAATAAATTTAAATATACGCACTTCCGTCCTCCGTCACCCGACAGCTCCGTCATACAAAAAAATGTTACTTAAGGATTAGTATACAGCAACTAAAAAGAACGCAATACTCTACAATAATACAATAAATATATTATAGATTAATATATTATACAAAAGTATATAAAAAAAGGATACTTGTCGGTCTGCCAATCAAGTACCACAGTGCAAGTTACCGTAAACAGCAATAACAATATTTTATATTTTAATTTTAATTTTATTTCTAGTTTACAGTCGTAGGTTTAGTTATAAGTCCTATTGTATAATATAATATAGTATATTGTATATATAATATAATATACATATATTTTAGACGCAAAAATAAAAACCTTAATCGAATCGAATCGAATGTAAGATCACTCAAGTTTCATATTTCGCAAGCGTAGTCGAGTATAGCCATGGACAGGAAAAATATCACACTTGGCCTGATTCAAGTTTGACGGTCAGGATTTCTTCTACCGTTTAAAGTCATTTTTTATAAAGCCGTACAAATTTTTTGAAATAAATCTACTAAGTTTTGTTTAAATCTTTTTTAATAATTTGTTTTTTAAAAACGCGCGCTCAAGGTTAAAGTACCCCTAAAATGTTTGCACATAGCGCGGGCCTAGGAAAATTAGGGAGGGAAGTAAGATAGGTACCGATAATAGAGAGCTCGGCAGAGTAAGTTATTCGGCTTAGGAATGAATCACGATATTTCAGAGTACGTCCGAAAGAAGGCTTGAGGGCACACTGATGATCATTCATAGCTAGACGAGCATTACGGTTGAAAGTTTGAAGGAGTGGAATGCCACTGGCGATTTCTACGGATCACTGGTGTTGAAAATTGCGATAGACAGTATATATTTCGTCGGTTGGCAGTTACCTAATTGGTTTTGGTGTTAATATCGGAATTTAATGAGCTTAGCATACGCTGCCGTTCCTATTGTACAGTTGAAGAACGGAGACGTGAGTCTGGGAACGAACATGAAAAACAGAGAGTACTGTCGTCAGCAAAGGAATATATTGGATTAGAAGTGACAGACATGGGATCATTCATAAAAATTAAAAAGAGTGTCAGAGACAGAACGGTGCCCGGTTGCACACCAGCACTTAATTATTGAATATCTGATTTGAAACCATCCAAGACAACTTGAACTAAACGTTAAATACGTTAGAAATATCAAGTGCAACTACCTTGCTTTAGCCAGTGAGACATGAAACATGACGGTGAGACATGCCATCAAATCACCAGTGGACCAGTTGATAAGAAAACCGTACTGCCGGTTTAGTGTTTCGAGATATTTCATGAGCTGACGTTTTGTTTGATCTAGCCAGATTCCAAGGTATCTGACTACATTTCGGCAAGCAAGAGGCTGCCCGTGCTGTCCAATGATCGAAAACTTACGCCAATTTTTTCTGGTATCCCTAGAGGCTCCCGAGAACGTCGTCCTAAAGAGAATGGTTTCCGACTTCTGAAAGTTGATTTTCAACTTCCAGTCATCGCAAAATCGTGTTATCGTATCGAAGTCACGCTGCAAGAGAGTATTAATGAAGTCGATTTTTTGACCTGTTCTGTACGCTATTAAATCGTCTGCGTACGCAATAGTATGGGGAACTGAACCTATCAAGTCGCTAGTATAAACCTTAAATAGGATTGGCGAATTGACCGCGCCTTTCTGAAGACCATTTTTAATTTGAAATATTCCGACAGAAGTCACATCACCATTTTTCACTATGAACTGTCTATTGGTTAGCATATTATAAAGAATGTACAAGTGTGGTTTACTGATCCCCAGCCTAGCCAGCTTATAGAAAAGTCTCTCTAACCATACGGTGTCGAAGGCCTTCTACAAGTCAACAAGGCAGGCACCAGTGCACTGTTAATTGCCTTTGTTCCATTGGAACCAGTCTAGACGTGGCATGTGAAATATCATGTCCCGCCTTAAAACCGAATTGATTATCCGGAACTATATATTTGTCCTCAACCCACCTAGACAGAGCTCTATTGATTACTTTTTCAAAAACCTTACTGATATTCGGAGACTTATCGACCGGAGATTCGCCGGATTGGATATATCCTTTCCCTTTTTGGGGATAGGTTGAACCACCGCCGTTTTCCAATGCGCTGGATAATGTGCATTATTCATTGCATTATTAAACAGGGTGGTGTAAATGTCCACCGCTTCTAGAGGGAGATGTCGAAGCACGACGTTCGGAACACCATCGGTCCCCACTGATTTCTTAGCCCTGATTGTGTCAAAGATCTCACGGAATTCTTCCCTCGAAATGAATGGCGGTAGGTCACCCTCTCTGGTAATGACATTATTTGCCATATTTTCGTCGCTAAACTGGGTGAAACCAGAGCCTTCGGATCGCCAATTCTCTATTTCCTTTCGAATGTAGCAGTTGTGCACCAAGACGCGATTGTCCAGGTCATAATTAGGGCCAATGATATCAATGGCCTTGTATACTTCCTGGGAAGTCTCCCCTATAGCCTCAACCTTCTCCTGCGGATCCTCGATCACAAAAAAGTGGTCATCATAAGCGGCCTCATTTGGTTCGTTGTCTGTTGTCCGGGCTATTTTAAGACACTGAAGGTCGTTTTGATTTCTTCTTCGAAATAGTTTATTTATTTGAGGAAACATATTCGGGTTGCTGGTGTTTACAGCCAGAACATTGTTGTTCCAATACAAACTTACAGAAATTCTGTAATTTTCTTTTATTAGAGTTTGAATATTTTTAATCGACGACTTCAGTGTCCTAATCTCCGGGTCTTGTCGGTCAGTTAACTATCTATACAAGTTGTTGAGTCTTGTCAGAAGCCTACTTTTCTATCGGTGCAGTGCGTCAATAGTAGGATTGCGGAATACCGCGGTATTGTAGTGTCCATTTGTGTAATTGTCTCGTCCATTTGTTTTAGGTAATTGTCGATCTCCTCGTTTGACAAATTCCTAATGGACGGTGGGTGGAGCGTGTTCGAGGAGAGCGCTCTTGTCAAGGTTGCGGAGAAGCGTGTTCATCGAGTCCTACTGTAGTTGTAAGAATATCTTTGGACAAACTCATCCAATTCCGCAATTTCGTTGGGAACTGTAATTTCGGTGCTAAAACCGCAATGGTCACTGTCATACACGAATGTGCGCAGACAGTTTAGCGTTTGTAAATTCGTCCCTGTCAGTCGTATGCGTTCGTCGTACAGCAGTAGATCCAAATAAGATCCGCCTCTGGGAAACGACGGGTTATCCGTCGCTTTAAGACCGAGTCTGTACATGACATCGTGCTGACCCCACTAATCGAGTAGTAGGTTCCCTCTAGTATTTTGCAAATTATTTTCCCAAACTCTGTGTCTAGCGTTGAAGTCCCCGCCGATTATAAAATAATTCTCCCCCGATTCCAGCCTCAGAAGTCGAAAAAGCGTGTCGAGCTCTGTAATGAATAGAGTGGATTGTGAAGCCTCAGGTGCATAAGCAGAGGTCAAGTACAGCCGCTTTCCACTGCGAAGCGGGATCTAAATGACGACTGCCTCCAACACCCGGAACCTGCGCAACACTCCCTTGTACACGCTGTGAAATTTTATTCCTTCTTTAATGAAGATCGCGACACCGCCTCCACGTTTGGATTTGGGCCGGTTTCTTCTTCTAACGATATAATTATTCTTCTCCAGTTTGTGCTTATCGGTTAGCTTGGTTTCGCTAGCGAAAAGCACATCAGGACTTTGGTCTTGTAACAATTTAAACATTGCGGCTCTTCATTCAATCCTAATCAGTGAATTAACTTTCACCACAAGGACCTTCAAAGTTTGCTCCACGTTGTGCGTACCCATTACGACATGTGTTGCGTTAGCTCCGGCAGCAGCGCATAGATCTGGTCTACCCGCTTGGCCTGTTATTGTACCTGCTGTTGCAGCTGAGCCATCTGCCCTTGGATTGCGAGCAAGATGGCCAGCATGTTAGGCGCAGCTTCCGTTATTCTCGGAATTGGAGCCGGAGAAGCAACAGTCGCTTGCTGTACTGTAGCCCCCCTACCTGACGCCATTTGGGCGTAGGAAATTTGGGACGTGAGGGCAGGTGTTTGCAACCTAACAGGTGCACGTTTAACTCCACCTTCTGCTGCCGGGCCAGTGTTGCTTTTTTAATGTCGGCGAACTTAAGACAACCCCGATAGTTTGCGGTGTGTCCCACGTTCTCACATAATACGCCGAGAGCTGCGTCCTATCGGATGCTCGTTCCCTACCCAGAGCACACTCCTCGGAACTGTGGTTCTTTGCGCACTTCACGCATCGGGGCTGCATTTGGCAGTTCGACGCGGCGTGCCTGAACCTCTGGCAGCGAACGCATTGTAGAACGCCTTCGCTCCTTTTTAATTTTTCCCAGTGAATCACCTGGTAGTCTAGGACATTGATACTCCGTAGACTATCCAGACGACTTTCGGGACTGAGCTGCACCAGGAAGAACGGCAGACTCCGTTTCTCCCGACTTGCTCTAGCTTTACCCCCACAAACATGAGTCCTTCGCACTCCTTCTCTTTAAGCAGTGCCAGGATCTCCCTAGGATCAGAAGGGGGTTCCAACCCCTTCAGCAGCATCGATTGCCGCTTTCCACACTTCGGTGTGAATGAGTAGTGCTCACCTACTTGGTTTCATTTACTTCTAGTTTATAGGTGTTGATCGGAGGCACCTTCTCCTTCTTCTGCTGCTGTTGTGTTGTTGTTGCTGCTGTTGTTGTTGTTGTTGTTATTGTTGTTGTTGTTGTTGTTGTTGTTGTTGTTGTTGGTGGTGTTGTTGCTGCTGATGTTGTTGTTGTTACTGATGCTGTGATTTCAGCTGTTGTTGTTCTTGCAGCTGCTGCTGCTGTTGCTTTTGCTTCTTTTGTTTTTGCTGTAGTTGGTGTTTCGGCTGCTGCTGGTTTTGTTGTTGCTGCAGTTGTTGTTTCTGCTCTCGTTGTTTTTGTTGTAGGGAGCTCTCTATTTCTGATTGCTCCCTCTGTATGCGCGCAGTTTGCTTTTGCTTAATAGCAAGCACTTTTTGCTCCAGCTTTTGTATGCTGCTTTTTATATTATTAATTTCTTCATCTTCGTCTTCCGACTCAGATGAAGCTAGAGAGTCAAAGTTGTTGGTGCCCTCCTCCTCTTTATCTTCTTCAGCTGTTAAAACAGCACTTTTTTTTATGGTTAGATTAGGAGGTGTTTTCAACCTCTTCCTCCTTTTAATGGCCGTCGCCACGGTTATGAGAAGAGCGGGGCGCTCTCCATCATCCATCACGTGATTTTTTTTTGTTCTTATTGCTTGTTGGTTTTGATGTTACACAATTTGAGGAAAAAAAAGAAAGAAAAAGAAAAGAAAAAAAAAAGTTCCAAGTTTCACTCGGGATTCGGACCAATGTCCCACGATTTGTTGACTGGCGCCGCTAACAACTGGGCTACCGAGTCAATTGACGAAATTGCAATTAATTGTATTTATCCACGGAATTATTGTTTTTTTTTTACTTTATGAGAAGCCGAAAGACGTCTATTCTCACCAGAGATGTGCGAACGACTCGCGATGCCTGCTGTGGTTTCGATCCAAATGGACGAGTGTGAGGTCTTTGAGTATGATCTTTACATTAAGATGAGTATACAATATTTTATTGAGAGAAACGGAGAATAAGTTATTAAGCTACGATATTCTTTACGATATGACAGAAGAAATTGAAATTAGTGTAGTACAAACATATTTGCTATCTTGTAAGTTATCAAAATATCAGAAATTCGTAAGTGATTACGATTACAAGCAAAATTCAAGAGTGAATGAAAAGATTACTGAACAATTAAATGTATTGTATAATAGTGCTCATTATGTTGAGTTCTAAAAATGCCGCCCCCCTCCCCCTCCCCCCCATGCAACGAGTTTCAGGACACAGGAAGTATAGCCAGTTTTCATATGGGACGAACAAATGTACCAGCTGCCGTTCTAACTCTGGCTACTCGTACATGGTTATCTGCACCGGGGTTTACCGACTCTATTCTGCTCATCACCCATTTTGTAGATGGAAGATTTGCTTCTTTAATGACGACTAGGTCCCCTGGTTTGAAGTTGGTACTGCTCCGTTGCCATTTCGGCCGCTCCTATAGAGTGGTGCGATATTCGGTATGCCATCTCTTCCAGAATCCTTGCGTCATACTCTGGATATGGTTCCAATGTAAGCGACGATTAGGTTGAGTATCCAAATAGTTTGGTTCAGGTACAGCCTTCAATGGTTCGCCTATAAGAAAGTGAGATGGAGTTAGCGGATTCAAGTCAAAACCGGATATAGAACACAAAGGACGAGAGTTAAGAATTGCTTCGATTTGGGTAAGGACAGTACACAATTCTTCAAACTTTAAAATGTAATTAAATTAAAGTGAATGTTTCTGATACACCCGTATATAGATTATTTTTGTGAGTATCTGAAATAATAAGAGAAGAAACAGGATTACTTTTGGGGAGTATGATAGGGTGCTTGATGTTAAACGATACATTAGCGTGTTTCATACGTCCACCGATGCGGAGTAGTTCATCGTCGTCCAAAAATGCAGAGTACCTCAACAGCTTTTGATGGTAAATAACCCACCCTTACGAGGGGCGTTCAACATATTCTCGGTGTCGTTGCGAAGCTGTGGTTGTATATATAAATTGATTTATTTATCAAGTAATACTATTATTTTAGTGCATTCATGTAAAATTTCATGTAAATGTGATTATTAATTCGCGTTTTATCTCTAGTTAAACATACAACAAATATCAACGACTATGCAGAACATATACAAAAACTCCATGATCCTTGAAAAACCAAAGCGTAAAAGCAGACTAAACCCTTCGATCACGCCCTACATTCGCGAAAATTGTAAACAAAGAGATGAGCTCTACAAAAGGTGGAAGAACAACAGACTAAATAAAACTTATGAAGCAGAGTACAAGAAATTACGAAACAAAGTTAATAAAATCATTTTCTGGCAAAAGTCCAGCTTCTATAAAGAAGAATTTAACGAAGTTAGAAATGATCCCCGTAAAACATGGAGCCTTGTCAACGAAATAATGGGAAGAAAAAAACAGAGCTTGTACGAGATACTTGCGAAAAATTTCCTATCAGAAAAATGTTTTACAGCACTTTCAAACAAATGTGCAAAACACTTCTCGGAACAAACGATTCACATTATCCACAATTGTGATAACATAACGTCAACACACATCAATAAAACCCTACACAACTCCATCTTCATAGAGGAAACGTTGAAGAGGTATATAGAATATTAACATTACTGGATAAAAACAAATCAGCAGGGATCGGTGGCATTAGAACGAGAGACATTAAAATGCATGCGGATGTATTTGCTCCAATTATCACGAGGATCATTAACCAAAGTCTAAATGAATGCAAGATACCAAATATACTAAAAACATCTATTGTAAGACCAATCTACAAAGGCGGTGCTAAAAACACTGTACAAAATTATAGACCGATTTCAATTTTGCCAGTGATAGAAAAATGTTTAGAGGAAGTGGTAGTCAAGCGACTTCTAAATTTCGTTAATAACCACAAGATAATCCATGAAAAACAATACGGGTTCCAAAAAAGAAAAAGTACAGGGCAACTCCTTGGTGAGTTTGCGAATAGCATCAACACAAGCCTCAACAAAAATCATCACGTCTTTGTCATGTTTATAGACTTTAGCAAAGCATTTGATACCCTGAATCATGCGAAGCTGATAGGAGCCTTAAACCGACTTGGAATCAGAGATACCTTAGCAGACTGGCTTCAAGACTATTTAAGTGGAAGAACTTTTAAAGTTAAAATTAAAAACGCCCTTAGTAAAGAGACTAATGCCCCATTTGGAGTCCGGCAAGGTTCAAAGCTAGAACCTCTGCTATTCATTCTTTTCACAAACGAGCTAATGCGAGTCTTTACAAATGGCATTCCATTCGCGTTCGCTGATGATACAGCTATAGTCGTTAGACATAAGTGTCCTGACACTGGTTTACAAGTAATGCAGGCGGAATTCGATACAGCTCTTAACTGGTGTCATGATAATGGCCTGATTTTAAATGCGGCGAAGACGAAAATGATGCACATCAGGGGACCACACAACAAAGCCACTGACCGAAGAGTAACACTCAAAAGGCACACATGTCAAAAAGTCCTATCGGACCAAGAAATCGAATTAGTCGAGACATACAAATACCTTGGGGTAACCATCGACAGCCATCTTCTATGGAATGTGCACATAGAGAAACTCCGCTCCAACCTCAGGCAAGCACTTTATGCAGTAGTTTACCTTGGATACTATTCCACGTTTGAAGTACAAAAACAGGTATACTATGCTCTTGTGGAGTCAAAACTGAGATACGGCATATTAGCATGGGGTAACGCATCAGCTACGCACATTAATAAGCTGCAAGACCTTCAAAACTCCATCGTGAAGAAAATGCAAACTAGACATCCCAACAACAACACAGGATATAGAAGCTTCAAGGTGTTAAGTGTCCAAAAAATATTCCAAATGACACTTGTTCTTGAATATTACGATGACATCCGCTTCAGAGGCCCGATAGATCATCAGCAGAAGACAAGAAGAAGAGCCCAAGGAATGTTAAATGTCCCAATGACATACAACGCGTACGGCAAGAGACAACTGCAGCATAGCGTCCCAACGGTATTCAACCAGAATTTTTTGTTCATAAAAAAAACATACGAGGGGCGTTCAACATATTCTCGGTATCGGGGTGAAGCTGTGGGTGTATATATAAATTGACTTATTTATCAAGTAATACTATTATTTTAGTGCATTTATGTAAAATTTCATATAAATGTGATTATTAATTCGCGTTTTATCTCTAGTTAAACAGAATCATAATGGCAACTGAGACGATGATGGTGAAAATTGATCATCGCGCTGTAATTAAATTTCTCACTAAGCAAGGAAAAAGTCAAAAAACTATTCATGAAGAGATGGTAACTGTTTACCAGGGTACCGCACCTTCATTATCAACTGTGCAAAAGTGGTCAAGTGAGTTCAAGAGAGGCAGAGAGAGCATTGAAGACGACCCCCGCTCCGGCGCCCCGGCTACTGCTTGTGCGGGAGAAAGCATCAAAGAAGTCAAAAACTTGTTCTTGAGGATGCCCGAATAAAGGTGAAAATGATGGCAGAGATCACCAAGCTTTCAATTGGTACTATTCACACCACTCTTCATGACCATCTTAACCTTTCAAAGGTCAGTGCAAGGTGGGTGCCACGAATGCTCACAGCGCCTCAGAAAAAAGTGAGAATCCCATGCTGTAGAGAGCTTTTGGAGATGTGTAGTGAGAACGCGGACGGTGTTATGGATCGAATTGTTACTGGGGACGAAACATGGGTCCACCACTATGACCCTGAAAGCAAACAAGAGTCCATGCAGTGGCATAAAAAAGGAACAGACCCCCCGAAGGAGTTCAAAGTCACTCCGTCTGCTGGGAAGATCATGGCCACAGTTTTTTGGGACTCAAAGGGAATCTTGCTCATTGAGTACAAAAAAAGAAAGGTGAAACCATCAACGCCACATCCTACGCTTCCACTTTGCATAATTTGCGGGAGGAAATTAAAAAGAAAAGACGGGGTAAACTCGCAGCGGGTGTGTTGCTTCTTCATGACAACGCTCCTGTTCACATGGCGCGAGTTTCCAAGGTTGCTGCGCGAGATTGTGGTTTCGAAGAAATCCAACACCCACCCTATAGTCCAGACCTTGCCCCTAGTGATTATTTCCTGTTTCCGGATTTGAAAAAATGTCTTCGTGGAGAAAGATTTTCGGATGATGAAGAACTCAAGTCGGCAATAAATGGGTATTTTGCAGAGAAAGAGGAAATTTATTTTTTTGAGGGTTTAAAAAAGCTTATCTCAAGAAGTAACAAATGCATTGATGTTAGGGGAGATTATATTGAAAAATAAAAACAATTTAAATTGAACTCGCATTTTCCTTCATATCGATACCGAGAATATATTGAACGCCCCTTGTAGTAGGTTTTGAATGTCATCTTCGAATGCGTTAAGTTGAACAAATTTTAAGATGGAAATCTTGACATTTCAAACTTCGGCATATGTCAGCCCGTGGATAGTTCGTATTAACGTTTTAGGTTTTAGGTTTGCGACATACCTAAGGATGTAGGCAGTTACCCTTTGCAAACGATACCAGGACGAAATGTTTTTGATAATGTTATGAAAGACATGACGGCAACACAACGTCACCAGTACATGACCTTTCACAGCCTTTTCTTCTTGTTGTACCGACTTCCTATCAGATAACGATGTTGAAAGTTCCGATTTGGGCCAATGTTATTCTGATAGCGACAACCAAGATGGACCGATCCACCACATACGATGGTTAACAATATTGGAGGGTAACATCCCATGCGAAGCACAATCAGCAGAGTTTGATTGCGAAGGAACATCTCGCCATGAATATCGAGATAAAGTTTCTAAGATATCAAGTTCGATTGGCGTCGAATGTTGTTCCGGGACGAGGGGGTGAGGACAACCAATGCAGCACAATTTCGGAACCACACCAAGGACAGGTTCTATCAATTTTTTTCTTCGCTAATGACTTTACCCGGGCTATCAATCGAGTCAATAACAACGCACCACAGAGTTCATAGGAATCGGTTTGAGCAGGGCCACTTTTGTTTTTGCCGAAACTATTGTTATTATTCTATCGCCCACCGATGATTTAGCGAGAGCGTAAACGATTGCCCCGTAAGCTACCGACGAAGCATCTGAAAAACCGTGAAGTTCCAAAGCTTCTTCGGAAGCAAACATGTTCGATGGGAGTTGTTCGCGATAGGTTAGCCATTTCTGGGAGATATCGGAAGGTAAGGGATCATCCCAATTCAGTTGTAGCTCACATGACCAGAGCTTTTGAAACATAATTTTAAACAAAATTACTGACGGAGAAAGAAGTCCAAGTGGATCGAAGATATGTGCTATTTCGGAGAGCAACGTTCTTCTTGTTAACGAGGGACACGAGTTGGTTAGATAAGATAAGACAGCACGTCAGTTGCTGGATTCCAATACATTCCCAACACTTTAACGAGGGACTGCGAGCGTTCCGGATCAAAAAAGGGGTACTCACAATATTCAGGGTTCCTTTGAGCGAGTAGAGTCCAGTAATTGGAACTGCATTTTTGAAGCTGTAGACGCGCTTCCGATAGGAATGCGATCAGTTCAGACTGCAGTTCAAGAAGAATTTCGACTGAGTTAGCTCCAATCATGACATCGTCAACGTAGACATCGTTAAGCAAAATTCTTGCAGCGTTTGTATATTTAGATTTGTGATCATCAGCCATTTGCTGTAGTACGCTGACAGATAAGAACGGAGCTGAAGCAGTATCGTAAGTCACTGTTCGAAGTACGAGTAAATAATGCTTAATTTCTTCATTAGAATTTCAACGCCATACGATACGTTGAAAGTCTGTGTTACTTTTTTTTAACCCAAATTCGGCGGAACATTTTAATAATATCGGCCGCGAAAACGTAGCGATGTTGGCGAAAGTTAAGGCACACCCCGATAAGATGGCGCTGTATTGGTGGACCGATTAGCAAATGATTATTTAAGAAATTACCATTTGAGTCCTTTGCCGAACCATCAAACACTACCCAAAGCTATGTCGATGAGCTTTCTGGCTTAAGAACAGCGTGATGAGGAAGATAAAATTGACGAGATGGATATTTTGAAATTTCGCTAGGAGGAATTAGTTCCATGTGACCAAGTTCAAGATATTCTTGCATAAAATTGGAGTATTGTCGATGCAAATCAGGGTTGGTACGAAACCGCGGGACCGCTGTCTTTAGAGTACCTACGAATTTTGGGAAAAGATTTTTGAATGGGAGCGAGACGATATATTTTCCATCCGACGAGCGAGCGACCGTTTTCCGGAAGTGTTCTTCCGCCGGGTCATTAGTTTTGTTAGATGAAACTTCTTCCAGCTCCTAAAAGCGCTGTAAAAGAATATCTACGTCGATAGTTGAATAAAATGAGTAGAATCCTTGGCCATCACCACTTGAATCAGATAGCTCTCCAGCGATGACCCAACCGAACGTAGTATTTTGAGCTATTGGTTTACCTTGTGGCCCAATAGTTTGTTCGGTCCTCAAAATGGACCAACGTTTGTCAGCTCCAAGTAGCACGTCTATAGGACTGGAAACATTGAAATAAGAATCAGCCAAATTCAAATTCCGAATGTGCTCCTATGTGGATGCGCCAAAAGTTAGTTTACGCAAAACTAGTGCCTCGATATTTGAATTCGTTGAATTGTAGCGAGAGAAAAGATTAAGTGTAACACATCCAATAGGGTATTCAGCTTCCTTTGAAGATAGCCCTAATACAGGAATTCTAGCATGAGTTCGCTCAAGCTCAAGCCTTTGAGCTAATGATATCGCAACGAACATTGATTGTGATCCGGTATCCAATAAAACACGACAGTCTATAAGTTTTCCCCGGTTATCTTTAATTTTAGCGAGAATTGTTGGAAGTACGGTCTGCTTATGAATGCTAAAACCAAGCGAGTGGTTGGATACCAATTGGGCAATAGCACTAGAATTGGAAAAGTTATCTGAGGACAAGTATTTCTGCGAAACGGAAACGGACGATGGTGGAATTACATGAGTAGTTTCGATAGCGGGGGGAGTGATGTCTTGATGAACAAGAGAGTGGTGGCGGGCCTTGCAGATGCGACAACGAAACGATGACCGGCATTTAATTGACGAATGACCTGACCACAGGCAGTGTTTGTAAAGGTTCTCCGCGACGAAATATTTAAATCAAGAAATTGAGGGCACTGCGATAAATTGTGATCACGCTTTCACATTGGACATTGCAATCTTGTGTCTGAGGCTTTTGCTAAGTGAGTTCGAACAGGAACTGATTATTTTACGTGTGATATATTCGATCGATTTAGCGATTGGCACGACTCCAATGTACGTTCGAGGAACTCAATTAGATCGTATATCATTATCGACTTTGTTTAACAAAAGAAAAGTTAGCCACGGATCATGAGTATTCTTGTCAAGAGCGTTAAGACCATGAATCACTTCATCTGCACCATCTGTTATCCTTCTCAGCACGTTTACAATATTCGTGGAGGGAAGCGATAAAAACGTTTGTACGAAGGATTAGACAACCAAGTTCATCCGGTCGTAAAGCTTTTCAAGTTTTCCCCAAGCAACCGTATAATTCACATCCGAAACTTTTATATGCTGTAAGTGATTACGATTACAAGCAAAATTCAACAGTGAATGAGAAGATTACTGAACAATTAGATGTATTATATAATATTGTATAAAAAATTCAACATAGATATTTCAGACAGATTGATATAAATTTGAGGTAATTAGAGAATTTGCCCATCAAGGCTTCAATATTTATTTCGACAATGACACTAGCGATGAAATTCAGTTCAATGCGATTCTCTGTCTCTTTGGTTTAGGACGGTAACTGAGCAGCAAAGTCCTACATCGAACAACTTGGGTGATTTTATACAGGGTGCCCGGTGGCAGATTTAAATAAAAAAAAAATAATATGAGACATATTGTTGTATTACTTAGTTTAACATATCGCGAAAGGAGGCGGATTTAATTTTTTGAAAATGATACCGTCTAAATTCCGTCCATTTAGTCGCATACACTCATGGTAGCGGACCACCATGTTTCGTACTATGTGCTGCAGGATACTACGGTGTCCAAAATTTCATAGCGGATATTTTCTATCCCTGACAGACAGCGGGACATTAGCGTAGACTTCATTTACGAAGGAAATAAATTCATATTCTTTAAGTCTGGAGACCAGGGACGTCGCCAAAACGTCAGACCAATTTTTGTCAGAAATGTTTATGCAACAAGTTCATGTAAGTTCTAGCGGCATGCAGAGCCTCCCCATCGTATTGAATCCACGTGTGTGGTGAGTAAGGTGTAGGTACTCGCAAGTTAGTCAAAAATTATTTTGTGATACATAGTGCGCCCATAATTTTCGCTGTTCACATTTACCGCTCCAGTGTCATCTTCCTTAAGTTTTTGCACCAACTGAATCTTAAAGCTTGAATTCTACGAAAGACACTTTTTGATAGTCCCAAAGTCGTTTTGTTCCAACGGTTCCAAGTGTTCGGTGACCGTAGATATTCTGCTGCACCCTATCTGAGGGACATTCGGAGCTGAAGAAATTTTTAGGAAGTGAACAGATGTGGTGTGGCTTCACATAACAATGACTACTTTTAAAAAATGCCTTGAATTCGCGACAAAATTCACGTTCTCAATGATTTAAATGATGCCAATCCCCGTAGAGCCGTTTATAACTTCTTGAAATATCGACATTTTAGAACATAAATCTGCCACCGGACACACAGTATGAGACTCTTATCATTTCAGTTTTTCTCCTTGGCGCAGAAGCATGAATTTCGTTAAGATTGGATGAAGCCGACAAGGCTGTGCGGAAAAAAAATTACAGGATCCATCTGCATAGACGATAAGTAGAAGAAAAAGACGAACTCTATGGTGGAACGGCGCCTTGACTAAGGTGACGGGGGCAGGTAGAAAGAAGGCTCAACGATATCGTCGTATGTAGTTGAATGAATCACAGGACCAACTAAGCTAAAAGAAAGTATTAAACGATCCATGGTCCCTATGCATTCTTTTGTATACACAATAAGCACTACCACTCACAATGCCTTGAGAAAACCAAGCTTAACAAAAAAATACGCCCAGCTGAGATCTCATTCTGTTGATTTTAATCCCAAGTAACTTCGGCCATGATCACGAAGTGAATATATCACCCTGAGCAATAGAACCGTGTAAGCCTTATATTAAAACATCCGTGGATACGACCTTTGAATAAAAATGTTCAATCTTTGTAAAATTAAGTGGCGGCTCGCAAACAAATCACAATCTTCACACTGAAACAAGAAGACCATCAACGATTATCAGAATAGGTGTGAAGAAAAGGTCTTAAATGTCTAATTTTGGAAAAAAAAAACTTTTAAAGTGGTAGCTCTGGTCCCTACTCTTAGTAATACTATAAACAGGGTATCTACATACAAACCTTCGGCTGTACTCCTCTTAGATTCGGAAGAAAATCGAAAGGTGATTGTTGATTGAAGAAGGTGCAAAGACCAAAAAAATGTAATCCCACTCTTATGTAAGTATTTGAAAAAGGTGTGTGATGGGCGATGGATGACGGGTGAGTGTTCTCCTGCTACCTTTTGGTTAGACTTTGAAAAGATATGAATTCCTCAACGTTACGGCAGAATGATAAGAACGTTCCGTGCGAATCGGTACGCGCATTTCTTTTTATTGACATATTTTCATTGAATACTTGTGCCGTCGTCTTTTATTCCCCCTTCTTCCTACTGCCTTCTTTGTAACCCAAGGGTTCTTTCACATTTTGTTTTGGCTTTTCCCCAACCCACACTATCTTTGCTTCCGGTTCGTCCTTTATCCGGTTACTTCTTTGTTCTGTGCCGGGTAACGATGTAAGCATCTGACAGTTGTTTGGAGGGTAAAAAATGTGTGCAAAATTTATGACTGGTGTATTGGATATTTATTACATTTAGTGATTGCAAGGGAAGATCGGAGGGTGTCCCATGTACTGCCGATGCAGCATTAGGTCCGTGGTAGTTCTTCTCCTGCTTTTTTTTTATTTACCCTAGAGGATACCAAATCGAGTTATTAAATTAAAATTGCTGTTGTTCAGTCGATGGTTAAGAAGGGTAATGGGGGTGAGAGACTTAGAAGGGATTTTTGATAGTACGTGCGAACGTTTTGATAAAAAGAATCCTAGTTGATGAAGATGAGTTTTCAGAGCAAAAGGAAATACGTACGTCAATTTCGGGCTTTATATGGGATCTAGAAGACATCAAATCAAAAGAGGCCGATCAAAATGTTGTGGTAATAAATTTTTTTTAGTACGCCAATATATTTATGACGAATCCGAGACTGCAAATGTTGGATGTTCGAAGATGAATACGAAATTTATGCGTATGCGGATTGTCGTTTACCAGGTCGTAAATGGGCGGTTAGCTACTAAGTGAAAAGGTGTGACAAGATTTGTACTATGATTTACGACTGAAATGGTTGGATGGACGTCAAATACACTCGAAATTATGTCGTACGATGAAATATATATCGCTATGATGGAACACTGAATGGTTGTTAAATACGTTATATAAATTTTACTACCAGAGTCAATTGATAAGCCTGAACTTCTTATGTTATTTTTTAAAGAGAAAATAGCAATCATTTTTCACTGGTGTCCCTGGTTATTTCATATCAGATTTGATATTATAGTTTCATTTTCGAATTGAAAAACATATTTTCAAAATGAAAAATAAATTGAATTTGTTGTTGAATTTGGTTCTACTTTTATTGGGTGCTTCGTAGTTGATTACTGCTACCTTATACTCGTAAATGTCGCCGCTTTCTAGGTTTCGGGTAATATCGTGTTAAATAAAATAAAAATTCTGATTGAGTGTCGACACTGGCCTCGTACATGTATTCCCAATTTTTGTTTTCACCTACAATCATTCACAAACCTGGTGTCGCCCAAAATCATTCAAGCACAACAAAAGCAAATAAATATTGCGATGTTCTGCTGCAATAGCTCTTCCATGCCTTTGTACCAGTCTTCTATAATCCACTCGGGATGACTGACGCCTGGTTTACCGCTAGCGATGGTTAATTTCATAGTTTTTGCTATATGTACTTGTATCGTTATGAACCTAAAGAGCTTGAGGCACTTGTGAATGGAACTCTTAACGTAAGACAGATGTAAACTCCAAAAATTATTTCGAGCTGTTGGCACTATTAGTTCTCGTCCACTATATAGCGCTTTTATGTATATGGACATCGTGAATGCAGAGTAGTATGAGTTAGTATGTTGTGTGAAGACAATTTTATTGGATGTCGAAGTGAATGGGGTAAGCCGCTACATTCTTATTTTGTCCCGACTTACAAGATCCCATTCTCTTCAATAATTGGAGAAAATTTTATCGATTTGCTTCCTTTCGAGGCCATCCTTTGTTATTACCGAAATATCTTCAGTACACAATTTTGTTATACTGAAGCAACTCTGTCTACTGAAAGTGATCCAACATAATGTACCGATTTCGCACTTGTGTTGCTAATGGGGCGAAGCACCGTAACTCCACGAAGTCGCCGAAATGTGGGAAACCTTGTAAGAAGAACATAGGTTGCAAACGCGGTGAAATGAAATGAAAATGAACAACTTTTCCTATGGCGTACCCAGATGCGAAGCACATATTTTTGGTTTTCGAAACCTCAGGGACCATCATTTCAATCTCCATGAGTGGAATATCGAATGAACGTGAAGATTTAGAGGATATTTTTGAGAAAGTCCTCCACGTTAAATCAGCGTATTGTGATTATAAAGAATTCTGCGAAAAGATCGAAATATTCGGAAGGGTAGTAAGAGTACTCCAATGGGAAAAATCATTCAGACAGGAATCACTGAGAACACCTGATGACTGCTAGATTAAGTCAAAATCATAAACTCACCCTCTTATGCTTAAGAATAAAATCTCAGGCAGGCTAAGAGTGAGCTGAGTCACACATACCAAAACCCGGGTAAACAGTGAGAATTGCCTTTACAACAAAAACCGGAAGTTCGCCAAGAGCTGCAGGTCTATCAGTCTGACTTACCTTATGTTGATAAGCATGCAGAGAATGGTCGGGCTTCATGTCGGCAAAACTGCGTTGCAAATGCATCCCCTGTCGAATATGCAACATTCCTACCAACGTGGAAAGTCCTGCGAAACTTTGCTTTAGAACCTGATGAGCATTTTAAATTTAAATTACTGTACTTTCGGACAATATGTCATAGACGAATCACTAGTTTTGTGCATAAAAGAAATGCTGGTGAATAGGACCCTGATTGCGGATGATGACTGTGACCGATATATGATTGCGGAGGTACACAGAGGTTGCCTGCAATTCAGACTAATTTCTGCACTGTTATGGTGCATACTGATCGATTCTCTGCCGAACGCTCACAATAGTTTTCCCTATTGATCATGCCTAGCGACTTCCTACTCTAGAGCCCAGGCAGTCTTAGACGTGAACGACGATTGGTAAATTATAGTACAAATACAAAATGGTCTTTCAGTCAATCTTCTCAAAACTAGGATTGCTCTCAGTAATGTATGTGACATATTAATTAAAACATCAGTTCAGATAAGTGTTAAAGGAGAGCCCAACTGCTCGAACACAATGGATAGTCGCTGCAGCGGATGAGGTAACTGAAGTACAAACTGCCAAACAAGTTGCTCGCTGGAGTAGCAATGTACACCCACAATAGTGCAACGCACTCCGTTTGTATGTATTGCCGTCAAAAAAGAAAAATAATAGCGCTGTGTTTTGTGAAAGTTTCCACTTCTATGGTGAAGTTTTTCTTTTTAATTACGATTATAATGACTGAGCAAGAAGAAGTAGCATTTATTGATTTTGTCTTGCAGATGTGCTACCTGTCATTGAAACTCTTAAAGCACAGGAGACGAAGTGGGTGGGTGAGTATTCTCTATCAAGGGAAAAGTACCAGAGGATTCTTCCAAACATCTTTTACTCATATATTTACTAAAGACAATGATGAGGAACAGTTCTTCAAATGAACGCGGTTGACCAGGTTGCAGTATGGCCTACTACTGTGTATAGTCAAGGACAAATTAAAAAAGATTTCTATCAGAAAGCCAATAAGTTCTGAGTGCAAAATGGTTGTAACTTTAATATTAGTTGTTCAAAACAAAAAATAAAAGATACTAAATGCAGGCACTTATCGCAAGGTGTTCCACTACATTACTTAGCACGGTCACTGTGAATGGGCATATCTACGGTGCGAACAATTATAGAAGTGTGTCAGGTATTTTTGGAGGTACTATCACAGATATACATGCCAGAGTTAAATACCGTAGACAGAAAAAATATAAGTTCCGAGTTTAGAGATCGTTGGGATGTACCTCACTGCGTTGACGGGACACATCAAGTGTCTGCCGATTTCTGGCTCAAAATACATAAACTAGAAGGATTACTTCAGCATTGTCCTACTCGTGATATTTGATGACAACTCCACTTTTACGTCAGGTGATGCAGCAGCTTATGACAGCCAGAGGGATGGCGCAATTTTCCGAAACTCTTTCTTTCACAAAATAATTTTCTTAAAAAACGTTAAATTACCTCCGCCTAAAAAACTTGTGTAGCGGTACTGTTTTACTTCGTCACTGAGAGTACATTTCCATTGCGGGATAATGTGATGAGTCCCTATCCTGGCATTCTTTTGGATACGCCTAATGAAGTTTTCAATTTCAGATTTTCAAAATACTTTTGGCATATTGAGTCCACTTTGGAGAATATTAAATAAATGCATTAATTTTCATACTTGCATGTACTATACTGCATAATTTTATCAAAATAACTGACACAGTCTACAATTCCAAGTTGTATTGCCCAGAAGGATATTGTGACACACAGATTGCGACAATAGTCAACGAATCAATAGAACGTGGCGATACATTTAGTATCGTATGTGGTTTAAAAATTAATGTCAACAAAAAGCAGCAGTAGGGCACAAAAAAATAATTGCTACTACGATTGGCCCACAGCCACTTCTTCATATATTACACTGTAATAGCTCAAAGGACTTTAACAACTTTATAGTTTTATAAAAAAAATTCCCAAGATAATAGTGTTCTAAGTTACAGGTAACTGTACAAAAGTTAGCAGATGCAGGAGAAACGATTTCTTAGTCAATGGCGGTAACTAAAATATTAATGACGTTATAAGATACTTTCAATCATTTCTACAGTGCATGGACATTTACTGCAAAGATAGACCAAACTTTAGATAACCTCATTTGTAGATTGGCAATTGAAAAGAAGCAGCTGAAATCAAAAAGTAAATCGGTTGACGAAGGGGAAAGTAGTGCTTTAGATACGCCGAAGGGGCACAAATTTTAGAATAAATACACTAATAAGCAGGAAAATGTTTTTTCTGTAAGAACGCGGGGCACTGGAAAAACGATTGCCCAAAACGTGAAGAAAAGAGCAATCAAAACGAAAATGAAAAAAGAGGAAATGCATTTCTGCGAGAGGCTTTTCTGGCTGAAAGTGGTAATGAAGCTTAGAAGTGCTTTCTTGACTCAGGTGCAAATGACCATCTGACCAATCGAAAAGAATGGTTCATTTACTACAAAGAGTTTGTCGAACCAGTGTTAGTTAAGTTGGGTAATGGGGATATTATCAAAGCATTTGGGAAAGAAGACATTAATGTCTTTGACTGATGTTCTATATGTGCCCGACATTCGTTTGAATTTGTTTTCATTAAATTGTGCTTTGGATAAAGGGTTAAGATTTGTTTCAAATAATTCCAAGTGTGAGATATTGAAAGAAAATACTGTTTTGTGCAATGGGAGTGCTAAAAACCAAATTATTTTAGCTTCTCATTAAAGTTATTTCTGCACACAGAAGATAATGCGTGTGCAAACTCGACAGAAAGTGCATGTGGAAAATTAACTGATAGTGCAAATGTTAATTCAGCTAAAACAGATAGGTGTAAAATATATTGATTCAAAATTGCGTTCTCCATCAAAGAACGGTTTCCTATATTCCAGAACAGAACGGTTGTGTTGAGCGCGAAATGCGTACCATCGTTGAAGCTGCCCGTACGATGACTCGTGCAGAAATTTTAAATAAAATGCTTTGTGCAGAAGCGGTTACTACAGCTGTTTATATACTTAATAGAACTGGTACTAGTAGGATAAAAGGAACGAACAATGGTCTGGAAAGGAAGCTGATATTAAAGCCATCGAAGCGAGCGGATGCGAGACATTTATTTATGTTCTAAAACAAAATAGGCGAAAGTGGGACCACAAAGCTAAGAAAGGAATTTTTATTGACTACGAAGAAGGTGTAAAAGGGCATCGGATATTCATTTCAGAAAGTAATACTCGTAGAGTAGAAATTTAAAGAGATTTAGTGTTTAAAAGTGATAGCAAAAATTCGAAAACTATTGATTTTAATCGTCCTGAGTTGGATCAAAATACAATTTTAAAATGTGTCTTACAAGATATTAGAAAAGCAGACATGATTGACGCATGTGAGAAACCAGATGAAAACAATGATGTGCTTGGGAATACTGTTGTTGAAAATTGTGTTGGAAAGGGGGAAGAAGATTATACCGCTCGAAATTATGTCGGTGATAGTGAAGATTTCTCTGGTGGTGATGCTGATATGAGAAATGACGGAAAAGAATAAAAAAGAAGCAATATGTGAATTAAGAGAGTTTCGCTTTTTTAGCTAAATTATATATTGAAGGAGGCGAAGTATGCAGAAAATAAAGCACTTAAAGGTAATAATACTTGGATATTTGAGGACTTGCCTTAGAATGGTAAGTTTGTAGATACAAATCAAACCTACAACAGATATTAAATGTGCACGTTTTAAGGCACCATATGGGGTTAATTATTTTGAAGTATTTAGCCCTGTTGCAAAGTTTGCATCGATGGGGGCCATCTTGTGCAAGGCGGCTTTTGAAAAATTGCATCTGAAACAGTTTGATGTAAAACTGCATTTTTGAATGGCAGCATTCAAGAAGATATTTATGTCCGTCCGCCAACAGGATATGAGAATGGTTTTGGTAAGGTCTGTAAATTGCAGAAAAGTTTATACGGTTTAAAGCAAGCATCGAAGTGCTAGTACCCAACTTTTAAAATGTTGTTAAACGATTTTACATTTCAAACAAGCGAGACCGATGCATGCGTATTTTTAAAGCACAATGACAAAGGTCAAAATATTCTGGCTATATATATATATTGTAGACGATGGACTAGTTGCGTCAACTAATGCAGGCGAAATTACCGCATATGTGTGAATATCTAAAGAGACATCTTCAAATAAAAGTTTTACCTGAACGACATTTCTTGGTCTTGGAGTTAAGAAAGCTTTAATATGGTTAGTGATAGTTAGTCAATCACAATATGTACAAAGGGTGTTTTCAAAATTTCATATGGGAGATGCAGTGCCGATATCTACACCTGCTGATGAAATGCTCAACACTGTTTGTAAATTGGAAAGCTCAAAAGTGGAGGTGGTGTTCCCCTTTCAGCAAGCGCTTGGGAGTCTTATTCGTATATATTTGATAGTGGCCACTCGACCAGATATTACTTTTAATGTTAGAGGCGTAAGCCGCTGTTTGCATAATCCAAGCCAACTTCACGCAAAAATGATGAATATAATTTTACAAATGATCAGCTGATTATATAATGATTTTTAAATGTAATATTTTTTTTATTTTCTTGTTATAGTGATACAGACTATGCTGGAGAGATTACCACTAGACGCTGATTTTGTCTTCCTAATTACGTTAAGGTGCATCATTTGGTCCTCGAAATAGCAAAAATGCATAGCCCTGTCAACTACTGAAGCTGAGTTCGTTGCTGCATATTAAGCTCTAAAGGAGTTAATTTGGGTTCAACAACTCTTAGACGTTTTGTTGAAAAATGCAAGTGTAAAACCTACTCTTTATGTGGAAAACCAAGGGGCTATCCGACTCATCAAGAACTCTGAATTTCATAAATCGATGTTCGTTACAATTTTATTCGCGAGAAATTCGAAGATAAACTATTCAACTTAGAATTTGTTTCAAGTAAAAGTCAAAATGCTGATATTTTTACTAAACCATTTTTTTTAAGAACTTAACACTCAAGTGGGTATTATTAGACTTAAAATGCCTGAGCACATGTTAAGTTTTAAAGATTTTAGGAAAATGGTACAGAGAGAGAAAGAAAGGTTTTTGGGCTCAGTGGTTATTTCACTCCATGGGTGGCATCCAACATTTAATGGGGAGACTAAGCTCTTAATGGAAGTTAGCTTGTTGTTGATTTTTAGTCAACTACTCATCTTACTTGATTTTCAATAACTGAAAAATTTAATATGTCTTTCCAACCAGTCCAGTATCACTTGAGCCACGGCCACCTACATTGCCTACAGATAGTTTTTTCGATCAATGATGGGAATAGTAGCTTTTAACAATTTAAATTAATATCTTTTAATTTTATTTGAATGCAACTATTGAATTGTAATTATAGTAAACATATAAGCTTCTTTAAACCATTAATCAAAGTGGGAGTGTTAACGTAATTGACTCAGTATTTGGTTTAATAATTAATTTCAATAATATGTATACAACAGCCCCTTATTCTTTCCTATGTACTTACTCATTTTATGTAATATTACCCCAATTATGTATTCAGTACTTTAATCATGAAATATATGATAGTTTATTTCTTTTTGAATTACCAAAAGCGACGCTGTTTTTTTTATCGTTAATTGTATACTCAATTGTAGTCTTTTGCCTCTGCGAAGCTTGCGAACTGCTGAGAATTTCTGGTACTTATTTCCCGACACCATCTTAAACAAAAAATATTGCATGATAATGTGCTATAAAGAGAAACAAATGATTTTTCCGGCCTCATGTTATGCTTTCATTCTAGGTTTCACGTGTTCCTTTATGAATTGCTTTTGTTTCCGATATTTCCAGGTAGATTCTGGTTCGTCAGTACCCTCGCCAAAACTTGGCTTCTAATTGAGATCTCTAGAACAGCATTCTCACAAACTCTTCCATTTTTTTTGCAAGCGTTAGCTTGCAGAAAATGCATGAATGGAACAATAATTCTGTACTTATGTAGTATTCCAACTGCTTCCGAAATTTGTTTCCACTCTCCGTTTTTTTTTTAAATTTTTAACTTTCTGATAGAGAAGTTCCTCGAAAATCGAAAATTGAAATTTTGTAATATTTTTACGTTTTAGTTTTTTTGGCTCATGATAACTCGCGAACGAATAGAGCTTTCGATTTGAAGTTTTGTCAGATGATACGCTTTATGCCGAACCGCGTCCATTAGATTTTGAACAAAATCCATTGATGATTTTTAAGTTATCAAAAAAATCATACGCCAAATACAATTAATTTTTTCTTGAACATAGAGGACTCTAGTCGAAATTTATTAACGAAAATCTGAAAAAAAATCGGGCAAGAATTATCTGAGTTATTCAAGGAATAGCAGTAGTTGGTTTCAAAAATTCTAATGGGCTACGAAATGTCAAAAACCATTGGATAATACTACAAATCTCCTTTATCAAGAAATTCTTGGGGTGCCCCATTGGTCGCATCCATTTCGGCTAGCTATAATTGGTCCCATAAAATATTATTACTTTGCACAGTTACGTTTGTTTTGTTTTAGACTGTCATAACGTTCAGAAGTAAAAGTTTTTCATACTTCAGCTTCATCTGCACACTGTGTTCGCAGTTTTGAAATTATGTGTATTCTACTTGTGACAGCTCGTACCTACTTCTGCTGCAACTATGACTGCAGCTTCATTATTGTCTCCCAGCACTAACTTTATTTAACAAATATAAACTTCAGTACAGAATTATAATTCACATGTTGAGGAAATAGCCAATTTTGAAAAGTAAGAATAAATAAGTGTTACCTTATGTTTGGAAATACAATACACATTTCATTTTAAATAATTGTTTTCCTTATTGAAACTGTTATCTCTGTTAAAAGTAAATTTAAATGTAACAATTTAATCTAAATATAAACAAAGAAACGTCACGTAATGATTTGTAATACAAATGTATGACACATTAAAGTTAAAAATTGATGTAATTTAGGGCAGAATAAATTTACACTCCGTTTTCAGTTACACAAAATTCTAAACCCTACACACCCAAAACACCCTAATACATTATATTAAAAAAACCATTCCCAATTAATGTTTTAATGTTTTTCTGTGCAGCAAACCCTTATAAGTTAGTTATTATGTATGAAAATATTTATAAATCATTTAATACAATTCTTAATAATTCATAATAATAAAATAATTTTTTTATTTTAATTAAGTTGCTTTCTTTGTTTCACATTTTTAAATCTTTCAAATTACCTAATTGGATAAGTTTTTCTTAATAACGTTATTTTCATTTTGCTATATTTATGTAGTGACTATCTCCGTTAGAAAGTTTTGCGAAAACTTTAGCGTAGAATTATTCAGGTGCAAATATAACCTCTTTTAGTTTCCTTTTAACATGATTAATATAAGATTTTCTCAAAATATCTCTGAAGTTTATTAGGTATATGTCACAAGCAATTTGTTCAATTTAACATTTAATTTGATTATACCATTTAATATATTCGTAAAAATTCCATTTCTCCACCTCCTCACCGTTATGAAAATATTTCCTTTAACTTTCAGAATAATCATATAATATATCTCTGAAGTTTATTAAGTATATGTTACAAGCAATTTGTTCAATTTAACATTTAATTTGATTATACCATTTAATATATTCGTAAAAATTCCCTTTCTCCACCTCCTCACCGTTATGAAAATATTTCCTTTATCTTTCAGAATAATCATATAATATAAGCGGGACATTTCCTTAATAATACTTAATTTAGTTCGCGGCTGAAAAGTGTAAATTAAGCTGGCTGGCATCTTAGATCTAGTGGTACATGGTGGGCGGTTAAATTCTTAATTTTCTGGTCAATTATGGATTTTCTAAAATTATCCTTCGCAATTGAACATTTGATTGGGAGTGGTACCTTGGTGATTTAACATTTTGAATGCAGTGCAGCTCTCTAAACCGTGTATATTCATACGAATTCAATAACACATATCACTAGAATATCAAATGTTGAGAAGTTTATTCTTAGTTTTTCTATAAGTGAACTTGCGTTTGTATTTCGCATTAAGTGCATATCAACACATTTACTGAAACTTGATTGTTCTGCTGGTGGTCTAATCCAGGTTATAGGAAACTTATCAGTATCCCGAACAATCGCCACGCAGGTACCCCTGCTCTTTGAACAATGCCTGAAATTAAATTATTCTTAAAATACTTACTCGTGGAAGAACAAAATTATTTCCGTTGGGGATATAAGAATCTAGCCAAAAAATCCCCAAAAAAGATATAAATAGAGAGCTATCACAAGAATTGTGATTGTACTCTAGCCTTTATACTTCACCTCTAATGATTTAGAAAACTTAGTTATTGTAGTTTAACGATCTTAATAAAGGTTAGTTAATCGCGTTCACACAGAGCAGTTGTGCTGCATCTGTATCTAACTCAAAATCTATTTACTTATCGTTTACCAATCACTTCAATAGTGCTCTTGATGTTGTTTCGTTATTCTTTCGTTCCACTATCGTAAATATCATATAGCCGTCTTTTCCACTTTCTCCGCCTTCCTTTAGACTTTACAGTTTAGCTCTATAACGTGTGGCAATACTTTTTTATGTATCCCAACTTCCGGCAATAGTAGCACATCATGCTACTCATATGACTGCTTAAACGGCTTTTCTCGGAGTGACCCCGCAATTCCCGGGATGATCATATTTGTCCGCTGAATGTAATGCCGTGTAATATGTATTAATGTCAATAGCATTTAAACTATAGGGGTGGCCGTGGTGTAGTGGCAGTAGCAAACGCTTCTCACTCGAAGGGTCCAGGTTCGAATCCTGCCCATGGCAAAATCAGTTTTTCATTGTATAATTGGAACTCAGACAAAAAAATTCTGCGTGTGAAGGCATAACACTGACACGTAGATTTGGCTGTTATAAGAGTTTCAAGCAATGAAAAAAATACTGGGAATTATATCTTGAATCACTCTGAGTGAAGAAAAAACTCTCCGTCCTATTCGGACTCCCACCCCTGGAGAGCAAACAAACATAGAAACCAAACACACCTGAGTTTCAAACTACTACAAAAACAATTTTCCTTTCTCCTCCTTCTAACACCAACAACAACAACAACAAAAACAACAACAGCAGCAGCAGCAACAACAACAACAACAACAACAACAGCAGCAGCAGAAGAAGAAGAAAGAGAAGGTGCCTCCGATCAACACCTACAAACTGGAGGTAAATGCAACCAAGGACCTCTAAGAGCTCCTAAAAGAAACGACGACGGAGCACTACTCATACACACCGAAAGGGATGTCGTTCGGCAGCACCAGCATTTCTGGTGGTTGAATGATGGAGAAGATGCTTCGTCGTCGTTTCCGTCAATTACGGACCAGCCTCACTAAAGAGGCAGAGCTGAACAATTTATTTGCTCTGTGAATAGCGGTGGCCAGCTTACATTGGTTTAGTTTAGCATTTAAGAAACGTATACATATACCTGTGTATCCAAAGGTGTATACTGGTATATGTATATGATTGTGTATAATGTCTTTGTGTGTGCATGTGTGTATTGTGTATGTAGGTTAGGTAGGCTAGGGTTTATTTTAAGTTAGATATTAAGTTTTTATATAAAAATAAAAAAAAGTCCATATGCTAAGTTTTTGTTAACAATATTTTTTCTTAGCTTTAAGTATAGTAAATAAGTATCCATAAAGAAAATGTTAATAAAGTCGAAAGACATAATATAAGAATTTAGAGTAACTTAGAGTGCCTGTGTGGGGCCAGTAAGTTAGTATAATGTTGTTAAGTAATTTTAATCTAGCATTTAAGCATTTTTTGTTAGTATGTAAGAGTTATTGATTAGAAAATAAAATGCGTTTAAAACTAAAAAACTAACTTAGTTCAACTACCTTCAGCTGATTTCTTACCATTTCGTCACTTCTTGCTTTATCCACGGCTCTTTGAAATTGCCAATTTGATATCTTAAGTAGTTTCGCACGCACACGGTTGTCTAAAATCTCTTATACAAATCTATCCCTTAAAGCGTTATTTAAAAATACACCAAATTCACATGGCTCTGTAAGCTCCTTTATCACCATCCCATATTCAATTAATGTTTCGCCTGCAAACTGTAGATTAAAATGTTCTCTCAATTTGTTTAACAAACCGTTTTATCCCACTGTCTCAATGCCATCTGGTCTGGACACATTTCTAATTATTTGCCACCTAAATTCATCAAATATACTTTCATTTCTTTCTGATCCGTAATTTTATTCAGAGGCATAAGATTTTCAAATTACTCCATGAAAATATCGAATTCATTAGCACTCGGATTAAAGAATTTAATAGCCATAATAAAATTAATAGAATTCACAACCTTTTGTTGAGAATTGCCTTCGCTTTTAACTTTTAACAGACATAATGGTAAAATAGAAGTACTGCTGTCGGAAGCAGACATCCACAACGCAAAAAAAAAACTTCGCCAACCAATGATTAAATTAAAACCATCAAACACGTGAATTCCTTTTTTTGTCTTCGCCAATTTCTGATGTGAGATATTAGTTAAAACACCCGATCTGATCAATGGTATGATTAACTTTATTTAATCACTGCAAACTTCAGTACAAAATTATAATTCACATGTTGAGGAAAAGCACACTTTTACAAAGTAAGAATAAATAATTGCTGCATTACATTACATTCTCTTTGCTAGAGGGAGGAAACTGACTAGGCCTTAGTCATCTAGTACTTAAAAGCATCACTATCTGTTCCTCCAGCTGAAAGGACAAACTTTATTCTATGTGTCTGTTGTCTGGTGGAACAATCTCCAATATGCATTGGACTGAGTCAGAGTGCTAAAATGTACTCGTTTCTGCAGGAGTACAACAGCATCTTCTGGTACTTCTGTGATGAATACAAAAGCATTTCACTCTTCCATATACTCCTGGCGACGAAGTGCAATAATCAGCAGCTTATCTCTCTGGCTGATTCAATCGCAGAACTAAGATCCGAATTTCAGCATTGTTACAAAAACTTTAACGAGTTGCATGAAGTCAATTTTAATCACTCTAATGCAGCATTGGACAAAGTTCGTGGTGAATTAAAATCATTTGCGCATTGGACCAAGTGCACAGTACAACAAAATTAATGAACTGATGATAGACAATAATTCTGCCGGCGAAAGCCTCAACTCTCTCCTCGCCCCTCTTAATGTTCAAGTGTCTACAATTATTAATATAAATCAGAGTATATTATCATCCTTTAATCAACTCAAGTGCATTATTCCCTCTCTGTGACCAATTCGCGCTATTTAAATTCGTCGCCAAAAGCGTTAAAGAATTAGATGATCGCGAAAGAATAATTCAATTGAACATAACGTCATTAAAAGACGATTCTGTAGCAGCAAAAGTTGCAGTCGCAGTTAATACTTGATGAAATTCTAACCGAAATTATTGCGCCAGGCCTCATTGATCTTGAAGGAACCACCCACATGACTGCTTCAACTTCTTGCCCGCCAGCCAAGCTCGAGGACACTAACCAACCAACAACTTCCCCAAATCTTCACAAAATCCGTTTTTCATTTCGGGCACTGGTGCACACCCACCGAATGGTATAACAACTTAATAAAGCGAAAATACAGGACTCGTCACTATACTTTTGAAGAACTATGCAAGAAACAATGATGCTACGTGTGTAAAAAAACAAATTTGAGAAAAAAATATGCGTTCACCGTTTACAGCTAGAAGATAAGTTATAGATGCTTCAAAGTTTATATCCCTTGTAAATTTGAGTGGCTACTTTCTAACGCGGCTACCTTCAATCTCTATGAACAATTTCATCGTTCAATGAGAACGAAATAAACAGTAAAGCATCAGTGAAGTCTCTAAAGATTGTAAAACAAAATCCTAAAATAAATTCTATTACCAAAACTAAGCCCCAATCAAATTCTTCTTCTCTAAATTACAATCACGACTCGAATTGGAGTTTTAAAACTGGATTGTTCCCTAATTTATCGCCTAAATTCCATGAACATTTAACCATTACCCCAACGAACATTGAAAGTATAAATCCATCCATTTTATCCACCTCTACCAAACCAGTTTCTATCTCGGCTAAGCCCAAGAGCAACCTTAAGCCCATTTCCAGCCCTTTACTTGCAGACGCCCTTCTATCCTCTAAACACACAAACAGCACTTCCATGAAAAACCCTCATCTATCGAATAGATGTCGCATTTACCTCCCATGTTAACTCAAAACACATCTTTATCTTCGATGAGTGCGCTCACCTCATTTTTTCTATTACCAAAGCATAAGAGAATTGTGCTCTAAGATCTCCACCATATTCCTTAACTCACAAAAACTTCCCTACGAAATCTTTCCCCTCACTAAAACAAATTTGCATTCCGACATTAAAAATAAAGAAATGTTCACTTCAGATTTTGAAGTTCTTCATAACGACGGCCTCGATTACATAAATAAGTTCGGCGTTTTTTGTTAGCGATTGATACTAGTCTTGACCTTAAGCCTATCAAAACCTCTCACTTAGGATTTTTAGAATTTTTGCAAAACTTACACCAATTCACCGCTACCAGTTTCCTGTAGACACAATTGACAATACTATAATAGATATTGTAAACCCAGGAAATATGGCAATACAATAGTTTCGGAAGATTTCAACTTTCCTCACCTTCAATGGCTACGTTCTAATGACGAGACTTATTTTCTTGCTACCAACCCCAAATCCTTTTTATCGATTTCCTCTCTGACTATGCTTTTTTTCAACTAAGTGGCATTACTAACAATTTTAGCAGGCAACTTGATCTTGTTTTCTCGTCCGATACCGTTAATTGTAATAGAGAGCAAACATCTTTTATCTAAACTCGATAGCTACCACTCATATTTATTCCTAACGCTCGGTTACAGTAAAGAAAATAAAATAATTCAGTCGCAGCATTCTCACCATTTCAATGTTCATAGGGCTGATTTCGGAAAATTGAACTACATACTTGCTTAGTACTACTACTTTCGACAGCATCCCAAATAATGCTAAAGAACACCCTAATCTTCTAACTCTTCCGGTCGTTCCCAGAAAAAGGTCCCACATTATCACCATCCTGGTACAATAATCAATCAATTCATTACAAAAGAAATAAGCTATGGACTCACGTACATATATAAAATGTCAGTCTACCACTGACTTCTTCGCTTACCAGCGAGCTTATTACCACTTTTCTCTGTTTTGTGAATCAATGTCTATCACAATTAATTAAGCCGAATGCAATCTGAACTTATCTCTATTCCTAAACGCATTTTTAATTTCATAAACACCAAACAAGAGTCTGATAGTTACCCACCTACCCTGAGATTCTCAAACAAATCCTCGAACAAACCTGAAGAAATCTCAAACTTATTCTCTAAATTCTTGAGCCAGCCCTTGCTGAATATTTTTCTTACATGAGTAGCTGTGCGTAAATTTTATTTACATCAGTTGATATTAATATTGAACATGTAATGGAGAAAATAAGCCCGCTAAAAAGAAGTACTCCAGGGGTCCTGACGGGCTGCCTGCCATCGTTTTGAAAAAATGTGCAAACATTTTGGCCAAAGCTCTCTCCATTCACTTTCAGCTCCCTATGTCGCAAAATATTTTTCCTTCATTTTGGAAGAGATCGTACATAATTCCGCTGCATAAAAAAGTCCCAAAAATTAAATCTCTAATGACCGTCCCACCGCTAAACTCTATTGTATACCCAAACTATTTGGGAACATTGTTAACGACATGATGTTCTTTCACTACAAACCTGTCTTTTCTACTTAACAGCACGGTTTTTCAAAAGGATGATCCACAATTATTAATTTAACAGAATTCGTTTCTATTACTCTCTGTGTATTGGAAAACGGAAACGAAATTGATGTACAATAATTGCTGTCGATTTTAGCAAAGCCTTCGATAAAATTTTGGACGAAATAATCCTTCTCAAGTTTGAAGCCCTAGGGTTCCAACCTAGGTTCATCGTGTGGATCAAATCTTATTTGGAAAATCGTCAATATAATCTTCTTTTCAGATCTTCTGTTTCTGATTCCCTTGTAGCTACATTTGGTGTACCTCAAGGAAGGCACCTCGGCCCTCTAATATTTATATTGGCAATCAATGATGTAGATTTCATTATCAAGGAATCCCGCATTTCCTTTTATGCAAATGATATGAAGATCTATAAACACATCTCTATATCCTTTGACTCTCAAGCACTACAAATATCCTATTTCATCGGCAATGAATTAATACCCCCTGTCACCTTACTTCCGGATTTAGGTGTTGTATGCGAAAAAGAACTTAGTTTTTGGGTGCATATTAATAATATTATTAACAAAGCTAATTCTTCACTGCTATTCATTAAGCGTTGGTCCAAGGAATTCTCTAACTCTTACGTCGCAAAACCCCTTTCCCTAACATTCGTTAGGCCCATACTGGAATATGCTAGGCAAATTTGGTCCCCTTACTACGAAATCAGTTCAACGCAGATTCATTGGGGTCTACATTGGACAGATATCTATAACTTGCCTCCCTCCGTACCGCGATCGTTTAAAGCTAATTAGTCTTCAGCCCCTCAAAAAACGTCTAGAAGTTGCTGATGTACTCTTTGTTCATCAACTACTCACTGCTCCAAATAATATCCATTAATACCAATCCACTCAATGTTAGGTCTGACCCCTTCTTTCACATCAACAACGGCTGTAACGAGACTTCAACCAGAATGCTGCGAACTGTGAACAATATGGTTAATTTGTTCGACTTCAACATCAGCAAAACCAGTCTTCGAAATTCCTCGTTTGGCTCTGCTCTAGGTGCAATGATGAATCTCTCCTTGATATTCATATCATGGACCGCGTTCTCAAAATCACCTTCCATTCAAAAAGAAGTGGTCTTTTGAACAAGATGCAATGGAATTTTGATGACCTTACACGTGGACTACCTTTTGACTATGGCTCCTTCTCCAAAACGAATTGCCCGAATTCACTTTCGTGAAGAAGCCGATAGTGGATGAACTACGGTCTGAGCAAATCAGCTGGTTTTGTTATGTTCAAACAGGTTCAAGAGCAAAAGAGATATACTCGTAAGTTCCAGCCGATTTTCAAATGCAAAGACATCACCATACTCCTGTTAAAGATTGACACTAAAGTTCTCGAATTTAATCAGGCCCATAGACGGCGAGTTAGCAATTCCGATACGTGAAAGAAATATGTAGCACTAGATATAGTTACAAACATTATACCTTTTAAGGGTAAATAAAAGAAGAAATGTAGGTAATTTAAATGCTTGTAGCCTCACCAATAAATTGTATCACTTAACAATATAGAAAAGGAAACAACAAAAAATAACTTCGTAATCATGAGGCAGATCTTCAGAATCCAGCAATAGATGCCAATCTCCTGTCTGTTTTCTATTACTCAGCAATACATTTCTCCAATCCATTAGAGAAGACGGATCCCTTCGTATTTGCCATTAATTATTTTCCAGTTATGACTTACAAATTACTGTGCAATTTTAAGCCAACAATCTGCTTTTTGTCATGCCAACAAGCAAAGCAAACTATTTGTCTTTGTTCCTTATTCAAACCAATTCAGCGAAACAAAAAAGTTTCGTTTGACGTACCTCTCCACTGTCGCAGCAGAGAACCCGAAATTCAGAATTCAGAATTCAGAATCCGAAATACGAGTTCTTTTTCAACTGTAAGTCCACAAACATTTCTTTTACTATTCAAATGAAAAGTTTTTCGATTCCTTAAAAGTCTTACTGTCTCAGTTTAAGTTTGCAAAGTGACAGCAAGTATCGTCTTCGTTGCAGGACACCATTTCTGAAGGTACAAAAAAGGCGGAAGCAGTATCTTAAATCTTAGATCTTGAATTTTGAATCCCGAATCCAAATCTGTGTCTTATTGAGTTTTCGGACAGAAAACGAATTGATTTTCCGCTCTTAGGAGTGGAAAATTTACATATTATCGACTGGCTGTCAAATTAAATGGCAGCGACGAACGGCAACGGCAATAATTTGTTGATAAAGGGAGGGACGCGGTCAGGGTAGCGGGATTAGCTATGAAAATTTGTGTAAGAAAACTTTTCGCTGCTTAATTCTGAGGGGTGGAATGAGAGGTGGAAAAAGTAAAGAAGAACAGCAGCAGGACATAAGCCGACACGAGTTTTGACTGAACCACTATAAATCAGATTAGGAATGGAAAACGAGAGTGTATTTATGTAAGACTGCCGGATAAGGACAGCGTAAGAAGAAAAATTCATGTAGAATGAGCACATAATGCGTCCCCTCAGAAGGACACTTTTCAAAGATGATAATATAGATTTTAAAATTTTGGTGTTTCTTATTCTTCCATTTTTGATGAGAATTGGGGGCTTACTTTCCAGGTTCTTGTTTGAAATTTGAGTTTGATTAAGTGGGACACGTGGGTGAATAATTTGCCAAAGTTATTTTTGAGTGGATACTCGTACACCATCGGACGAACTTAATTTGAGTATTACATTAAATTTTTAAGGCCAACAGGTGCGGGATGACGAGGGTGCGTAGAACTTGAATAGAAATAAAGTTGTAATGAAAACAAAGATAGGAATATAAACCCGCAATCTGTGTATGTAGGTAGATTAAATCAATTAAATTGTTGAATCTAATTTGTGGATGAGGAGGATAATTATGTAGATATGCAAAACGCCATTGGAATGTTAAATTGGAACCTTGAAATGGAAGGTAGTTTGGTGGCTCTTCATGAAGACATATTTGATGGTTGTATATGTGGTCATTTTCATCTACAATAGAACGCGCAAATATATAGCCGCTGCGTACGCTTTCTTCGAAGTGTCCTCGTGTTTTTGTGTGTGTTGATCCGACGACGTATTTGGACGTTTTCAATAGCTGGTAATTGTCGGCGAAAGGTTACCCATTCTCGTTACAATTCAGGTGGAATCGGTTTGTCCTAATCTAGACCTCTACCCCATAGCTGTTGCTATGACAACCAGCCCATTGGATCGCAGAGCTTAGCTACTGAATACAATATGGGCCGTTTTGTGATGTCGCCTTGAATCTGCCCTGCGACGGTAAAGGTGAATACATCCGGAACTGGCAGCCATTTAATACCAAACGTCTTGACATCGGTATTTCTAAGGATAGCAGCAAGAAATTCATCGCTCTTTGCCGGAATGTTCTTCAATACCATTTTAGAGTTGCTGACATGTTTACGTAAGTGAAATCCCGTGGTTGCAAACATTTCCCTTACGGCTTTTAGTTTGTGTTGCGCTTCTTCAATGGTATCAGCTCCACAGATGACATCGTTGACATAGGTTTCCTCCTTGATGACGGTGGTGGCCAAGGGAAATTGATATACTTCGTCTTCTGCTAGATGAAAAAGTACCCTAATTGTCAGATATAGGGCTGATGCCGTACCAAAGGTGACCGTGTTTAGCCTATAAATTTTCAAATCCTGGTTAGGATTGACCCTCCACATAATCAGCTGGTAATTCGCATCATCTGGACTTATACTGATCTGGCAGTACATCTTCTCCACATCTCCAGTAAAAGTAAACCTATGCTTTCGCCACCTTAAAATAACATTTGTTTGTTTTTTTAAGGCCCACTATCAACTTGTCATTTAATGAAGAGTCAAAAAAAGGTTTGAAGGTTGCGTTGAATGCGACCCGCAATCTTGTGGTGGTACTGGATTCCTTAATGACCGCGTGATGGGGAATGAATAAATGGGAAGTTGATTTGACAACTTCATCGGACTCCTCGACTGGAGTCATATGTCCGAGCTCGATGTACTAGGTCGAGAATTTACTGTATGCTTCGTGTTGAATAGGGTTTCTTTGCAACCTCCTCTCGAGCTGCAAGGATCGTCTGACAGCACCTTGCTGTGTTGGGCCCACACTTTTGTATTCTCCTGGCTTAAAGGGCAGACGAACTTCGTAACGTTAAAACGGTAATCGCTTTGTAATTTTTTTTTTAAAATCCTCACACCTTGTATCTACTTCTGATTCGTAGGTCTCAAAAGTTTCCCCTTCAATCCCCCAGAATCTTTTCTAAATTGTGTTGAGATCAACGTGATTGAAGAAGGCTCGGATGACCTTTCTTTCATCGATGGCGCCTTAACCAACAAGAACCTTTCCAAATGTGTGCTTTGTGCAATTGGACCTGTGCACTCGCTGCTTTTCTTTACTTCTCCAAGGATGATTTCAGCCTAGATGTCACTGCCAAGCAAAATATCAAAATTTGCCTTAACATTAAATGTTGGATTTGCTAACTGCAATCCTTTCAGGAATGCCCATTTGTCCATACAAGTGTGCTGGGCCGGTACGAGCCCAGTCAGAGATTTAAACACAAGGGCCTGTACTCCACCTGCCAAATCAGAGACCAGCTACTCGATAGTTAGGTCGACAATTCTATTTGATTGTCCACTGCTGACCTCCCCCAACCCGCTTATTTAGCTAAATGTCCATCAGGATCTTAAATTCAGTCCTTGAACCGCTGCTTTAGTGTTAAAAGATGCCTCGGAACCAGTGTCGATTAATGCCCTTAACGTTAGGTAACCTCCGCAGTCTTTACCTTGATCAAGGCTGTTGACAGAAGCATCTACGAACTCGTGGAGATGTAGTGCACGAGATAGTTTTGACTATTATAGTTGAGGGCATATTAGTCTCCGCTTGTTGTTGTTTTAGGGTATATTGAGAATGTGTGTTAGGTTGGGGTTAAATTCTTGATAGTGGGGGCATGATAGGATCGGTTGATTGAGCTTGTAGGTGGAATTTTTTTTGTTTGTTGGAGGCTTTGGGTTGAATTTTGGTTGTTAGGTATAAATTTTAAGCCATTCGGATTAAAGGGTGTACAATTAGAAAAATTATTTCCACTATTTTGTGGAATCGGGTAATTGCAACACTTAGAGCTAGGGCATTTACTTTTAAAAAAAGTTTTTACACACTTTGCAATTTAGTTGACGTTGCGTTTGGCGGTTATGGAGCACTTGAGTTGGTTTTCTGTTTTTATTTGAGGGTTTTTTGATCGATTGTTGCGGTGATTGTTGTTCAACTGCTTCCAATGTTCTGACTCTGCACTGTAAAATATTGGGCAAATCCTTATTACTCCCTAATCTCTCTTGTAATAGCCGTTGGGTAGTGTTGGTTAGTTTTTGTAGGTTCACAAAAATAAAAATGGTATCCCATTGTTATACCGGTACCCCTAAATTTTCTTAAGTGTGAATGATTTCTTGCGACGTGTCTAAAATACATTTTATACTCGTTGCTGAGCCGTTGCTCATAACCGCCTGACCGAAGAATAGCTTTAGTCGAGTGTTTACAAGTACTCTTTTGTGGTCACACCACTCTGTCAGATTCTCCCAAGCACGCTTATAGTTGCCCTTGTCAACGGCCAAGTGTTGGAGTAGCCTTTTGGGCGTCTCCACGGACGTTACATTTCAAATAATGCTATTTCTGGATTTCTGACAGTGCTACAGAGGTATGAACCAGAGATACAAACATGTCATGAAAAGATCTCCACATTTCATATTCACTGGAAAATATTGCAAGGGTGATAACGGGTAACCTGAGCCTACTTTCACTGCTATCACTGTTCTCAGCCGATGCCGTTGCTGTTGTACCGCTATATTATGAAGCTTCCCGGTCCATATTATCCGAAACTTCCATTTTGTATTTTGCATATATCTTGAGGATGGTATTATATTTTGCTTCCAGATCTTCTAGTTTCAGTTCAGCTTCAATTTTACCCGTTCCAAGAATCTGTTGATAGTAGTACTCCGCTGAATTCATCTGCTTTTCCATCATCTCTAATCTCAATTTAAGGTAATTTGTTTTCCCTAGTCTAACTTTGTCATCGTTATTGAAATTTGACCTATCTTTTTTGATGGTAGCAAGGATTTATGCTGGGGCTTTCCTTAGGGCATTTTATTTACTTATGCAATATATGTAATTATATAATAGAGAAAAATTTGTGCAGTATTCACTTGTGGATAGTTGTTAGCGACAAAATCCTTTGTGTGTTGAATCTGCTGATATGGACAGCTAAATTCTTCGGATTAATTTTCCTTGATGTGCACAATTCACACTTTACACCCAGGTTATATAATTATATTTATATTATTATAAATTAAAGTAAAGCACGAAGAAGTTTCTTCTCCCTCAGCAAGTGAAATTTGATATTGCCAGAAAACATACTCAACAACAAACATCGCGACTCCTTACGGGTCTACTGAACTAGAAATGCTTCACACTACAGTATGCGACGTTTCGACATAGAAGATTAATAGCGCCACTAGCTTATCCTGGATCAGCCTTTTTAAATCGAGACAAGGGTGCAAATCCGTAGAAGCGCACATTGTTATGGCACTTATCATATTATGTAATGAGAGTAATGAGCGCCGGGGATCAGATAACTCGTCGAAATCATCCAAAAACTAGCACACGCCACATAAAACGTCATGTATCGGATTACCTTTACCCTTGCATCGACAGTAAAACAGTCTCTTCGAAAAAACAAAAACAGCTTTTTCTTTCTCGAAATCAATATCTATGGTGGCTCCCACTATCAATCGGAGAATCAGAAGAAAAAAGTTTCTTGATATTTTGGCTAGATTTGAATCATTTTGTTTTGAGTTGCTATTCAATGCGGACCAAAATGGCGCCAAGCGGAAAACAAAAGTCGGTTAAGATAAGAAAATTGGTTTATAGGGCATGATATCATTTCGCTTTTAAAAAAAATGAAAATATAGTGCATAATGTGGGTAGAATATAACAAGGAAAAATATTTAATAATTCTGTTGTGCAGCTTTATTATCCTTACTTATCCTCGCAAACTCTGAAAAATTTATCAAAGAGACAAAAAATAAAGAATTGAGTAATGAAAAAAAACGTCAAGTTCTTAGAATGCATTTAATCTGGAAAAGTGAGAAGTCATGAATAGTTTTTCCATAAGCATTCAGGAGCCATTGTTGAATATTGTTGGGGCTCGGTCATGGGAGTGTATGGAAAGTTCTAGTGTGGCGAACCAACATTTTATTTAATGTAAAATAGACCAAATGGGATACATCAATGTTTTGAATCAAAATTGAAAGCAAAGTCTCGAAAATCGGAGATTATGCGAAGACTTTATATTCTAATAAGTCAACGACCTAAAACATGCATCGCATTCAGCAAGGTTAAAACCCTTATACAATATGTTTGCCCGAAGGTCCAAAATTTTCCTGCAGGGTACGTCGTAGGAAATTGAATACTAATTGTCCGATTATGTGTGAGAAGAGAAATAGCTTTGTTTTTGTTTATATTTAATTTTTTATTGTTTACAAGAAATATGATTTTTTTTTATTAAAATAATTTGAAATATTTAATGAAAATATCATATTTATACATACTCGTATAGTAAGTAGCGTATCATAAAAAACAACACTAAACTATTAAGTAGTAATAAGAATTCATATATTATATGTATAAGAATTGGTTATTGCAGTTACGACAACTCGTTGACGCATCTAAGATAAGAAGCCTTAGTCTTTGTCAGTGATTCAGTGAGCTGCCAATAAAGAATCAAACATCTCTATTTACCGCATTTTCTTTTCGCCAGTAGCCAAAGTTTAGAGATCGCCAAAGTCTCGATTTTTCAATTTCAATTTCATTTCAATTTATTTCAATTTAGTCGGGAGTACAAGTAAGAACTGAGTCTTTTTTAATACATATTTATAATATATACTCGTATATGTAGCTTAATTTAGAAATTATTACTTAACATTAAAAACATCGTGTTATGAGCACAATAAGGAGAAATTATTTAGTTATAATAATATTAACAAAACAATAATAAGGCGCTAATAAAAAAAAAAATATATATAAAGTAATGATTAAATAATAATTAAATAATATTTAATATTTAATTAAGTAAAAAGTATTTGAAAGGATGAGAAGGGAGCGGAAAGCTGAGGGGAAGAAGTAGGAAAAGAAAAGGGAAAAAAGAAAAATGAAGAATGAAGATATAAAGAAAAGAGAGAAAAATGCATTGATTACCGAAAGTGTGAAAGTAGTGCACTTTTAAATGGCTTTGCATTTATTATTTGCTCACTAGTGTCAGGAAGAGTATTCCAGAGTCTGTTGGTATAAACGAGAAAGAGACGCGATGAATTAAGGTAGTTAGATGTTGGTGTTACCAATTTTAAAGTTCTATGTGACTGAGCAAACTGGAGTTTTTGATATAAGTACGCTGGTGATTCGGTTCGGATTGTTTTGTGCAAGAAGATACAGCACCGTAATTCCCAATAAATTCAAAATGAATGAATGAAAACTTATGAAGGTGGGATATGTGTTCATATATTCTTATTCCATATATACGAGGGGCGTTCAACATATTCTCGGTATCGGGGTGAAGCTGTGGTTGTATATATAAATTGACTTATTTATCAAGTAATATTATTATTTTAGTGCATTCATGTAAAATTTCATATAAATCTGATTATTAATTCGCGTTTAATCTCTAGTTAAACAGAATCCTAATGGCAACTGAGACGATGATAATGAAAATAGAGCATCGCGCTGTAATTAAATTTCTCACTTATCAAGGAAAAAGTCAAAAAACTATTCATGAAGAGATGGTGGCTGTTTACCAGGGTTCCGCACCTTCATTATCAACTGTTCAAAAGTGGTCAAGTGAGTTCAAGAGAGGCAGAGAGAGCATTGAAGACGACCCCCGCTCCGGCGCCCCGGCTACTGCTTGTACGGGAGAAAGCATCAAAGAAGTCGAAAAACTTGGTCTTGTGAATGCCCGAATAAAGGTGAAAATGATGGCAGAGATCACCAAGCTTTCAATTGGTACCATTCACACCATTCTTCATGACCATCTTAACCTTTCAAAGGTCAGTGCAAGGTGGGTGCCACGAATGCTCACAGCGCCTCAGAAAAAAGTGAGAATCGCATGCTGTAGAGAGCTTTTGGAGATGTGTAGTGAGAACGCGGACGGTATTATGGATCGAATTGTTACTGGGGACGAAACATGGGTCCACCACTATGACCCTGAAAGCAAACAAGAGTCCATGCAGTGGCATAAAAAAGGAACAGACCCCCCGAAGAAGTTCAAAGTCACTCCGTCTGCCGGGAAGCTCATGGCCACAGTTTTTTGGGACTCAAAGGGAATCTTGCTCATTGAGTAAAAAAAAAAGGTGAAACCATCAACGCCACATCCTACGCTTCCACTTTGCATAATTTGCGGGAGGAAATTAAAAAGAAAAGACGGGGTAAACTCGCAGCGGGTGTGTTGCTTCTTCATGACAACGCTCCTGTTCACACGGCGCGAGTTTCCAAGGCTGCTGCGCGAGATTGTGGTTTCGAAGAAATCCAACACCCACCCTATAGTCCAGACCTTGCCCCTAGTGATTATTTCCTGTTTCCGGATTTGAAAAAATGTCTTCGTGGAAAAAGATTTTCGGATGATGAAGAACTCAAGTCGGCAATAAATGGGTATTTTGCAGAGAAAGAGGAAATTTATTTTTTTGAGGGTTTTAAAAAGCTTATATCAAGATGTAACAAATTCATTGATGTTAGGGGAGATTATATTGAAAAATAAAAACAATTTAAATTGAATTCGCATTTTCCTTCATATCGATACCGAGAATATATTGAACGCCCCTCGTATATCTTACCATATCGTTGAAGGCAACGAGTAGTTTGTGCTGAGAGATCGAATCAAGCTTACAAAAGATAGGAATGGCGTAATTAAAAATCGGAATAAATAGAGTCTTGATCAATCTTAACTTGGTGCTTCTTGGTGTAAAGCAAGAACAAATCCAAATTTTTCGTAATCCTGAGTAAATGCGGGAGACAATGAAGTTAACGTGGTCTGAAGCGGAAAGTGTACTATTTATTTTGTAGCCAAGATTAGTCACATATTGGAGAAAGTAAGTCTTGTTGAATGGAGATAAATAGGTTCAAGCCATTAAGTACAAAAAAAGTTTTCTTTTTGATATAAGTACCAGTTGACTTTTGCCAGGATTTAATAATAAACCATTATTCTGGGACCAAGTAACAATTGAGGCTAGATCTAAGTTAAATCTAGCCACAAGATCTTCCACAAGCCCAATGGGGCGGGATAAATAAATTTGTGTGTCATCTGCGTAAGGATGGTAGCATTTTGGCAGATTTGTGGTAGGTCATTTATAAATATACAAAATAAAATAGGGCCGAGGATCGAGCCCTGAGGTACACCAGCTGTTATATTTATCGGCGTTGAATATTTTCTATTTGCTACTACCCTTTGTGAACGGTTAATAAGATAGTCCTTTACTAATTTAACTGCACGTTCATAGAATCCAAAGTAAAATCTTAATTTAGTGCATAAAATTTCGTGATTGACACAATCAAAAGCTTTTGAAAAATCAAGTAAGCAAAGCAGCGTTAGACAGTTTTTATCAAAGTTTAATCGGATGTCATCAAGTACTTTAATCATAGCTGTTGAACAGCAGTGGTTAGCGCAAAAGCCTGATTGCACTGACGTCAGCAAATTAAAACCACTTAAATGACATGTTATTTGTTTTGCAAGGATTTTTTCGAGAATCTTAGACAAACAAGGTAAGATGCTTATAGAACGGAAATCTGACGGCAATTTGGGGTTTTCTTTTTTAGGAACAGGAACAACCTTGGCTTGGGCAACTAATTATATAGGACAGTAGCATTTTCACAAAACGCAAGTGTACTCCATCCTCACTAACTGCATTGGATTTAATGCTTTGAAATACAAGAATCACCTCGTTTTCGGTGACCACTTTAAAGTCAATGTTATGCAGGGATCTAAACATAAGGTTGTTGTCCGGGTGAAAAGAGGTATTATTGCAGCGGCGAGATAGGAATGCTTTATTCAAGTCATTAATGTTTGGAATATTCGTTGAATTTTGGTTTTTGGTTATGGCAATTGAGCGCAAGTTTCTCCAAAGTTTTTTTGGTGGTTGGTCGGCACTAATTTCGGAGAAGAAATATAATTTTTTTCCTCTTTTTGTCACCATGGAAGCGAAATTCCTGGCTATACAGAAAACCTCTCTGTTATGTCTTGTAGGTTCAATTTTCCATTTGCGTAAACCTTTCTTCTATTCCGTATTGCGCCAAACACCTCACTTGTAAACCAGGTGCATTTTTTTCGCGAATGGTTACTTTTCTGAGAGGAACAAGCGTATTAAACATTTATCAATATTTGGACAAAGTCAACTTTCTCATCAATGTCCGCCAGGAGATAACAAGAACTCCAGAGGAGTATGCCAGCTTAGTAATGGAGGCTGTTGAGGTTAGTGGAGGCAAAGTCTCGTACTTCAAAAGAATCTCGCAGGACGTTGGAAGAAAAATCGATATCATATGTACAAAAGAGCATATCATGATCTGACATTCCCTCAAAAGACAATTGGTCTTGCAGCAAAACATTAGAGCGGTCGAATACACCAAAAAAATCAAGAAGACTCGGTGGAGAATCCGTTCCGAAACGGGTAGCAAAGGAGTTAATGACCTTTAGCTCTAATGTAGCAACATTTTCTAGCAGCCCACGAGATCTGCTATTTGCAAGTCGACGTTAAAGTTACCACAGAGTATTATATTTTCATAGCATGCGGTGAGAGGTTGAAGACGAGAGAAAAATGCGTCAAAAGAACATTCACGATTTGGACTATAAACTAAACTTATCAAACATTTAACATTATTTTTTGAGAATTCGGTTAAAACAGTTCACTCCCATTTCAGGGCCAGCTTGACGAGTTTCAGGACCTAATGAAAAGTTCTAGTACCCCGGAAGCCACGCCATCACCCATCACATTAAAACTAAAGATCCTACAGCTTTCGCCAAACCGAGACAATTGTCGCCCGATAAGCTGAAGGCAGTGAAAGAAGAAATTCAATTCCTTTTAGACCCATGTACATACATGCCGTCGATTTCGCAGTCCAAGGGCAAGAGATTTTAAATGTTTGAGCAGTATCTCAGAACCTGATCGCTTTCCTATTCCACATATACAGAACTTTACTCATACTTTGCACGGATGCATAGTATTTTCAGCCATAGATCATTGTCGCGCATATCATCAGCTCCCAGTCGAACCTGCAGATACTCGTACTCCGAAAACAACCATCAGGAATCCATTCGGCATGTTCGAGTTCGTTTATATGAGCTTTGGTCTGCGGAACTCATGAACTTTCAGCGCTTCATGGAACACATCCTGCGCGACTTCGACTTCGCTTGGCCATATTTAAACGATATTTAGTCTCCTCAAAAGCTATTCGCGAACATCAACGACATCTTCGTCTTGTTTTTGAGAAGATGGGAGAGTACGGCTTAAACATCATCCTACCGAAATGCATTCTAGGAAAACCTAAAGTGAAATTTCTAAGCTACCTTGTTAGTAAAGAAGGAATCAAACCACCGTCAGAAAGAATCAAACAACTAAAGGACTTTATACGATCAGGAACGATGTGCAGCCTGATACATTTGTTGGGTATGATAAATTTTCTTCGAAGGTTTCTAACCAATACCGCTGAAGATCTGCATACATGTTACTACTGTCTAGTCAAATTAAAGACATTAAAAAGAACGACACAACCAAAATCAACTGGACTGACGAAACGAAGAAAGCTTTTCAGCATTGCAAGGACCTTCTGTGCAAAGCAACACTGCTCGCCTACCCGAAACGAGGTGCGGAACTTTCGCTCATGGTTGGCGCTTTCAGCACAGCGCTCGGTGCAGTATTCCAGCAAAACGAAAACAGAAACTGGCAGCTGCTCGGTTTTTACTTGGAGAAATTAGGCGCATTTGAGCAAAGGTATAGCACCTACGACCGCGAACAACTAGCTGTAGCCAAGGTTGTTAAATACTTCCAACCTAGGCTAGAAGGCATAGAATTCATCATCTGGATCGACCAGAAGCCGTTGCAATTCGCTTTAAAACATAAGCTGGAGAAAGCTTCACCGCCACCTGGATTTTCTAGCGCATCTCACGACAGGCATCCGATATCTTAAGAGAAAGAACAATATCATTGCGGATACTATTTCACGCAGTGATACTATTCACATTCCGGAGACAATTGACTACGAACAGCTAGCAAAAAGTCAAATCAATGGCAATGAGCTAAAATCATTTAGCAATGATAAATCAAATCAAATCTTAAAATCTTTTCTCATTTCAGGCACAAATGCTGATATTCAATGCGATGTCTATCCACAATCTTTCCCACAGCGGTGCGGCAAAACTACGAAAGTGGTTTCCGAGAAGTTTATCTGGCCAAATTTAAGAAAGGACCGCAGAAGTTGAATGAGGCTTTGCCTGAAATGCCAAAAGTACAAGACTTATTAACATAATAAAGCACCAATATTTACATATTTACCATCCGCCCAAAGATTTTAACTCGCCAATATGAACATTGTGGGAACCCTTCCACCCTGCAGAGGTTACCGATATTACTTCCGCTGCATCGGTCGCTACACTCGATGGACCGAAGCTTTCTCACTGGAGAATATCAGCGCAGAATCGACCAGCTTCATCTTTTTCTCAAATTGAATATCAAAATACGGTGGGCCACGCTGAATAACCACCGATCAAGACCGCCAGTTTGAGTGTTCATACCTTCCTGATCGAACCATTCTGTTAGGACTAAAACACCTGAAGTCAACAGCACAGCATCGAGCGTTGGCACGGGTCGTTGAAACCCGCAATAAAAAGTTACGAGACAGATTGAGACAGATTGTTACGAGACCCACTAATTCTTTAGGGATTCCGATCGTCGTTTAAGGAGGATTTGAAGGCAACTCCATCCGAGATATTATATGGCAATACTCTTCGTTTGACACAGAGAGGGAATTCTACGTACTCAAACACAAAAGCTAAGCCCATCGAGAACGTCAAAACATGCAAAGGATCCACCTTTCATTCAAAACGATCTGTATACTTCACCGCCAGTTTTTATTCGTACCGATGCAGTTTGACACAAATATAATATGTATAGGTAAAATGTTTGTCCATTTGTTGGTGAAAAGGATATCAAACTTTTTTTCTTTTCAGTATCCCATTAGTCTTGCGAGACACTGTATGCATTCGATAAAAAATGTCTGACTACATTTCGAAAAGTAAGTAGAAAATCACCCATATGGCTTCTACTCGTACCTACTCCTTCGAATTTTCAATTACAATACAAATAAATGTTCATTTCTCCTCGATCATACCCCCTGTTAACAGTAGTTGTGTCACTTATCTTTCCTCTGGGAACATGTGGGAACATATTCGAGTTATTGGAGTTTACAGCCTAAATTTTATTGTTCGTAAACAGTTTAAAGAATGATAGTTCGTTATACCTGTATGCAAAATAACAGGAGATTCAGATAAAAGTCGTGTCTGAGAAATGATAGACTATCCATCGCTTTTAGACCGAGCCGGTAAATAATATAATGTATCCTTTAGTGTTTGGTTATTATTTGCAAACTCTCCGAGTTTGGCGTTAGAATCTACGCCAATTACGAAATATTACTATAATACTTGCTGTTGGAACTTAGCAGACCAATAAAATAAGGTACGAGTAGTTTACGCTTCCCTCTTTTTGCTCTAGTCATGGCAAATCACTTGACTTGTACAAAATCTAGTTCGATGGGGTATTTCCCTGTACTGGTGCAATGATTACATTGCTAAGCTGATATTAGAGTGTCTCATAATGCGTTGCAAGAGCGGAGAACAATGCAAATAAATATGGGAGGATTTCTTTAAAAAAAAAGAGAGCTTCGGAGTCTTATAACGAAAGATAAACAAAATATTCGAAACATTTAAAGAGTATTTTCAGCATAACCTCTGGGTAAGCCAATATAAAATCATTAAGAACTCCCCAGAATAACAATAGATAATAAATATAGACTCAATAAAGATAGACTCAGCATCAGCGAGAGCAATAAAAAACGATATCGTCGTATACTCGTATGTAGACCTCTATGCATGCTAAATATAGGAGGGAAAGTGTTTGAAAAAAAACAAATGAAATATTTGTCTCTCCAACCAACAATCTAGTTCTGGGAATCATTATCCATACAATACAAGCATTTTGTGATACTGCGTCCGAAACAATATCTGAAACCAAATGGAAAGACGTAGAAAATAGTACTGAATGGTCGTGATACTAGGTTTTCAAAATACTTTTAAAACAGGCACCATCTTAAGTGCGCTAAAAAATATGCCAATTACCTATTCCGAATAATGAGAGATTATTTTGAAGACAGGATCCTTTTCTACTGCACATACGAGGGGTTAAAATAATACAAAATACATTATAATGTACGGTAAAGTAGTGTGATTGTGCAGATTAAGAGGAGTGAACGTAATGGGATATGCAGATAACTTTGCAATAATAGGCATAGCCAAAACCACAAGGGATGTGATACAACTCTGTAAGTATATAAAGACATGGCTTCATATATGAAGTTGCAGATTGGTATACCACAAAACGGAGACCGCCTGATAAGTACTGGCAAGAAGGTTTAGCACCGACTAAACAGGCCTTAGCTTATGTTGCTTAATTGTATAGACCATTTAAAAGAAACATATGGTCAAGGTCAATTAGGTAGTTGTCCCAGTGCACATATTAATGTCAAATATAAGCGACTCAGGCAGCATATAGGAAATCTTCCTTCCACGGTCGGTAACGAAGGATAAACCCTGTGCACAGAAGAGCAGAGTTCAGAGTATACTGCGCATGTGGTGTGTGAGGTTGTGTCTTTGGTGCCATCCACATCACTATGCCTTTCGATTGCTCTGCACGCGAAAAGTCCTCTTGGGGCTGGTTGGTTAAGTTTATGCATGAGGTCAGCTGCCAGCGCTAGCAGATTTGCGCTATTCTGTCCGCTACATCTTCTGTTTGCAATTGCTCTGCGCTATGTGGTTCGCCTTCGCAATGCTGCTATTATGCGTTGTCCATATGCTTGTTTATACATATTGAGGTCCATTCTTGTCCATTCTTTGAAGATTTGATGCTGTTTGCATGTCAAACCTCCTTTGATGAGGTGTATCACCATCTTCGCCTCTTAATTTGTGCAGTTTTTCTGATGGATATCCGTGTCGTTAAATACTGATAGTGATATTTGCCAAATGCAGGGGCATTAAGACCTTAATAAAGTAACAAGCATGATTTTTAACTCAAAGCTAAAAGCTAAAAATTCCTGAGGGCTAAGACAAGAACAATGATTTAATGCTAGTCAAGATAGGTCTTGTGAGTAAGAATCTCGTATTGGCACCTACACGGTGTTGCATATGAAGCTACCTACTTCCCGACGGCAGTCTACATATTGTGCTGCAAATATGTTAAAACACATATTGTGTTGCACATACGTACGCAAGCGTGTCTTTAACAACCATATCCCAGTCAAATGAAAACGCGTTTGAGGATTTATGGTCGGCTTCATATTAATTTGCTTGAAGGCTCACGAGGGCGTCATAGACAATCGTCTACGACATTCAATAGATAAATTAATCACAGCATGCACACATTGGTTCATTTATATATATAAAAGAAACCTCAAAAAACCTATGTTCGCTATAGACTCTCAAAGTGTCTAACCGATTTTGGATTCCGAACATGCTACAGAAAGAGGACGTCACGACGATGGCATATGGCCAAAAAAAATTAAAATTTTGGTCGTTTTTTGGACGATTCAGCCGATTTAGACCAAACATCATTTTCTATGTTTATGGGTTCTATTTCTATTCGAATTTAATGTTTAAACATTTTTTGGACTAGTTTTGGAATTTTTTTTGCCAAATTCGGCCGACTTTGGCCAAACATCATTTTCTATGTTTATGGGGTCGGGAAATTAGAATTTTATGTTTAAAATGCTTAATTTTGATTTTTTCATACCACAGATTCAAGGTCAGATTTACAAATATAATATGTAATACAATTTACATTGTTGCCATTCGCTGATGACCATTCTCATTTCTTGCAAATCTATTTCGTCGGCAATACGCATACTGTAATCGATCAACGTTGTGCAATTTCTTCAAATGTTCGAAGAAATATTGGACAACAATTACAAACTTGATAGAATGCCATCTGACGATTATCAAATTGTCATTCGAGCGGATAAAGCACCGGCTAGAAAGCATGCAAGAAGATTCAATGCACCAATGATTGATGATATGGCAATCGTAATTTTTGGAGAAGAATTTCCACAACGTGATATTGTATTGCAGCGCAGAAATTCAAAACTTCAACGTGTTTCTGAAACTCATCGGTGTTATGATGCACTGCAGTATACATTGATTTTTTGGCAAGGAGAAGATGGTTATGTTTTTTCGTTACAAATGATCAATCCAACTACTGGTAAGTGAAAAATAGCTTTTTAACATAATGGTTATTGTTTAAAGTGTCAATTGGTTTATTGGAATGTTGTTTGCATTGTAGGTGCGGTAATACCAAAAAAGTCAACGCATTCTACTATGCGAATCGATTGATGATTCGTGAAAATGAATATAAACATATTTTGCATTGTCGACGATTGTTTCATCAATATGCGGTTGATATGTATGAACAAATCAAAACGGAACGATTGAATTTCATCAGGTACAATCAAGCCAAATTGCGTTCCGAAGAATATATTCATCTACGCGATGCGATTAACAATGATGGCAATGCAGCTGATGTAGGTAGAATGGTAATTCTACCAGCTACATACACTGTGATCCCGCGCCATATGCACGAATATGCCCAAAATGCAATGACATATGTATGTGCGATCTTATGGACGACCTAATCTATTTATTACATTCACATGTAGTCGACAATGGGATGATATCAAAGATCATTTGTTCAACGGCCAAACGCCGAAAAATCATGATATAACAGCACTCGTATTTAAGTAAAAATTGAAATCTTTTATGGATTTTATCGTCAAAGTTCAAGTATTTGGAGACGTACGTTGTTATATGTATTTTGTTAATAAAATCAGACCAGATGAAATCGGTAGTATCATATCAGTAGAAATACCTGGTCAAGCAATATGGTTGGTTAAAAAGTGTACGAAACGTTATCCAAAAGCATTGGTTTCAGACACTGTTATAGGCAATGATGGCTATCCACTGTATCGTCGTCGATCAACTGATGACAACCGCAGATTAACAATTATCAATGTGGGAAATGTGGACGTTGGATTGTTCCATATTCGCCATTATTGTCAAAAGTTTTCAAAGCTTATATCAACGGTCAAATCGATTAAATACATTTGCAAATTCGTCGGAACGATGAAATACATCAATATCAAATGGTGCGCTATATAAGTAGAACGAGGCGATATGGCGAATTTTTGCATTCCAAATTTATGAAAGATATTCTACAGTTGTTCATTTGGTAGTCCATCACGAAAATATCATATCATATCAACTATCATATTAGCTACATGTTTTCCAGCCAATTCAATTGAAATATGGACAAAGTATCGAGACGATATGTCAGAAGATATTTTACATCGTGTGCGTCGTACTACTTTCAATCAAGATATGGATTTCACACCGGAAATTTACAATGAAGTATTGATTTTGATCGAAGATATGTGTCTAATGATGGCAAATACGAGTAAGGCATTAGCACAATTGGAAATGACAGCGCCAAATCGACCAACGCATGCCTTATTCAATCAGGATGTACAACGTGAACGACAATATGATCGTAACGCATTGAATACATTTGTTCAAGAATACGATGGAAAATTGAATGCTGAGCAAACAATTGCATATGATACTGTGGAAAATTTTGAATAAAACCGGCGAACTTTAAGAAGAGAAAGACCAAGACTACGTATGTATCGAACGAAACTTTATTTGTAACTGACTTCATGATATTATTAATTTTAGAACAAAATACTGATTTAGTACAAAGTGTATAAGAAATAAGTGTGTATGTATGTGTATCAATGTGTCTGTTTAAATTATTTACAATATCTTATGTTTGTAGTTTTGTCTGTGTGCAGGCTGGTGGATAATTTTCAACATCCTCCCACCGGCGAAGATCCAGAAACTTCTAGAGGGTATAATAGTTGAACCGGTCTTCTAGTTCGACTTCCATCTGCGTATCTTATCTCAAAAGCTCTGACTTTACCATCGCGGCCGACAAATGTATTCACTATTACCGCTAATCTCCAGGTAATTCTAGGTTTCCCAGCATCAAAAACGAGTACTACATCACCTTCGTGGAGTTGTTTCGTAGAATCCCCTTTAATGTGGTGAAATGAACGCAAAAGTTGCATATATTCTGCACGCCATCGTTTTAAAAGCATACCCGTGTACTTCATACGCTGTGTCCAAATTTGTTGTATGTCTTTAGAATCTGCTTTAATCTCACCAGCATCGAAAAGTCCCTCACAATTCATAGCAAAAAATCAGTAGGTGTTAACGGAGATATATTCAATGAGTCACTACTTATGTATGTTAAGGGGCGAGCATTTACCATACCCTCTGCTTCGATGACCAATGTCCTAAGATGTTCGAAATTTAACTTTGCCTTACCAATAACCACCTTTAAAACGTTTTTTATTTTTCGGATGAGGCGCTCCCAGAATCCGCCCCACCACGGAGCTCGTTCAACAATGAATTTCCATTTGACACGTTTATTAGATAAAAAACCTTGAAATGATTCAGCATTGAAGGGATGATTAACATCTTCTATTTCGAAAGCTGCCCTACGAAAAGTCTTTGCATTATCGGAAAATATAACGCTAGGTAGACCTCTTCTCGCAATAAAGCGTCTAAGTCCCATCAAGCAGCTATCGGTTGATAAGCTAAATATCATCACGAGATGAACAGCCCGAATCGCTGCACATGTGAACACCATCAGATATACTTTGCTCGCTTCATCTTTCGAGCTGTTGTAACAGTAGAGGGGGCCCGCGAAGTCTATGCCGACGTTATCAAACGGTCTCGATAATTTTAACCTTTCGACCGGCAGTGGCCCAAATGGCTGTGAAGCTGGCTTCCCCCACAACCTTTGACAAGTGACACACTTTCGAAGCAACTTTTTCACCAACTGTCTTCCTCTGATAATCCAAAACCGACGTCTCAACTGCGATAGCACGAGATTTACTCCCCCGTGCAAAGTCTTCGAGTGATGATGATAAACGATGAGCTCCGTGATATAGGAATCAGATGGCAATATAATAGGATGTTTGAAGTCCATTGATTCTTCCAAACAATGAAACCGACCACCTAATCGCATCAGTCCACCCTGATCTAGAAATGGACTAAACTGGGCGATCCTAGACCCACCAGGTATAAGCTTCTTCTTCTGTAAGATACAAACTTCGTTAGAAAATTTTTTACGTTGCAAGTACCTGAGCCAATATGATTCAGCATAGTTCTTCAGCTGAAAGAAAAATGTTCTTTTCGGTTCTTCCTTTACACATCTTCACAAAACGCAGAATGTATCCCGTGACCCGCAGCAATCGTTCCCAGTTGCCAAAGTTCTTGTAACAAATAAGTGGGTCTTCTGGATCGATCTTCAAAACTGTTGCTTGTGCCAAAAGAGAAATTTGAGATTCGGTGTCCAAAATGAAATGCTTTTCCTCAAAATCAGGATCAATATCTTCGGTGAGCCATTTTGGCCCATGTGCCCACAATTTCGAAGATCTTAGTTGTTCCCCTGATATGCCACGTGTAAGCAGATCTGCTGGATTCTCCTTTCCACGACAATGTTTCCAATCTGATGTAGATGTATGACGGCGTATTTCAGTTACACGGCACTCAACGTATGGCTTCCACCGGCCTACTTCTCCCTGAATCCAATTGAGTACAATTTTGGAGTCAGACCACAAAAAAAATCTACCAACAGTGATCCTGAGCGATTGCTTTAAGTATCCGCACAGCCTTGCTGATATCAAAGCGGCGGTTAGTTCCAGCCGTGGTAACGTAAGTTCCTTCGTTCCATCCATCTTCAGCGGAGCTACCCTGCTTTTGGCACACAGAAACGATACGTTGCACTCACCTGTTAAGTTTTTAGTCTTTATGTATGCCACTGTTCCATAAGCTTTCATACTGGCATCAGCGAATAAATGAATCTCCAGAACACTTTGCGAGGAAAAAACAAGCAGGGACCGAGGAATAGTTAGGCCTTTCAACTGCAGAAGACTTTTGACGCACTCCTCCCATTCGGACAGCAAATCTGAAGCAAGTGCCTCATCCCAAGACAGCTTTTTTTTTCATATTACTTGAAACAGAATCTTCGCTTTAATTACCGTAGGAGATATCATTCCGAGCGGATCAAATATTCTGGCAATCGTTTGGAGAACTAAGCGTTTGCTACCCTTTGCCATGTTGGACGTAAGAAAGCTTTCTAGCGCACTTAATGAGACAGCTACTTCATCGCTGAACACAAACCAGTTTAAACCCAAAACTTTTTGCCTAGGCGGGTTATCTAATGAACAAAAGGATGATCTAACCTTACCACTGTTGGAGTTCCATTTTCGTAAATTCATGCCGGCGTCATTCATGATCATCACTGCTTCATTACTAATACGTTGGGCCTCCTCCTCGCTGTCTACGCTAATCGCCAAATCGTCCACATAAAAGCTTTGCTTTAAAACACCGCAAGTGATTGGGAAACGTGTTTGGGATTTTTCTAAATGCACTTGAATCGCTGCTGTCAAAAGAAAGGGGCTGCAATTGACCCCAAAAGTTACTCTCGTCATGCGATAATCTTTGTATTCCAGCCTGCCTTCATGCCTTATTGGAGAATACCAAATGAAACGGTGACTGTCGCGATCTTTTTCATTCAGCATGATTTGTAAAAATGCCTTTTCGACGTCGGCAACGATTCCAAAGCGACCGAGTCGGAAATTCAACAATACTTTGAACAGGTCCGGTAGCAGATTAGCCCCCACATGCAACAAACTATTAAGAGATGGAAAGTCGTCTGTGCATGCAGAAGCGTCGAACACAATACGCATTTTAGTTGTCAGGCTTTCCTCTTTGTACACTGGGCGGTGGGGAAGATAAAATATTCATCTTTTATCACTCTTACCGTCTGGAATTACCACTTCAGCTATGCCCTCTGAAACCAGCTTCTGCATTGCAGCATCGTACTCTTTAAACTTTTCGGGATTTCTTGACAGTCGCTTTGAAAGCGAATCCAACCGTCGAATCGCCTCTTTCCTATTGCTTCCCAACGGAAAATCCAGATTTTTCCATGGAAGCGCTGCTTCGTACCGTGAACCGTTTCTTGAGATACATTTGGCAATAAGACTTTCAGCTTGTTGGTGTTTTTCGGCTTCTTCACTTTGGATGCCAATCGCTTCAATTGACCAAAATGATTTTAAGTCATCTTCAGTCAAAACAGGCAGATGCAAGTTGGTGCTCAGTAAGGAGAAAGAAAAGGAAAAGTTATTGTTTGGCTCACAGATCTTACCGAGGGTTCCTTGTAGTGTCCAACCGAAAATGGTCTTCACCGCTCTTAACGTTGGTGTAATACGCCGCTGCTGGCCAGTTATAATAGCCCAGTAGTAATCTGATCCCACAAGTACACTCAAGCCACTTTCCGCTTCAATTGAAACATGACAGGAATCAGCAAGTTGAAGGTTGTTAAACGAAGAACATGACCTGTCAGGCACTTGTAGGACATCGATGCAAATCTCTGGCACCACTAATGCTTCTATGATAATTAGTTTATTGTTAAATTGACTTTTCATTTCCAAGTTCACTTTTTTTAGTTTTCGATAGGGAGTTTTGTGCTTGCTTCCAAAGGGAATAACGGATACTTTCACCTCACCGGTAAACACAAGGTTAAGCTTCCGCACTAAACTTTCGCGAACAAAAGAGTGCTGACTGCCGCCGTCAATAATAAAACGAATTAGAACTTGCTTTTGTTTGCTCGGCGCTACGGCAATGCACCGAGCAGTCTTTAAAAGGACGTTTGAATTTTCGAAAGTTGAATTACACGCACACAGATTTAATGTTTTTTGAGGCGACTGCTTTTCTGTTGTCGGTGTACCACTAGACTTTCTAAAGGTCGGATCGCACATAGGAGTAATATGTTTACCTTTGCACTTTTTGCACGATAGCCACTTTGCACTTCGACACTTTTTTGATGAGTGACCACGCTTCGCGCAACGAAAACACCGGTTGTCTCTCCGCAATAGATCTCTCTTTTCGGCAATTGACATATTGTTGTTACATTCTTTTGTACTGTGTTCGTGTGTCGAACAAAATATACAAGCAGCATTGTCAACGAAAGAAGTCAAACTTGTTGCGGTCGATGGATAGGCATAGGATGATTTCGCAATAGGCGTGACGGATACGGCTTTGCTTTTCTCCAACGACTCTACTTCTCGCTTGAGAAAGCGCATTATACCTTGCACTTGCTTGTCACCGATGTGAGAAAGGGTTGAAGTACTTCCAGTTGCAGAGTTGCTGGTGTCACCAAAATCGTTGTCTCCTTCTTCCATGCGGTAGTAGTCAACTCGAAGTTCAACAGGCAGACATCACAGTAAAATAGATTTTAACATAACGTAGTATTGGTGAGAAGGTATTTGCAACGCAGTAAGAGAACGACTGCAAGCTGTTACTGCATTATACAAATTGCGTAAACCCACAACGTCTGATCTTGAATGTGTAGGGCGCAGAGAAATGAGCTGTTGCATATGCTTGTCTACCAATCGTTCTGTATCTCCGTATTGCTCTTGTAGGAGTGAAACAGCTGCATCGTAACAGGCCTCTGAAGCTGTAAATCCTGCAATTACCTTTTTTGCGCTTCCCACCAATACTGTTTCTAGGTAACTGTACTTATCGGATGATGTCAAACTCGCGTTTTCATGTACAGCCGTGCGGAATTGTTCCCAAAAGGGTAACCATTCTTGAAAATTGCCATCAAATTTCTTTAATTGACAAGGTGTTGTTGTTGGGGATTGTATCCACAATTGGAACACGCTTTCGGTGAAGAATGTCAAGTCTTGTTTTAAGTTTAGATAGAACGTTCAGGACGGTATCTTCATATTCTGCTATTCTTTCCATCTCCTTATCCAGATCATCAGCCTTGACTAAACCCTTGGCTTGGACCTCTTTGTTTGTTACCATTAAGCTCTCGTGCGCTGCTGTTAAACGCTGAATGAAGGAAGTTAATTCTTCTTCGATTTCATCCCACATTTGTTCGTTCTTTATTTGAGATTTATCAGATGAGAGAAACTCTGAGGCAGCTTTGCAAATTTTAGTTACTTGGCCTCGGTAGGCAGCCCGCGCGGAGAGTTCCATTCTTTTGGTTTGTTTTAGAAGAACTTTAAATAACTTTATTATTCTATAGAGTCACAAATTTAAAAGTCTTTGTACGTCTTTCTCCTGGGTTTCGGCACCATGTGGAAAATTTTGAATAAAACCGGCGAACTTTAAGAAGAGAAAGACCAAGACTACGTATGTATCGAACGAAACTTTATTTGTAACTGACTTCATGATATTATTAATTTTAGAACAAAATACTGATTTAGTACAAAGTGTATAAGAAATAAGTGTGTATGTATGTGTATCAATGTGTCTGTTTAAATTCTTTACAATATCTTATGTTTGTAGTTTTGTCTGTGTGCAGGCTGGTGGATAATTTTCAACAGATACAATCAATAATATTGTTGATAATGATGGTGGTGGATTGTATTTTTTGGATGCACCTGGTGGTACTGCAAAAATATTCTTTATTTAATTGCTTCTAGCACGAATAGGACCACAAACAAAATTGTGTTAGCTGTTGCTTCTTCTGGCTTTGCAGTAACTCTATTCAGCATTCAGCCATCAATTTGTCATTGAACATGTTAACGATACACCCACATGCAATATTTCTAAGTCATCTGGAGTGGACAACTTTTGCAGCAATGCAGTCTTATTATATGGGATGAGTTTAACATGGCTCACAAAAGATCATTAGAGGCTCTGGATAGAACATTGAAAGATCTACGCGGAAATCAAGAATTTTTTGGTGGTGCTTTGGTATTATTATCTGGCGATTTTAGACAAACGTTGCCAGTAATAACCAAATCTAAATCCACACCGTTTTCATGTTTGTACAGACATGTGAAAAAACTCACATTGAAAACAAACGTGCGTGTTCAATTGCAAAACGATCCATCAACCGCTGAGTTCTCCAGACAATTGTTGAAAATTCGAAATGGTGCAATGCTTGTTGTTGATACTGGATTCATAACAATACCACCAATTGTGTGCACTTTTACAGAATCTAAAGAAGTATTGATTAAAAGTGTATTTCCAAACATTGCGCAACATTACAAAAATCGCTATAGTGCAATTTTGACACCAACAAATAAAGTTGTCAATGAATTGAATGGGTTCATATTATCAAAAATACCAGGAGAAGTTGAGTCAGTAGACAGCGTTACAAGTCAAGATGATGTGATTTGCTTGAATTGCCACCACACAATTTGCAGTTGAAAGCTGGAGCAATGATAATTATGCTGCGTAACATCAACAAACCAAAACTTTACAATGGTACCAGACTCACAGTGAAAAGGTTAATGCACAATGTCATCGAAGCAACTATGTATACTGAAGGGCAAATTCAAAGGTGAAGACGTTTTAATCTCACGAATTCCAATGATTCCAAATGATTTGCCATTTGATTTTAAACGTCTTCAATTTCCTGTACGTCTTGCTTTTACAATAACAATCAATAAATCGCAAGGCCAATCGTTGGAAGTTTGTGGTTTCACACGGTCAATTTTATGTCGCATGCTCACGAGTAGGCAAACCATCGGCTTTATTCATTTATGCAAGAGATGAGAAAACCAAAAATATTGTGTTATACAAGTATTGCAATAAATTTGAATTTTTTATTATTTTTTTTTTTTGAAATACAAATCAAAACATTAAAATCAATTCAATATTTTAAAGTCCAAGCAAACATAAGTTTAAAAGATTGTGTTCAATAATAATTACAGTTTTCAAGGTTCAAACACCGTAAATAAATCCATGTACGAGTATGAAATATAAATTTTTGTATGTTTGTTTTGAGTATTAATTTTCGGTTGGTTTACAAATGACACATGGACTTTGTAAGAATTTGTTAGTTAGGCAAACATTTTTTCTCTCGATTCCACCTAATGGACACGTTGTGTTTTATTTTTTAGGTATGGAAATCATTGTGTTGAACAATCCATATAAACGTACTTATATACTCAAAAAGGTTGAACGAATACATATGTATATGTTTCTTTCTCTCTTCTTTGTTAGTTTTACTCAAATGAAATAGCTACTGATACAGCGCAGCGAAGCGGGCAGGGTTTTGCTGGTATAAATATAATAGTTTTCTATAAAGTTAGGAAAATCAATCAACGTGAAAATTCGTAATTATCAAAATCATGGGAAATGGCTTGAGTGCGACAAACAGCTCCGACACCCTACGTAAAATAGGCGATTTTATACTTTCTCGAGTAAATAGTCAACTACTCTTCCAACAAAACAAGGTATTTAGAAATCGTACTTAATCCTAAACCCACGATTAGGTTAAACCTCGATCAGTTGGTGAGCAAAACATGTATATCTATTCTATGCCTATAGTAGAATGATCAGAAGAAAAGGGGTCCTCCAACCAAAATTGGCTGATGCAGACATCATAAAAAATCGCTCAAAGCCTACATATAAACAATCGCATACATATTTGTTGAAGAATGTTCATTATATTGTTCGCGATTTATTAATTTGCAAATTTCAGCGTAGCTCATAATAAATAATTTACCAAAAATATATAATATAAAAAATAACCCAGCGCTACTCATGGGCATCCTCAGCCGTTTCATTCTCTTTTGCAGGCATTTTGTCCTCATTTTTTCTGTATTGCGAATATTTGTCCAATTGTTCATTTGGGTGTGTTTTGATTATTCGCAACGTGATATAATAAGACATACATTTCAAATACTGAAGAAGAGAAAAATTCAAAAATGCAAGCACAAAGTTTTCCTTTGCCATGCATTGTACGTATAGTATTTTCAATAAAATTACAATTAAACCATTCTTCAAATTTATTTTTTGAAGATTATTTCTTTCAAATGATGACCGTAACTACTGGTGGGATATTCTAAAGTCCAATTTCCGATGATGTGTTTGAATGTTACGAGTGGAGTCTGACCACTGACTCGAGTAATGTTAGCCTCCAATTCCTTTCCCCAAAGGAAATGATCTACTCGTAGATGTGTGATGTCACATGATCTAAGCGGACAGAACTTAAAATCGACTGTTCACCGAATCATTATCAAAACAAAGCCGTGGTTTCACGGGCTATGTGGCAAATGGCACCATCTTGTTGGAACTGAGTGCCATTGAGATCACGGGCCTCAATTTTAGGCAGTAAATAGTCCGTTCTCATGGCCGATAACGGGTGCCATTTCATTAATAATTCCAGCAGACAATAAACCACACCAAACCGTTGTTTTTCTGGATGTAATCTGGCCATTAGGCCAGAAATGGGCCTCATTGGTGAAAAAAAATTTAGACTAAAATAGTGGATCTCTATGAAGCTTTCCAAGAGCCCAAAGACTGGGACAATGATGATTCGCAAGGTCGGCCGGCTTCAGTTCCTGCACGAATTGAAGTTTGTATGCTTTTAAAGCAAGATCCTTACGTAAAATACGCCAAGTTGTTGAAAACGGCGCCGAATAGATTCATCACGGTCATCGCATACACTCTACGCTACCGCCACTATATTTTATTCAATACGTGCTAGATGTGATCCTTTCGATGCAATAGCGAATTGTGTTATGGAGGCCAACTAGTAGCTTTAATAGCAGACGAATCTGGCCTTCGAGTTAGCTACTAGTTGGTCTGGCAGTAAAAAAAAAACGAACACCATGATACAACCATACCAGTTTAACTCGCGTGTGTAAGCCCTACACAGAATGTGTAGTAAGTTTCTTCGAAGCTACATTTCCCCACAGTAACCTCGAAAACACCCGATGTGAACAGTAGCATTTTTGTGAGAAAGCGAAACACCTGCGGTTTACTTTGTCTCTATTCTTTGATTACTTTCCTCAAATTTCTCAGTTTGGCGATAAAAGGGGGTAAGATATGTAATATACATATGTATATTTGTATATATTGCCGACAAAAATGAAAGCTTTAACTTTAAGGTGATAAAGGGCTTTGACTACCTGTGCATTGCTGTAAATTTTAATAACGACGCAGTTTTAAAGGTCAAATATGAAATCACTCTTCCAAATGCTGTTTTCTTCGGTCCAAGAACGCAACTGAACAATAAGTCACTTTAACATAACAAAGGCTTTACTTTATTACGTCCTTAATGCTGCAGTCCAACTGGTACCATCAAAGCATGGGCTTTATCAAAACTGACCTTCATTGATTCGTGACAAAAGTTCTACCTAGCTTCCTTCGCCATGAAAGAGTCTGTAGAAATAATTCTTCAAAATTTTTGAATTTTTCCTTTGACATTTTTATACAAAGTTAACGTGCTTATTACTGGACGAGTATGTCTTACTTCAATGTGTTTCTTAGGCGTAACATATACGAGTACTTTGCCTTTTGATGAAGCTTTAAACATTATTTCTTCAGTAAAATAACGTCTATCCTTTTTCCATATTTTTCTGAGAAGCCAATTTACTTCTCAATTTCTTAGCTTCTTTAAAGGGCTTGCGAGCAGCTCTCATCGTTTTCGGCAGCCCCACCTTGCATGTCTATAGATTCGCTATGTGTACTTTTTGTAGACATCATCAAACCAGAAGTTATGCTGTCATCCACGTGTGAAATCAGACATATCGGATGTTACATCTCTGACAGCTTCCTGATAATATTACCACTGGCTTTATAATCTTGTGCTGGCAGCGAAGTTTTTGTGAGACTTGATATGTATATGTACTGCAGTCTTTTTCAATTGCAACAACGTTAATTTTGTGCCTTAAGGTTTCGTAATTTTTAAAGATGTTAGTTCTAGAAGTATTCGAATATTCAGATTGATGAAACTGTTTCTTGCATCGATTGCAGATGTGGGAAAGGCGTGTTAGCTTTAATTAAATTGTCCTCCTTCGTATTAGATTGACTCTGTTTTTAGATTCTCTTTTACCCGGTTTTGTGTTAAAATTACGACGGCAACCGTCCATCGTGATCGTAGAAACAAATTCATATCTACTTATATTCCTAAATCTCAAGACTTCCTAGCTTAATCTATCCTTCAGGACGAGTCCGCATTCCAATAGGCTCACTATACCAATCACCATTGTCTCTTATCCTTCTTTTGTCTAGTCGTTCTCATTCAAAAAAAAGTTTGCGACCTCCTTCAAATGTTCTTGTGCATATAGTTTGTTAAAAGTCCGAGCGTTACGAGTCCGAACATTCAAAAGTCGTTGTGAGTTTTTTCATTGGCTGGGGTCGTCAACAGAAAAGCCATTCAAATCCGAAGTTGTTTATCACGTTGCAACATAAAGTGCCTTATGTTGGTAATTTGTTTGTCCAAAGGCGTAAATCACAATCTGGAAGTCCATCTGGATACAATTGGGTAGAAAACTACAAAACAAATTTCCCACAAATGACGGAATATCTCTCTCAAATTTGATGGAGATGTTCACTAGAGTCAATATTCTCGGGCGCCATGCCATCAGGCTGTAGATACCGAACAATGATCTATGAGGACGAAGAAGTCTATGAGGACTCAACAAAGTAAATAACAATATAAAAAGAGATCGTACTAATCTAAGTGTGTGCAGACATCCTTACTTTTGTCAATTTCATGACTTCTTATCTTTTGACATTTGATAGCTGTCATTTTAAACTTACTTCAGAAGCACATGGAATGCAAAAACGAAAATTTTCAATATATTTTGCCTTTTTTCAGAAAATGCAACATATCTGCTTAGACTCAAGAAGAGTTATGTGAAGCATATGATGTTGACTACTTAACAGAATGCATGTGCCAGAATTGGTTTAAGAAACTACGTTCTGGAGATTTTTCACTCAAAGGTGACCAATGTTCTGGGTCTACTGAAGTTTCTGATAACCAAATCATGATCATAATTGAATCAGATCATTACATGACTATTAAAGAGATTAAATACATTACACACAACAATTGAAAATCGCATTTGGATCCCATATGAATTCAAAGAGATATACTTAACACAACGAATCAACCACTGGTGATAAGAAATGAATAGTCTATAACAATATCAATCGAATGCAGTCATGGTCTAAGCGTGATGAACCAGCGCAAACCACATCAAGTGCTGAACTGCATCAAAAGAAGATTATGTTGCTGACTTGGTGGGATTAATGTTGAACTACTTCTAATGAGCCAAGCAAGCAATTCAAATACTTACTGTCAATAAGCATTAAGCAGTCAAAGAAAAACGGCCAGAATCGACAAATCGTAAGTGAATAGTGTTCCACCACAACGCTAGACCACTCCATCTTTGGTAACTTGTGAAAAATTATTGAATCTTGGTTGGAAAGCGATGTCACATCCATCATAAAGCCCCGGCCCTACAACATCAGACTTTCATTTATTTCGAAGTTTTCAAAACACTTTGAGTGGTAAAACTTTCACAAATGATGATGACCTGTGGCCTATTTCACCTACTTACAAACTTTTATTTATGTACAAGTATTTTTTAATAAAATTTGTGGTCAATTTGATTTATGTCGCTTCACCAAACTCTGGCTAATTGTATTCTACAAATGAAAATTTTTAGATTTATTCGACTTTTCGTTTCACCAAAAGTTACAAGTATTTACATTTTTAATATATTGTACAAGTTGCAAATTTGTAAACTTTGACCTAACTATTGTGAGATTACGTTTCACCAAAGAAAATGATTTTATAATTTTTTTTCAGTATGTGACAAATACTTTACAATTGAAAGTTCAAGTGTAATTCCTCCTACAAGTTTTCTTCTGATTGTGGATAATACACATCCCCAAACAGTGCGAACAGAGGGAGTTATTGCCATTGTGGAGAGCAGTGTTGAGGAGAATCCGAATGAGTCGATTCGCCATCGTGCACATCAATTGGAGCTATGCCCAGCAATTTTGTGTAAGATTTTACGGAAAGATCTTGGCTTAAAAGCTTATACGATCCAGCTTGTGCAAGAGTTGAAACCGCGTGGCCATTATACGCATCGTAGATTCGGTGAATGTCCCATTTTCAACAGAAAATTTTGTTCTCCGATGAGGCCAATTTTTGGTTATATGGATATGTAAACAAGCAAAAGCCTTTGTCGAGATCCGCTTCCAACCATTCAAACACACTATTTGGTGTTCTTTATTGCTTTATGGGCTGGGGAAATCATCGGCCCATATTTCTTCAAGGACGATGCTCGCCAGAATGTTGTGACAATGGAGATCGCTATAGAAACATAATTTCTGACTTCTTCGTTCCTAAGTTGAATGGCATTGACGTGACAGAGCTTTGGTTTCAACGAGATGGCGCAACATTCCACCCTCTCAGCAGGCTTGAATCTGGATATGACGAATGGCTTAGAAATCACTCCATTATCCATTAATTGTATGATAGATTTCAGACCTGACTTCTACGTACTACATCTACACTTGAATTGGCCTAGAAGTGTACACGATTCAAGATTTTTGTGAAGGACTATCCTTTCTTCGTAATTTGAATGTGGCTTTGACCTTATCTCATGCTGCTTTACTTTGGGATACGGGATATCCGTTAATGGTTTGCTTAATTACATTGATTTTGAGAAATTCAGCTTCTGAAATTGGTCATTATAAAAGTGCAAATAAATCAAATCCAAGAATAATAGAACAAGCTGCTAGAAACAATTTCATAAAATATTCCATTATCTTGACTTGTATTCCAGATAACTGTTTTGAGATGTTTGACACTGAATAGGAATAAAACTTGTACAGAAATGAAAATGTTGACAATTTGAAAGGTCAACATTCTCAATTTTGTTTTTAATAATAACTACAGTTACCTGTTCTTTCTTCAGGCTCTACATTTTTAATATTCTGAGTCTGAATAATAGATTCAGGAGAAGTTTCGCAGTAAGGCGATTTGTTGGTATTCTTAAATCCCTTTTACGCGCTTCCAATAGCAAATTGTAAATTACTGGGGATAAAGCTAAAGGCTAAAGTCCTTTTCTAAGTAATACATACAGAGGTATTCACCATATTACTCCACACACATTTTCCAACGCATCATCTTCAAGAAATTTCCAGTCCTAATTACTTAAAATCCCTTGAGACTTTAGAGAGTTTAAAATATTTTTCCGCTGGAATCTGAAAACCTTCAAATATAAATTTGTACCCCTAATGAAAGACGCAAAAAAGGTCTTATTTTCTCAATGCCACAAAGTTCGCCACAACGCTCAACAAACTTGTCAGAAAACATTTGTAGATTACAAGTCAATTATTAATGCGGCACAATCCGGAATATTTCAACATCTATTATCAAAAATTGTTTTTCCGCAATATTTTTTGCATACTTATCACAAACTCAAGATTACAAATTTGTAGTTTGGTGAAAAAGGTCACTTGCATTTCATCCAGTTTTGTGCAAGATATAGAAGGTATAGAAATTCTGTTCAGTATTTTCTCATATCATTTTTAATAGCACATATTGTATTGCACTTAATTTTTTTGAATTTCCTTTCTATCTGCACTTATGCTTCATTTCATCTTCGAATCTAATCATGCATATATGTTACATAAATGAACGAATACTTTTAATTATCACTATGTTATATGAATTATGTAGTAGTTAAAATATTCCGCAACATGATCAAACATTGATACAGTTTGTACATAATTTCCCCTCACTATCAGCAGACCTATGCTCATTACTCATGATCATTATATTTTACCGTAATTGAGCTATCTTTTCCTATTGTGTGTTGATTGCTTGCTTATTGTTGTTTTTTTTATTCGATTTAAAAAAATATTAAATTGACAAAACATTGGCGACCGTGACAGGACTCTGTTATAAATTTATAATCATTCAACTAGTTTTTCTTGTTTATTCGGTCTAAACAAAAATTTAATTAAGTCGCAGCAGTAAATGTGAAGCGCTCATCAGTCATCGGACAATTAACAAAAATAAGCGATAAAATTCGATCAAGTTCAGACCGAGTTGGAAGTGATGGATTTCAAGAAACTTGAGGGTGATAAGCGTTCTGTATTTGAAGATAATTATTGTTACATTAAAACTATAATTTAAACTCTTATTTGCCCCAACGTTCAATCAATGTTCTCCACTTTAGTTGATCGTGATGAAGGTATATGCAGCATAGAGAAGTTTCATCATCTTCGCTCCTGCCTCGAAGACTCAGCACTCCGGATGATTGAATCATTGGAAATAACCGCCGATATTAAGAACAAGGTTTAACCACAATTGTTTGATTTTTCAGGCTCAAACAAGAGAAATTTGTGCTCTTCCTGTAATCCATCAACCAACTGCTCAGGGGTTAAGGGAGATTTGTGACTGCGGTAACTCGCATTTACGGGCATTGCAGTCATTAGCCAACAAGGACCAAATTACCGATGGAATTCTCCTATATCTGGTAGGAAATAAGCTGGACACATCGACACAGTGCAAACGGGAGGAAGAAGCACCGCTGAATGTTATACCAACGTGGGAAGAAATGTTAACGTTTTTGGAGAGGCGATGCCAAACACTCGAAAATGTGGCAAGCTCAAAACAACAACATACGTATTTTGTAGCTCAAATAACCATAATGTATATATTTGCCAAGATTTTATTGTTCAGCGCATTCCTCAGATTAAAGAACGTGGTCTATGTATGTTTAAATTTTTTAAGAAAGGGATACTTCACTCGTTTTTGCAAATATAAAGGCTATAAGCAATCCAAGAGGCGACACAACACACTTCTACATTTAGAAAGCAATTTTCAACCTAGGAATTCCCTTTTATTAGAGGCAAATCGCAAGGAAAATCAAGCTTATTGCTCCCTTGCCCCATCCTCTTCGGCATCATCAAACAATGCTGTTCTTACTTCGGAATTATTTAAAGATACATCTTCGTCTGTAATGCAACCTGAGCGTAATCGATTTCTTTTTTGGCAACAAATCAGTTAAATTGTGTCAACTATAGGCTTGTCCAGCGGCTAGCACTTAAGCGATCTAGGGTAGACATCCCTATCAGTGGCATCGGTTCCACTCAAGCATCGGTAAACTATAAGGTTAATATTACCCTACGTTCTCGAATAATTGATTACTCCGCTGCCATTGATAGACCGTCTTCTATTGCCATCGATAACAGAAAATCAACCAAACCAATGTTTTGATATCAACTCGTTCCAAATTCCCAAGCAATTGGCTGGCCCATATTTCCTTGAATCAGAGAAATTCGATCGTTGTTTTTTGAACTTCTTTCGATCGAACAGATTCACCTAGGAGAAACTCTACCTTCTATACAGAAGACGAGATAACTCAATAGTTCCGAATAGCAAATTTAGTTCTAAGTAGAGCATCGGGCTGGTTATCTGATGACCAATAGAACAAAAGCAAAAAAAATGACAAATAGGCACATGCTTGATTTTTTTTTGTGTACCCATAAAATGTTTGTACACAGCGCGGGCGAAGAAAACTTAATGAGGAAGAAAAGAAAGGAACCGATGTACATCGGTCTTAAATGTTTGTAAGTTACGAGTATAATGGCTAGAAAATAGGAACGAATCACGAGATTTTAGAGTAAATCCAAAGTGGGTTTGGGGGTATACTGATGAGCATAACGCGACGGGTGTTACGGTTAAAGATTTGAAGAGGCGGTGTGCTACTGGCGATTTCAATGGCGGTGAAAATAGCGACGAAACAAAGCGAGACGTGAGACTTTAGGTCGGTGTTCAAAGGTGTCAATTGACTGACTGATTTAGTATTATTTGTATCACCTATGAGTTTTATCGCACGGTTTGGAATCCTATATAGCAGGTGAGATATTTTAGGAGCACCTGACCAGATTGTACTCCAATTTTGGGCAGATGAATGAATTATATTGTATACTGAGGCCAGATCAGAGGGGACAGAATATTTCTTACATCTCTTGTAAAAACCTGGATATTTAGCAGCATATCATAGCATGAGGACATCGATTATGGGGTCATTCCAACGTAAGTTGTCACTGACACACATACCGAAAATGGAAAGTTTTTCGGTTTCGATGATGCAAGTGACATTCATGGATAATGGCTGAGTGTTTAAAATTCGCTTTGACGACATCAGACAGCATTGTGATTTGGAAGCACTAAATTTGGGTTAAAATCGGGTTTGGGGTGTGTTTTGGTTTTTCGTCTGAATCCAAACACTGCCCAGATCTTTTACGATTATCATACAGAATCCACTTTTCATCACAGGTGACTATCCGGTGCAAAAACAATCCAATTTGGTTTCTTAATTTAAGCGATGCGCAGACTTTCAGACGCCGTAGTTTTTGGGATTCGTTCAGTTCATGGAGTACCCACTTATCAAGTTTCTTTACCCTTCCTATTAGAGAAAGGTTTCGACTTATTGCCATTGGGGATACTTCCATGCTTTATGCAGTCTCCCGCGCCGATTTCGTTGGGTCCGCATCCACCGTTGCTCTTAAAACAACTAACTTTCGGCTTCCCACGTGGCTCATTTTCGAGGCAAGAAATCCATATGAAAACCAACGTCGAATACTGCGTTCGTTTACCGCTACATACTCAAATGCGTCATTAATGCTTTTTCATTGCCAATGACGCATTGTGTCCTATTTTAAATTCGTAAAGGGTTCGAATTTCAACTGCCGACCGCATGGTAAATAATTCCTAGCAAAAAAATAACGGTACTAGTAACAAACCCTAAAATTCTCACACGGCAAGCAAACCTACCACTTTATTTTATAAAAAACGAAAATTTAACTTTCTGGCACAAATGCTTATTGGAGAACTTCATATTTCCGACTGAGCGAAAATCGGACATTTCATATACATTGTACAAATCAATACAATGTTTTCTGCAGTGGAGATACCACGTTCTGACGACACCGATGTCGCTGGCACGCATAAATATTTTTTGGCCAGCAATGCCAGGTTTGAACATTTTTCTGCATTATTTTTCCACCATTTTAATCGGTTAAGAATATTGTGTTTAACTTTGGGTCACACAGATACATGTCGAACTCATTAACGGCCTCACCATCTGATTTGGCTTCTAATAAAAAATCCATGGCACTTCATTTTTAACTCAAAACTTCTCTACTCTCGGTGGACACAGAGTTTTCTACCAAGTTCCGCACATGTTTTCTAAAAAGTTATCTCACTTCTTCAATCTCAACTTCCAAGTTTTTATGTCTTGGATCCAAAAAAGGGGAAACTTGTTATATGAGAACTTCTTCGAATTCCTGGCTATCCATTTTGAACCTGCTCTGCAAGCTTTCTTTCATGACTCCCATGAAGCTGACAATATTTTCATTATATCAGATGTTTGTTTTTAAGTGTTTATTAATTAATCCACATATAATCGGCCGTAGAATGGAAATTGTTATATTTTCTTCGCAAAGTAATGTTTTTGCAACTTGGAATGGCTTCAAGATTTTAACCATCGCTTCTGTTTGTGACCATTCCCTTTCGCTTACTTCAAGTTTCAGAGCCAATGTTGCAGATGTTGGGTATTTGGAATAGATTAGAATTGGGTATTACCTGCGTTACCTGGGTACCCGGGTAAAATCAAGAGCACTAATCCCAATGTATAAAGTAAAAAAAAAACATATCTTAAAGACGCCATTAATTGCTTTTTATAAGTGCAAAATGGTTATCTGTTGCTTCATTTCTAGTGGCAAGTATTATTAATCTGTGGTACTTATAGAATTCAACTTTTTTGTTTTTTATTAATTTACCAACTTTGCGTTACAGGATAAATTTATTAAAATTAATAATTTGTGAATCTTCATTATCTTCTTAAATAGGTGACTTATTTATAGAGAAAAAATTTCAAAGTTCGAAATTTAAAATAGAGTTTTATTTTATTACGAGTACATCCCAGAATATCGTTGTCAGCTTATCATCATTGTGTAGCCAAACATTCAAAGGAAAGTAAAAGCAGCAAATATTTTGCTAACGTTTGCGAAACATCAAGTTGTATATGTGAAATTAAATGGCTACTGAAATTTCTTATCAATCAATTTTTGGTGTTTGGAGCACAAACCCAAACTCCAATCGACTTGATGCCATCAGTGGTTGATAATACAGCTCTACCTGGTGAAGAATTTTAAGAGATTAAAGTAAAAATAAGAGCCTTGTGCCAAAAACTTTAATCGAAATGAGCCAAAGTTGGCAGGCAACGAGAGCTCTTTTTTCACTATTATAGTTCACAGCTCCAGAAATACATTCAATTTTCGGAAATTATGACTGATTCAATTCCTAGTTCTTTGTAAAATAGACCAAACAGTAAACCAGGAAGACCACAAAACGATTTTAATTCATGTTGTTAAAAATCTATGAGGCAAAAAGTCCAAGAACTTCTCCAAAACAGAAGCCGAGAAGAGTTGTCGTTGGCCACCGAATTGAAACTAAGAAGCCAGGGTAAACAAGATTCGGCTTCAATTGTGAGACAATTATTTGTAGCTTCTCCTAATAGAGGTACAAGTTTAAAAAGAGTTCTTTGGTCTTTTTGCCAGAAGCACGCAGAATTATCTGCAGATCAAGCACTTGCTCTTATAGCCAGTGTCTCAACGCATCAGTATAAAATCGTGGGTCAACAAGCCAAAGCACAAAATTTTAAATTCTATTCTGCGTACTATAAGATTCAAGATGCTATTATGCTATCCCTCTGATATAACTGTATCAAAATTATCAGACGAAATAGTGTTCCAATCACTTATCGACCAAACTATCTTACGCTTTTGTGGAGTTCAATTTGCATTGAACGCAAAACAATGAATTTCACAAAGGTTTTCTGAAGAGCAACACATGGACAAAGCTTATACAGCATTTCCAATGTTCCTATACATATGTACTCTGACACTGACGACCTAAGGAAAATAATTAGATGTTATAACTTCAGAAGTAAAGCACATTGAAAACCAAATTGCGGACTTTCTCCAACAAAAGTGTCGTTAAACAACACAGAAGTTTTTGTCAAATCCACAATAATATTATCCATGATAGATGGTAAAGTATACAATGCTGTTTCATCTTGTGCTTCAGCACAAAGATGCAAATACCAACTTCTTATCTTCTGAATTGTCTCCGCTTCATTCATGAATAAATTTTTTTGAATGCTGGCTGCATATTTCATATCGATTGGAAATTAAAACATTGGAGGTTCGTGGTCTGGAAAGCAAGCAAAAACTAGCCAAAAAAGATGCTTGTTGAGGACAGGCTTAGAAGGGAGTTAGGCCTGCTCATCGACATACCAAAACAGCAAACAGGCAATACGAATAATGAAAATACCCCTCGTAAATTTTTTTAGAAACTCTGAAATATATTCTGAAAAAACTGGTGATATTTTAGAGCTATCAAGCGATTTCATATTATCTTACAGTGCTTGAACTATGGTTCTGAGATAAGTGTTAATAAATTTCATGAATACTCAAAACGAATGTGTGCCTTATATTTGAAAAAATATTTTTGGTATTCAATGCTTGTCAGCGTACACAAAGTACTTTTTCATGGCAAGGATACAGACACAAACACTGATTTGCTTCATAAGCTTTTATTCACATCGGATCCACTCATAACAAGCCTACAAGCTCCTCCAAGGACAAAAAGGAGAAAGATAACTTCAGAAGTATTCCAGCTATTAGCAATACCGCTTGCCAGTAGCATAACATAATAAATTTAGAAAGGCAGGTAGACCTTTCATCAGATCTGCCGGGTTCAGAAAACTCTGATAGTGAATAAAGTCAATAATGAAGTGAAAAAAGTCATTTTTATTGTACTACGAGTACTTTAAGTTATAACCACGAAAAAAACTAATCTTATCTTATTGCACATGGAATAGTTTTACCCACCTTGATTGCAATTCCTTAACAATTTCATACATATACCCATTAGAATTAAAAATATTTATTTAGTTTGAGGAGGTTAACAGTTTTTAGTGTTTAGTTTAGTTTAGTGAATTTTATATACGTATTGTACGTATACTACATGGAACAGCAACGTTTTTTAAGAAATAAAAATACTTAGTTATATTACGTCGAAAGATATAAATTAATTGTTAGTTTTAGCTAAGAGCGGCCACATGGGTCTTATATGAATAAGTTGGGTTAAATTATTGAAGTTAGTTAAGCTACTCGTAATATTAAAACGGGGCCTTTAGTTCTATTTAATTGAAATAATTAGAAATGGACTACAAAGGAAATAAATTTGGCGTAGTATCAGCTTTCTTGTGTATCGCAGTTGACTCAGTAATAAAAGTGGCTTCAGATCCAGTATCGACTAATGCCCTCAGATTAAAATAATTACCATTTGACGACCTGACTCGAAGAACTGCTGTTGCCAGAAGAACAATTTCAGGAGAGACTACTTTAGGTTGGTTGGTATTTATTTTAGTATGAACAGTTTGTGTATCTGTAGTTGTATTTGTATAATCCCTTGTAGGTTTGGAGCTGATATTATTAACATGCAGTAGAGAATGGGGTGCCTGCTTGCAGTAATAGCAGCACATACTGCTTTGACAATGGTAGGTCTTGTGACTGTACCCCAAACAGTTCCGGCAAACCCCGTTTCTGTCCACTGCCTTAGATCTTTCACAGATCTCCATGTCAATAAACTTTTGACAAGTCCGAAGGGAGTACTGACCTCTACCACATAACTGGCATGCAAGCTGCTTCTTCCCGACGTGTAACACCGTTTTATTCTCGACAGCAACAGCGCTGTGTGCAGAAGACCCGCTGCCCCTTACGCCACTCGTTTCAGCTACTGCTTCCAAGGTTCTAAAACGTGTTTCCAGGAACTCTGCGAATTGTGTTAGTGTGGGCAACTCCTTCGAACTACCTAACTTCTCCTAAGTAACGCTGAGTAAAACCAAGTAATTTTTGAACTATAATATAAATTAATATGTCATCCCAAGAACTAACCGGCAATCCTAATTTTCCAGAGCATGGAGACATTCCTGGGACGTGTCCAGTAGAGACTTAATGTTACTTGCAGTCTCCTTTGTCTACTGCTGCTGTTCAAAAAAAAGTTGGAAGTGAGTATTTACCAACACTCGCTTGTGGTCGTATCTGGCGACAAGCAGTTCCCATGCTTTGTCATAATTGCTAGAATACAACCCTAAATGCTGCAACAAACAAACAGCATCACCGACAAGATAATATTTTAAGAAGTGAAGTTTTTGAATTTCACCCAGCTTCTTATTTGTGTGGACTAAAGGTAAAAATATGTACATCATCGAAAGCCCGACATTTTGTGTACAAGCCCTCGAAATGCGGGATTTGAATTCGGGGTAACGAAAGCTCATTACAAGAAGCACCTGTAGATTCACTTTCCACAATCTTCTCTTTAGAGGCTGACTTGGCCTTGTCGATAGCATCGACCAATTCCCTCGGTAAGTGAAATATGTTTCTTGTAAGAGATCAAAAATCTTATCAAAACCTTGCTCGGCCAGATCTTCTTCAACTTCTCTTCGTCGGACCAAGCGCGTTCTTGAAGTTCACTTCTAGAATAAGAAGACGACCTGAAAGATAGCTCACTGTACGATGCTCCAGTCTTTTTGAAGTTGGAGTAGTCACGAAGAATCTGCTCCAGAACACCTTTCTGATCTGCACTCGTTAACAATTTCGACAATTTTTAAATTTTCTTATTTAGAAATTAATTATAAAGCAATGAGTGTATGTATCAAGTATCTATTATATTATTAGATACAGAGCTTTGTTATTAAATGATATTAATGAAATTTTTTATTGCAGCAACTTACGACCTTTTGTCAGCTTTGCCCAGCTGGTGACAGTTGAGGTTAAAATTTAAAATTTAATTTTTACACGGCGCGGGAAATGCGATTTATACACAACCACCGGAAAAGAGTCTTTAAGTCTCTAAAAGGAGCAAGACAAGTTTGTAAATCTATCTGTATTATATATTTCTTTTGTACACCTGAACTTTGCACATGAACTTTTTATTTTATTTTAAAATTTTTTAATGTTTTGTGTATTATTTTTTATATGTATATTTGTATGTTTATGCGCTTGCACTTTTAACTTCCACCTTCGGATTTTTATTTTTAAGAAATATATGTTTTTGATTATCCGAACCAAATGTTGGGGTATGTAGGGTTTTTAAACTTCTTTTTGATATGTGTAGGTTAAAACGGATAGGAAAAATACGGTTTTAAAGTAAAACAAGTCTTTACGGCTTTGTCGTGAATTTTGCTGGATGTCGTGAATTTTGTTTCCATGACAGACCGCGGGATACGTATTACTGTAGATTTTACTTTAAATGTACCCGTAAAAAAAAATTTATGGCGGTTAGGTCTGGAGACCGCCAAGGCGAATAATTTTTGGATTTCGTAAGAAATGTTCAAACAACAAATTCATGGAGATTTTATCGGCATGCGGACCCGCACAATCGTGTTGAATCCACGTGTGTGGCGAGTAAAGTGGATATACGCACTATACATACTTGCAGATTAAGTAAAAATTTTGTGATACTTAGTGCTCCCATAATTTTCGCTGTTCACCTTTACCGCTTGTTCTCTATAATTTTCAGAAAAAGGGGCTGATAATTCCGTTCGTCGTAAAGCCGCATCAAACAATACCTTTTGTGCAATGTACAGACCATTGGTACTTAAAAGCGGTAATTTCGGACACAATTTCTGAATGCAACTTGCAACCGACAAAAAAATTGCCTCATGTGTAGGGCACAATTTATGTTCGTCCCTCCATAACGTCCTTAAAATTGTGTAGCGATTAGGCAAATTCGGCCAGTTGTGGGAATTTGATCCTAACTATTCATTCGGCATTCATTGAGTGAAAATCTGCGCAATGCATATAAATAAAATTTTTGAAAACGATTAGGAAATTTGGATACAATAAGGTAGTTGAACTCTATACGGTTATGCCTTGTTTGTGGGACGAAAAAAAAACTACCTAAAGAGAGAAACAAGGCATAACAACTTCAAAGTAATCTTAGAAAAATATTCCACGTTGGCACCATTCAAAAAGTAAGAAAATATGTTTCCGAGAAGCAAGACATATTAGTCCTCCAGAAATTCTTGAAAAACTTTGGTTCCACCTCTCGCATCGTATTTGTGTGGCACGATTGCTCTCTTTCCAAGAATAATTTTTTTTTGTTTTAACGCTCGAATTCGATAATGGTTGTGCAGTTCCTATTATTTCTTCTTCGGTATTGACAGCAACATGATAATCTACTCAAATGAAATCCTAGATTATACTGGCAAATTCAGATATGTGTATAGTCCAACACAATTTATCCCAGTTCAAACGCCCTACAATTGTGTGTACAAATTGACATGTGTGTAGCGGCTTTTATAGACTAAAAGCACAGATATTATAGTTAACATACATAGATATCGCACCCCGAAGAAAAAAATGGGATACTATCTATACCAAAAACAAACTCAACTCCTGGAATCGTATGCTGCTGTGCCATGTGCCGTCATCAAACGCAAAGCTAACACGCGCAAACATGGATTATTCCTGTTTACACCCTTCTTCATACATAAAACAATCAAAGAGCACCCAAATGAAAACGGATTAACGACCCAATATCTCCAATATCTTCGCGAAGGCGAAGATGCTGAAGAATATTAAGCCTGTTCCTCAAACTCCGGGAATTCACTAACATAAAAGTGAAGACGCCCACATGAATCTTTCGAATCATGAGATTGAAATAAAAGAACACAAGAATTTCAATTTCTGTTTTTCTTTACATTAAATGATATAATAAATGTTAGTTAATACTCGCAGGTCTGTCCAAAACTACGAAAATCTACAAAAAAAAAACAGTCCAGAATCCGTTCGCGTCTCATATTTTCGTAGTTTTTCGCAGAAGAGAGCGAAATGACAGAGAAATTCATTTCCCCTCTTTTAACCAAAAGGCGTGTCAAAACTTTTCTTTTTTTCTGTTTATAGTTGTTATCGCTTTGTTTTATTTAAATTTGGATAATTTATTTACTGGAATGGTTTAACTTATAAGAAAAATTTTCTTAAGAAGAAGATTCTAGCAATTTTACTTGTAAATTGCTCTCATTCTAGCAATTTTAATTGTAAATTGCTCTCATTCTAGCAAATTTTGACAAAGTTATAGAGATGCAAAAGTGTTGGAATCCACTTACAGTGTGTCTGTGCGAAAGTTAAGGGTTTGCAAAAGTATTAGTAGAGTTTGACATCTAGGTTAGTTTATCTATGGAGTTTATTATAGATGAACTAACCTAGATGGTAAACTTTATAGATATTGGAAAACCAAAACCTGTTTTCTACTGATCGCCCCTATCCGTGTGACCCTGTCTGTGAATACGTGTGAATTGTCATCAATGGCAATTTCCCTCCCATTTTACACAAAACCCGTCTATTTTACTCAAAAAACGTCACCCACATTACACAACGCGTGCAAATCGCTCTCATACTATAAAAGCAACTTTATTTGTAAATTGCTCTCATTCTAGCAAATTCTGGCAGGCTATAAAGATTTAAAAGTGTTGATAACTCACTTACAGTCTGTGTTAAAGATAAGGGTTTGAAAAAGTATTAGTAGAGTTTGCCATCTAGGTTAGTTCATCTATTGTATGCTGGTGACGACCAGCGAGGGTTAGCGTAGTTTTTCTAATTTGCAAATTTTTATATTGCGAAAAGCTATTTCTCTTTTTCTTGACAGTGCTAGAATTCTACAGTAAAGTAGAATTTAAAAAAAGTAGAGACGTGATTTAATTTTTTTTTGACGGACAGCCAGGATAAAAATTGGAACAGGAGGAAGGAAAGGACGAGTAAAGTAAGAAGGGAAGGAGTAGCAGGACGAAAGACTGTGCCAGAAACGGGCACAGCTCCGCCCCACAATAAAAGATAAGTATAGTGCAGTGCAGTATAGAAGAGTACACAAATTGGTGTTTTTTTTTATATTTCGGGACTGTGGAAATAGCGGATCACTCTATCTAGGAGTGTACCGCTAATTCAACTCAAAATGTATCGTCGAGCTCCAAGGAAGCTTTATAACGCTGTGTAAATTCGGTTTATTTAATTCTTTTCTTCTTGTTTTGTTTACACAAAGGTTTCATGATTCCGGGGAAAATCACATGGCGCCCATTTTCGTTTTACCCACTTTTAGCGGCCATTAAAGAGCTACCTGCACGAACCCACAGCTGGGATAGCGTGATCCCAGTATAAGTTATTGCATCGCTGTATCGGTGCCGGGAATTAAATATAACAATACATATGCAGAGATTATATTATTGTATCTTTAGATCTGTTCCAGGACAACAAAATTTTACAAATTTGTCCAAAAACCTATCCCCGCGAGAAAAAAAATTTAAAAGATAACGCATTTGAGAGAGTTATTCATTTCCCCACACTGCAAATTCTTACAATATTTCTACACGAGATTTTTCGCAGGCTAGGAAAAAAACGTCAAATCAATTAAATTTTTAAAGAACTGTCAAATTCGTAAAAATTCAAATTTGTGTGAATTGCGACAATGGGCATGGACAAAGAGGAGAAAACAATATCATCATATTGAAGCGAATTGTTCGCCTTTTTTGTTTTGTTTTTACTTGTTACTTTTGACATTTCAAGCATATTTTATAAAAATGAGTTACCGCTAGATTTTGGGCTTAAGAGGGAATTTATTCCTCCTCCTCAAACTTAAGCAAAAAATTCTCTTTTACAAGTTGTTACAAAAATCTCGCGGGAATAAACCCTTAATTGAAGCATAAATAAATTATATGTCAAATAGTTTGTTACGGATGTCTGATACCTACAGTATTAAAGTATTTATAAGAGTTTTCGTAAATAAATGAAAATAAATAATTAATAAATAAATAAATAAATAACTGACAGGCCGTTCAACTGATTGATGTCCAATAGTATTAGTGTCCGGACACTACGTCGTTTACTTCAGGAAAATAGGGAAATCACATATAATTAGTCTCGAAAATCAACAAAAATGCAATCTTTTGTATGCCTTACATATGTATGCAAGTAAATCGATTACATATTGTAAAATTACGCATCAGTTCAGTGACATACATCTGAGGTTATGGTTGTGTTGTCGTTTTGTGTTTTGTGTTAGAAAAATTGTGCGTTCATTTTAAAAATGTAAGTAATTGAGGAAATATGAACTTATTTGAATACAAAATATTCTTTTTTCATTTCAATTTAATGGACTTTAATAATTTAATAAAATAATCAATAATTTAATAAAATAATCAATAATCAATAAACTAAATTGTTTGGCCCAATTTTCGGTGAGTGGATACTAAAACTAAAATTGAGGATCACATTCAGTTTACGGACAGGCTGTCAACACTGCACATTGGGGGCAAGAGGTTAATCGGGAAAAGGCAACAAAAATAGATCTAGATCCCTATGAACATATGAGAACATAAAAGAATCAGTGGTGTGCTGATCTATGCAAATGTGGGTTCCATTAAAAATTGATGATCTCTTGAAGACTGCTTAAAAAATAATAAAAGATTCGAAGATAAAAAACACCGTTTAAAAATTATCGTCCTGGGAAAACATGGATCCTAGGTTTCCTGAAACGAAACCCTACCTTATCAATGCGGGAAGCCGATAACATAAACAAGGTCAGAGATGTAGTCACTCAGGAGGCAACTTGAAATGGTTTGAAAACCTTGATAATTAGTTAAAAAGTATTGGTCAGGACCAAATAACGAATGACCCAGCAAGAATTTTGAATGGCGACGAGAGCAGCTTTTGCCCTTGACCAAAAACTCTAAAATTTATAGCTCCCAAAGGCTACAAAAACATATATGCAGTTTCAGTTGGACACGAAAAAGAAACACTGACAGTGCCTATCGTTTTTTCGGCAGAGGGAAAATTGTTTGAACCTATGGTGGTTTTCCAATATTTGTATGCCGAAGTTCTGGTTCTTGGATAGAAGTGAAAGCGGTTGGGTGAGAAGCGAAACGTTTATGGAGTACGTCGCCAACTGCGTTTTTAAACATTTACTTTCTGATAAAGTGGAACGCCCTGTTATACTATTTTTTGATTGTAATGAATACTGTAGCTTCAGCTTCAGCTCAGTGAGCTTTGCAGCAAAAACGAAATTATTTTGAATGCATAGCCACCAAACACCGCCCATATCATGCAACCAGATTAAAAAAAACAGTTCGAAAAATCTAAAACAATGTGCAAATCGAAGTCCGATTGAAGCTTCTAAGTTAAAGATTGCTGTAGAAGTAACTCAAGAGTTATTAGGGCAGTTGGCAAACGTTGGAATTGATGCTGAAAAAAGTTTTAAAAGTAATTGAAACCGAGGGGTCAAAACGTGTAAACCTTTCACAAACAAATGCGCTAGACGTAACTGTGGATGCTGCAGTTGGAGGTTCAGGAGGATTTGGTGACTTGAGCGTTGGAGTATATACTCTAAATACTGATGGACCATTGGAAAGGGAAGCGCGAGAAATCTCTGTCACTACTAACAACAAAAATGAATCTGAATTGGAACAGAACTCACCGAAAAACTTCCAGCAAGTTCCAGATAATCGTTCTGTGTCATGCTCAGCTCCAATAAAATTTGACGAAATCGTCGATGATAAAGACTAAAGAGCCTATTGAATCCACAGTTCCACCAATAACACCAAATGATATTCAAGCTGCAGCTCCAGGACACTCACAATTTCAACGCTAAAATACACTGAATTCGCAATCAATTTTATCAAAGCATTTCTTTTATCCAAAAGCAACGATTTTTAATAATAAAAATGTAATAGAACAGGGGAACATTACATGCAGATCACCGAGCGCAATTTTATCGAATGTTTGGCGACAGATCCATTCCAATAAATTAAAAGATAGCGAGATAAAATTGATGTAATTGAAAAAAAGAAGCAAGTAAGTGCTACGAAAAAGAAAACCAAAACACGTACATCGCAAAAAAGGAAATATATATAAAAAAAAGAGGAATGCCAAGAATGTGGTGACGAACTACAAAAGTGACATTGAGAATTTAAAAAATATTGGATGCGATACCTCCGTTAGATGGTTGCATCTCAAGTGCACTTTAATGACAGAACTCGAGTATGAAGCAGAGTCAACGAAAGATTATAAGTGCTGCTATTGTTGTGATAGCATATAAGTCAGCATTAACAATATATCCTTAATTTATTTCTCTATATAAATATACACCTAACTATGTATTAAAAATACTTATGTAACTTAGTATTGTTTAGCTTAACTCAGTATTGTTTAGCTTAAATTGATGTACCTACCTACTACATATTTATTTTTGTTTTTAATTACTGACTAAGCCAATAATTGTTTGATTTTTTAAGTACCAAACTATGGATAAACAGTTAATGTATAATGTATTTAAGTACAAGTATGTACAGAACTGAATTATTACTAACTTACTTTTTACTTTTTATTTAGAAACTCTATAAAAGAGGAAGTCCCAGATCTCACTCTCTTCAATCCTACAAAATATGGTGGAAGACAGGGACGTATACGAGGAGGCATTTTTAACAGATGTTCAAAATAAGATGCAGCAATGAACACGCACCGATTTCGCGAAAATTTAGCGGTCAAAGCTGTATTGTTGCCATCCGCGCCACCAACAACAGTGGACGCAGACGAGACCCAACTCCAGCCAAACGACATCATTTTATCATCTGTAAGGTTAAAAGAGCTATGGTAAAACGGTGCGTACTATGGTGGAATGAGAACCTAGAAGCTATTCGGAAAATCGTGAGCTTTTCAACAAAGCCAAGCGGACTGGGACTTGGAAACAATATGGATCCTTTTTAACTTACTACAACCAAGAGTTGCGAAGATGAAAAAGAGCCACCTAGGGTGATAACTGGGAGAAACTTGGAGCACTTTCTGCGGTAGCACGACTTCATAAAGCCCTCTCCCAAGACCATTCAAATTGCATGGGATTGTTAATCAAACCAGATGGCACAATCACACGCGACCGTGAGGAAACCCTGTATACTTTGATTCAGGTTCTCTTCCCAGATTCTTCTAATATTGACATGTCTTATGAACAGTCTACGAAGGTTTCACTTCCAAGAAACCTCAGCAGAATCAACAGTCGATCCGGAAAATTCTTCAGTCCGGATAAGGTTAAGTGGGCTATCAACTCATTAAACCATACAAGACACCAGGCATAGACGGAATTTTTCCAGCTCTGCTACAAAAAGAACTGGACTTCCTTGTACATAGCCTAATACCCTTATTTAGGTCCAGTTCTAACTTGGGCTACATACCACGCACTTCCAGGGAGGTCAACGTGGTGTTATCCCCAAACCAGGCTGACTTGGTAAGCCCAGGGAACTATTTAAATCATATCATTCTATAAGCTTGACATCGTTTTATCTCAAAACAATGGAAAGAATTATTGACGTTCATATCAGAGAAAGCTAAGGAAAAAGCTTGACCCTGCAGCCGTGTCAGTACGCCTATCAGAAAGGCAAATCGACGAAAGGGCTTTAATGAAGCTGACAGCTGAAATCAAAAGCTCCTTCCGTTGTAAAGAAATTTCATTTTGCTCATTCCTTGCCAAGAAGGTGCTTTCGACAATACTGGATATGACCTGCCCCACAGCTGCGATAGAAGCAATAACGGGACTAATCCCCCTATACTATACATATATATAAAAAGTGTCAGCAAGTCCGGTACAAATTAAAGAGTTAAGTCTTAGCGAACACCCTCATTTAATGAATTTACTCTCCGAAATACCGGAAGTTGATATGACCTGCGCGGTAACAGACTGCCTTCAACAAACATTATTCTTCTATAAAGGCTTCTCCACGGGGATTCTCAACAAAGAAGCATGGGTTAGCAATAACCCACCAAACAGTCATAATGGCATACTCGTAAAGTGGTGTACGGATTAGGGAATGGGAGCTGGAATACACGGACCAAACCTAAACATAACCATAGCTATGTGCAAAAGTCCCAGTGTATTCCAAGCAAAACTCCACGCCATTCAAGTATGTGCCAATCATATTTACACATCTCCGAAAACTAAGCTGCAGGAACAAAACCAAGCTGTGGTGAGTTTTTGGGCATGAGGCCAACGAACTGCGCAGAAACTCCCTTCTGCTGTACTCCTAAATCAGCTATTAGTAGCAGGGTGCATTCGAGATGCATCTCATATTGGGTGAATAGTTGAGGTCCAAGACAACGCAGACGAGCCATTCTGCCCTGCAAAAACAAATGCCAATAAATACCTAAATCTAAGTACGCACGATATCAAAAACCTGTTAGGTTACCTCACAGGACACCACGGTTTAAGATCAACACATCAACAACTGAATCAAGTCGACTCTCCGGAGTCCCGACTTTTTCCTGAAGGAGACGAATCTGCTGAACACATGTTATGTGAAGTGAATGTACAGCTCTCAACGGAATTAGAAGAAGTATTTTCTTCAGAGAACAATTCGGTTCCAACAAACTAATGAATTCCTCTACTAGTAGTGTTATCAACTCCAATCGGAAGATGGAAAACCCACTAGGGTAACAATAGTTCTGACTAAATGGTACGAAAAGATCTTTTAGGTCAAACTGACTTACTTCGCAATTGGCGAGTCAGAAAATTTAAAAAATCAAAAAAAAAGATGTCCGGATAGGAATACCTTTACCATTTGTGTGTTTTTCTGTAATCACACATATGTAAATTGTTTTCGTTTTCGAACAGTGTTATATATAGTAGAATAAGTTAATTTTGAATAAAAATTAGTAAAACTCTACATATGTATGTACGAGTACTTTAAAGAAATATTTTTTAATTATTTACTGGGAATGCGGGCGTTTAAATATAAGTGTGTATGTACGTATCCACATATATTATTATTGAATGTTGTTTGGAAATATGCAGGATAATATTTTTGAAATGGGAGTACAATTAAATTTGAAATTATGCGGTTTTCTTAAGTTTGTAATCCAAGTCGTTAGAATGTTAAAATATTAAGGTATCTGTTGGTTCTCTTTTTCAAAAACAAATAAGAACTGTTGTTGTCATTATTGTAGCAGATGATGCCGCAGCTGGGAAAGATGTTCTAAATTGAAAATAAAACAATAATGTCTCAACACATCACTGAGAGACTGATGGAAGAGGGGTATTCATTTAATATCACACAAGTCCAGTGGAAGTTTCACAGCTTGGAGAGGAGGTACAAACAAACAATCTTCCATAACAAGAAGAAAGGAAGACAGAGGCTAACTTGCCCCTATCTGAGGTAGGTTTCACTTATTCTCTGCAAAATTGAACCAAATAAAACTTTAACATTTGAATGTGTTTTTTTGTTCTTCAGCGACTTAAATCGAGTCCTAGGGGATAAAAGGAGAATCAACCAAGTTTTTTGTTTGGATAGTGAGCAACCAAATTCCTCTCCTCAGATATAAAAAAATCCTAATATTACTTCTAAATTGTTTTCAGCTATCCAGCTGCTAACAATAAGAAAGCTAAAAATGGCACAAGAGGTTATTGGGCAAAAAATGGATGCCTTGTATGAATTAAAGAGAGCACACTATGTGAATGTTGCAGAATTCCTTAAAAGCAAAGAAGAAATATAAAAAGAAACGAGCTTTTAAGCGAACTAATTGAAGAAATGAAAAGAAAAAAATACTAGTTTTATTTGTAATCTTTATCCGCAAGTTTTTTTTAATTTTGTTCATAATGTTTTTTTTATAAATTAATAAGTAAGTTTTTGTATATTTATTTATTTAATAAATTGTGATTTGTAGCCAGGATTTTATTTTTTTGTTCTTACAAATAATTAACTTAACTAACACAACAACAATTGGAGACATCCCCGCGAGAATGCGATTGTCCGTGTTATATAAAAAAAAATTTTGTTTATATTTAAAAATACTGGCAGCACTCAAGTATTGTACCTATATTTACATCACACTTTTTGCTTTTGCTTCGACCTGCTAAGAGCACATATCATATTTATCTTCAAAGAACTTCCTTCCATTCCAGATTTTCATTATATGGATCATTTGTTTGCTCAGTGGACTCCAAGTCGAACTCTATATCTGTTTCATCTGCTTGTTATGCAGCACAGCACGCAGACTATTGGGTTTCCAATTACGAGTAGCTTGCAATTATATAATTGTGGGCACCTTTGCTTTAAAATGCCAATGTGTTTTTCTGCTGAGCTCAAGGTTGAATTAGTTTTGTGACCTTGGCAGATGCCCATTGTCCTGGTAAGGAGTATCTAAATAAATATTTGATGCATGGATTGGTAGAATCTCCTAATATTGTAAATAGTAATCTGTAATACAAAATCAATTAAAAAATCAATTTTTTTTTACATTTTAAAGAAGGGAAAGGAAATTGGTTTTATTTACCTCCGCAGGCGTCTGATATTTTTCGAACATTTTTTTTCTCGAATTACAAATGATGTATATGCATCGTAACAAAACTTTTCCTATTAATATAATCATCTCTCCGTGACTTGGGTGGAGATATCTTGATGTGTGTACCATTGATGCATCCTAGTAAACAAAAAAAAAAATAAGTAAATAATATTCAACAGCATTTACGAGTATGATAAATATTGGTTTGATGATTAATGTGATTTTTCCCCGGAATCACGAAACCCTTGCGAGAAGGTAAAAAAAGGAAAACCTTCCCCGAAAAAAATTAAACAACAAAAAAGCAATAAATAAAAAAAAAATTTTTGCACAACGTTATAAAGCTCCGTTTGAGCTCGACGATTTATTAATTTTTTTTTTTGTTGGTAACTAATGCTAGCTAACGGGTCGCGTTTCCCGTCTATTCTCGGGAATTTCAAGGGCACGCGTGGCCTACCCGAGTCTTACAATTAAAAAAAATCGAATCTTTATCGCACTACACTGCACTATATGTACTTATATTTTTCCCTGGCGGTGATGTGCCCCTTTCTGGCACAATCTTTCGACCTGCTACTTGTTTGTTTTTCTTGCCAAAGCAAAAACTCGCGACTCTGTTTTTAACTATTCTACTTTTTCTTTTTTTTTCACTACAAAAAAAAACTTCAAAGAAAAAAAAAATAGCAAGATTCGCACAAACAAAAACCTCTCTATCTACTGGTCGTAAATAAAGTGAATTCCAATTATTTTTATTTCCACAATTCCTGCCAGGTTCACGCACACATTCACACACACGCTCACTCACACATTCACTTGGCTCTAGCGGCAAGCTTTGCTAGTGTGTGCGCACCCGTGTCCAACTCTCATTCTCATTCATTCCATTTTACACATTCCCACACAATCCTCCAGGGTCTGACGGATAGGGGCGATCAGAAGAAACCTGGTTTTGGTTTTCCAATATCTGGAAAGTTTGACATCTAGGTTAGTTTATCTATGTTCTCGGAGTTCGCTTCTGCTTACAGTGATAACCATAGACTAACTATGCCTAGATATCAAACTTTCCCGTTATTGGAAAATCAAATCCGGTTTTCTACTGATCGTCACTATCCGTGAGACTTGTCCATGAATACGTGTGAATTGTGATCAATGGCAATTTATCGCCTTTTTTATACAAATCACGCCCATTTGAACCAAAAAACGTCATCCACATTACACACAATCGTGCAAATCGCTCTCATTCTAGCAATTATACTTGTAAATTACTCTCATTCTAGCAAATTTTGACAAAGTTATAGAGATGCAAAAGTGTTGGAATTCACTTACAGTGTGTCTGTGCGAAAGTTAAGGGTTTGCAAAAGTATTAGTAGAGTTTGACATCTAGTTTAGTTTATCTATGGTGATAACTCCACTGAGAGAGTTTATAGAAGTTGTGGATCCTAACTATGCCTACTATTTCCAATTATATTGGATTCGTAAATGAAATTGCGAAAAGCAATGGGCGTACTTTTTCCCCATCGAATTATACTACCAAAGTTTATTGTGAAATACAAACGACAGGGAAGGAGAAAGGAAACTCGACGGAAAGGTAGCTGGAGTGCTGGGACGAAAGAAAGAAAGTGATGATACAATCCAAAAGGGATTGTTGGAGGCAGTCGCCTACATGCGTCTGCTGCTTGGCCAAACCACCCTTATCGCACCTAAATGCGACCAATTGTTACCATTCCGGTCAAAACTGTGAATGGTAGCCCTCTGTAACGAAGTTCCTCATACCTGTAAAGAAAAATTAGCAGAAGTACGTCAGGTCATTTCCCGTCATATCATCACTGTCTATACGTCACGTACGGTCTCAGTCAGCCCCGGCCCCCTCGTCCTAAAGTTGTAATCCATCATCAAAAAAAAACCCGATTTAATATCACTACAGAAGTCATAAAATTTAAAAAAAAAAAATCACATATGAAACTTAATAGCTAACGCCGAGTTTTTTTTAATCTTATTTTGAATAAAAATTACTGTAAGGCTCATCTAGTTCCAGCCGCAAAAGAACTACTACTTACAACTTACCGGTTATTATTGGATCCCACGTTGTCCTAGTGCCAGCACTTCAAAGAATTCTTGTCCCTCGCGGACAAAAATAAACCAAATTAAATAAAATTGAAAAAAAAGCTCACTTAACCTTAACCTTACTTTACACAATAAATTCAAGAAAGACGCAAACATAAATCTTAAATTAACTAAATCAACTCAAAAACAAGACCAATATTCTAACTTAAATTAATTTAATATACATATACATACATAATATGTATGTGCAGTGTACTCAACACTTACCCTTTTTTTTATTGTTTTTTTCCTTTTATCATTTTTTTTTGTGTGATCTACTTCACTGATTCTAGTATACACTGCTTTGGTTTTAATTCATTTACTGTTTTTTGAATAATTATTATATAAGTATATATATATATATATATTTTTTTTTTATGTTGAGGATGTCTCCCAGAGCACCACTTGTCGGCGATGCAGCTATGGATAAAAAATTTCTTTTAGTTTTTTTTTGTTATTGCTACACAGGCAGTGCAGTGGCCGGTTTGGGAAAATACTCCCGACCGTTGCAAAAAAAAATTTATTAAATTATTTTGTATTTTTATAAACTCTTAAGGCGGCTTCAACTCGCTTTCTCTTCATAAACTGCAATCAGCTTTCAATGATGCTGTCAGGTATACCATACTTACCAGCTACGCAGGTATGATCGAATCTCTTTAATCACTTGAATCACATTAAGTATGAAAAATAAAAATTAATTGAAATAACCATTGTCACTTACTTCTATCTCTAACTATATTCTATTATCTCGTTGTTTTTCTTTTCTTCATTTTCTTCGTATATTTAATTTTTAAACTACGTCTATGCATTATATTATGAACTTTGTAGCTACATATGTATAAATTCAACTCATTCTCCTCGCTGTACTATTAAATATAATTTTTTAATGTATACCTCTTTTTAAAATAAATTGAATTGAATTACTGGTACATGTATTAAGATGATAACTACATTTAAATGAAAATAAACCCTACGCGCCTAATGTTCCGAACCAAGACAACAACTTTTTCCTTTCGTACCGTTTTTGTTTTCTTAAAATCCCATTTTGGTAATTGGTTCCTCCAACTTGTTCTCATACGTAGCAGTGGTAATGCAAGGCAATGAAGCAGTATAGATCAGTTGTAGTTTCTATCGTAAGATCCACAATGTCAATGACCAGACGAATGGAATCAACCACAAAACAGCTGTTTGAAGGAAGGTTTCATTAAAGCAATTATGAAATAATGTACTCACTACCAATTGTTCCACCACTCGAATAATGACAATAAACCAACTTCTTTAATATTAGTTTGATTGAATTTAAATTTTTCATTGTATATATATCGTTTAGGGGTCAGTGCTTCTATTGCAGTAGTGCACAGAACATTTTAATTGTATTGAATTCCTTCACCGCGCAACAAATGGTTTTTTCTAACTGCAACGTAAAGGCAGTCCATTTTTTAATTTTGCTAAGTGTCCTTGCGACAATTATGCTCCTCATCAAAGCGAACAACCTACATATAAACATTCATACTTACACATTTCCACCACATGTAGCAATGGTTCAAAGGGGAGAGGGAATCTGCAAAAGGAATTTAGAAACAGAGGGACAACTGATCGTAACTACTGGAGAGAGGTTTTGTGGTGAGTTGAGTTGGAAAGTTAGTGGATTTAATTGAATTATTGGGGAGGAGAAAATGTCTCTTTGAGAAACGGGGTTAATTTATTAGACTTGATACAGTCATGGGACACAAATATGAACACCACAAATACGTATATATTTTTTTTTTTCAAAAGGATCACGCTGATATTAGAGAAAAAAGTTCTCAGAAATTTGTTTCTAAATAATTTACTGTAGGTACACCAAACACTCTAATTTCAGAGTAAATCACAGTTGCTCTACAGCTATGGTCAACTTGCTTGGGGCAAGATTACGATAGGGGTCATATAAGTCTCCTGTGTTTGCTCGACTTTTCGAAGGCTTTCCATAAGATGAATCACAGCATCGTTAGGTGGAAGATAAAAACCTACTTCAGTGACAGGCAATCAAACTTGTTGGTAGTTATTTGTCAGGCGGATTTAAGAGAGTAATCTCAAGGGACTAAACGTTTTAAAGCAATGTGTCCCTCAGGGGCCAATCCTTGGCCCAGTATTATTTTACAAACTAGTTTAGGATTTAGTATGAAACCTTACATTATAATTACAACAATGCAGTTATTGGTCGTATCTACGGTTGCCTAGGAAATTTGTGGCTTTTTTCGTATTTTACCCCTGTGTAAACAAGACGTAAGTTAGTAGTAACATTAATATTGCCCATCATTAGTAATGATGAGGTTATCTAGTTCACTTAAAGTAAACTACAGGTAGTATTCAATGATGCAGTTCGCTATATATACGGTCTTCGAAGATACGACCGTAGCTCTGAACATTCAAAAAAAATACCAGGTTTTACATTACAATAATACATCAATGTAAGAAATTGTATATTTTTACATAAAATTATCTAATAATAAATATAAAAATTATATAATAAATATTAATATTACTCCTTATAGTTGCCAATACCTAAATAGCTCTCGTTTATTTTTCATCCTGCCGTCGGACTTTGCAATTCACTACCACTTTGAATCAAAGAAATTCTCAACCGTATACAATTTAAAAATGGAATCCTGCTTAAATTTTCCTTCTCTACAACACAACCTTAAACTCCCAGCAATCCCTACTTTTTAAGCCACACAGCAAATTATATTAGTTCTAGGAATTATTTTATTTTAATGTTTTGCTATTATATTAGGCATGTTTTTTTTGCCGCTCGCTACCCGCTAAAAAAAATAATTTTCGCGTAAATTAAAGCATTTTACTTTTCACTTAGCGGATATACTCGTAAAACAGTGCTATCAAATCCCATTTTCTTCGTTTGCGATTAACTTTCCGACGAATTTTCAGAAATGTCAAGCATTTGCCGACAGCATTTTAAAAAAAAAATTAATCTTGTTCACCAACCGGCAGATTAACTTCCATTAAGGGTCATAGATATATATAATATAACTGTGCTGCCAACTTTTTATGATGAACTCTAAAGCGGAGTTGCTTTTTGTGACAATAGCTAACAGGTGCGCCAAAATATACATCTATATACTATACCTATAAGTAGGTACTAAAAAAGATGTAAATCCTATTGTACACCCCATTTGTATTCAATAATAAATGAAATGAAATGAAATGAAATGAAAATAAATGTAAAATTTTGTTGACATTTTATGATTCAATCATATATTTTTTAGAGTGAAAAAACCAATTAGGTCGCCTTTGCAATTAAAGGCAGGAGAAACACTCTGCAAACAGAATCGTACAATAAACCGTCTACTTAGCGCCCTTTTGTAGAAAACATGGAGTACGAACTGAAAGTACTCACTGATGAGGAATTATTATCGCACACTAAGCGGAAAATTCTGGATATTATACGAGGGACGCAAGCTTAGCAAAGAACATTGAATATAACTACATCGACGCCATTACGTCAAATAGCTAATCGTATATGAAATGCTAATCGCTTTTCGCAAATCAAAGTTGGATTCTAGTGCATTACAACATGTTCCGTACTTTCTCCAATAAATTTTGACGATAAAGTGGAAACCTCCAAAAATTTTACGAAATGTGCTATGGAAGATATTTTCAAAGAATGAGATTTCGAATAAAATAATGTTCCTCTTGTGTAAATATTTTTTTTTTAAGAATTAAATTAAATAAAGTTATATCAAGAAAAGTTTTTTAAATTAAATTTTTTATCTCTTTTGAAAAATTAAAATTTTTTTTATTTTTTTAAAACAATGTTTTCTGCTATCCTCGGTATAACTTACCGTTGTTCTCTTCTATTAGTTACATATACAGCTATTGTGCTGTAAAAAAATATGTAGAACGCAACAACCCTGTACAATAATCTTTATTTTCTCCGACCGCAAATATATTAATGTTTGCAGGATTTGAAATTTATTAGCAATATACATACATCATGCCGGTCCAAAGCCCGGGTAAAGGTGAAGGGGCGTCCAAGTGGGGACAAATCAAACTTGATAATTTGGTTTTAAAAATAACAGACAATGATGCCTCTATAATTGCATTATCAGGTAGGGATATTTTAGAACACCCTATCGATGGCGACATGACATCTGCCTATCGGGTGGAGTCATCAAGCACAGTCTTAGAGATGAAAGATCTAAAAGAGAACTTGTCTCTACTTAGCAAGTCCGTCTCAAAAACAAGCACTTTGCACAACAGTGTACTATCGGGCGAATAACATCCCGATGAGACAGACGTACCCAAGACCTCTGGCAAAGTGCCTCAGGCTGAGTCCAAGTACGTCATTTTCACGCTAGCTGAACACAGCAGATTCAAGCGTGCGCTAATGAAGGGGTGCGACTACAAGGAAGCCCGGATTAATGCAAAAGAGGAAGTGGCAGTGGAAGAGCCCCGAGTTGAACCGCATGCGATCCGAGGACAACACCCCTCGCCAATCCGAAGCGAAACGAGTTCGCACTGGCAACACAACCGTCGACAAAGTCTCGTATGTCAGACTGGGAGTCGTACCAGTAGTCCTCTATCGCAAACCTCTCGCAAATGAACAAATGGTATCTACAAGAGAGGTTTATGGCTATACCGATCGAGCTACGTCATGAGGAAAAGAATCCAGCATTTGGCGGTGCGACCTCTAAAACCGGTTGGCTTTTGTTGAGATAAAAATGTATTAAAGTACTAACTAACTAATACACATAACACAAACATATGTATTTATAATAATGTTCATAACATATGGTATAAATACTGATATATTTTTCCTTTTCTCCATTCGTTCAATAAAGTTTATAACGTGTATTTGTTTTAAATTCCTCATATAAAGTTTAACAAGGTGCTTTTTCTGTAAAAGGTTTTGATCGTTTGTGGGGATGCCACCACTGCAGAGTGGATGAAGGACAATTTCGCTAAACTTAAAGAGAAATGTATTAGAGGTGATGCTTGACGAGGAGGAAAATCTTCCAAGACCGCATGCCATCAGAGGGTTTTTCCCTCATCCTCAAAAGCTCGGACAAGACAACCAACTAGAGCTCTAAATTAACGACCCAAAACACGACGAGTACGACGTCAGTGGGAGCTGGCAGAAGAGTGCGCGATATTTAACCTAGTGCTAGCGTCTGCGCTACTGCGCTGTAACACCAAAAAGCGAAGAAGCGGCACCATGGTCAAAACCAGTAACCCCCATCAACCAACATCGTTTTAGGGCAAATCCGACAACTGAGGGATATATCAACGGTCCAAGAGGTAAAGAGACGTTTTGTGAGATTCTTACTGAAATATCTGATAAAGGTCCGCAAGCATGTTCTTGGCACCAACAAAATTTGTGGCGTTGTCACTGAAAATCATTGAACATAGCGCTCTTCTGGCGATGAAGCAATGCACCCGGAAAGCGTCAGTCGACAGATCGCTGACTACTTCAATGTGTGTTGCCTTGGTCGTGAAACAGACGAATATGCAGAGATACGTTTTAGTGAGCAGACGCCCCCGAATCCTTGACGTTGTCCATACAGGTCCACCGAAGTCAATTCCGGTGGTAAGAAAGGCACGTCCGGGTTGAACTCGTTCCTTCGGCAGATCGCCCATCAATATGTCAGATGTCGTGAGTTTGGTCCGAAAGCATCTTACACAGTTTTGCTCAACGATGCGACAGATATTCTTCCCACCAAGAGGCCAGTAGAGCTGCCGTATGATGGATAGTAGCGTTTGGGGGGCAGCGTGCATGTACATGAAATGAGAAGAGGTAATTAAAAATGATGGTAGTTCAGATTTTGGAAGAATGATTTGGTGCTTAGAGTTATAAGTTTCTAATGCGTTACGTAAACGTCCTCCTAAGCGAATGAGCCCATTTTCATTAAGAAAAGGGTTGAGACCTGATAGTCGACTTGATTTGTCAACCTCCTGTTGTGTAAGCAGACGATTGTATTCACTTTGTAGATAAAAACGTTGATTGTTACGTAAGACCCCAGTAAATCTTGCGTCGATCTCTACTGTTGTTAAGGGGCCGAAGTTTCGGTGTAATGTTGGAATCTTGGCATTATAAAAGAACCTGTAGCACCAAATATGCGTTCTAAATTCTGAAATTGTCCAAGATGAAGAACAGTTGAGAATATGTCGAATTGCTTATTTGTTCTTGATAGAAGAACACTGCTCATGTGACGTTGGTCAGGTACGTCAGATACATCTTCGTGGTAGGTTGTTGAGGCCAGTGGTCTGATGATGTCATCAAATAACCCGGTTCTTTCCTCCAAAGCGTTGACTGCAAAAGCAGGTCGGGAAATTATGTCCGCTGGATTATCCTTTGTATTAACGTATTTCCAATCGTCAGGTCGGATAAGTTCTCGAATCCTAGCAACACAATTTGCTACAAATGTTTGTCACATATATGATGCTTTAGAAATCTAAGCAAGTACAACCTTTGAATCACAGTAATAGAACCGATTATTAACCCGTACAGGTAAAATTGTGAGGAGACGTTCTACCAATTTTGCCATGAGGAGAACGGCACATAATTCTAACTTTGGTAGTGTAACGAATTTGGTAGGAGCTACTCTGGACTTTGAACAAATGAGTTTGATTATGACATTTCCATGGCTGTCTGCGTAACGTAAGTAGCAGTATGCTCCATAAGCTGACTAACTGCTGTCCGAGAAGGAATGTAATTGAATGAGTTTGGTATCTTCGTCAGACAGCAAATGCCGTTGAAACTGTGACTTGAGTAAGTGTAACTGCTGGACATACTGCGACCACCTTCGTTGATCCTCATCTCAAAGAACATCATCCCAAGAAATTTGCTGTTTCCATAACTGCTGTAGGAAGATTTTACCAAGAACAAAGGCTGGTCCTATTAAGCCCAAAGGATCAAATATTTTCCCCAAATCGGAAAGAACGCTGCGTTTAGTGATCCTTACATGTTCAGAAATTTGTATGTGGAACATGAATACATCTGCAGTGGGTTCCCAGGTAAGCCCAAGTGTTTTTATGATATCGGTTTTCCCAATACTGCGGTAAGGCTCCCAAATTTCCTTCGGAATGGAACTCAAAAGCGCTTTGTTATTTGAGCAGGTTTTCCTAAGTTCGTTTGTTCAATAATTTTGATTATCGCTGTGGCAAGGAAAATGCGTTTAATTAGAGAGAGATGTTTAAAAGCGGTATGACACGATTTTTGAGTAGTGACTGCATGAGAAGTAGATGGTTCTTCTTCGGGTTGTTGGAACTTAATTGGGTTGGTAGGATTTGTATAGCTATATGCATGTAGAAGGGTATGATGATTTCCTTGGCACCTTCTGCATTTTTCTGACTCACATTGCTGGTGTGAATGATCGGATTTCAAGCAGTTTATGCAAAGAAATTTGGCGATTGCAGCTTGAAATCGTTCTTTGGGTGTTAGGGTTAGATATTTTCTACAGCGATAAATTAAATGATTGTTACCAGAACAAAAACAACATAGCTTAACCTTTGAAGCGATTACGTACGATGCCCTTGGTGCTGTTGACGGATTCTTCTGTGTTCTGGGCAAAGGAACAGATGAGAAGGGCAATGAATTAGGCCGCTGTGAAGTTTTCCTTTCAAGCTGAAGGCATCAGCACAGTTCGTTTGAAGTAGGTAGCCGCTCTGTTACACGTTCGTCGATCCACCTTTCATTTGTTGAATTGTCCAATTTCGACAGTACGATTCTAGTAATCAGGTCATCCCAATGCGCGACTGGTCGCCCAGTGACAAAGAACGCTGATGCACATTCTCACTATCACCAAGCTCTCGAATAGTTTGGAAGTTGACCTTCGAAATCAGTAGAAAATTTAATATATTTTGTATATGTTCTTCGACAATTATAGTTGTTTTCCCTTACCGTTTTTTCAACAACTTTAAAGATTCACTGTAATTTTTTGCCGGCACGTCAATTAATCCGATTAACCTAACTGGTTGGTCTGGCAATGATGCGCGCAAATAATGAAACTTAGTAATGTTATAAATTAAATCATTTTGATCGACTAGTCTAGAAAATATCTCGCTGTAACTTAGCCACTTGGTACAATCGGACGCGAATGTAGGTAACGAAACCTTCGGAAGTTTTACCATACTCCCACCGACTGTTGTGTTAAGCACTGTAGTGTCTCTTGCAAACGCTTCGCTTTGACTACGTTTGCAGTCAGCAATCGATGTGAAGTAAGTGAAGGCTGCAATACGAAGTCCAGTTCTTCATAGAGTGCGCGTATATTAGTTTCACTCTCAAGCTCTTCGATTTCCGCTTGAGTCATTTTAAAGTCCACGTAATGCCGTTCTAAACAAGCAAAGCGAATTTCTAACTCATGTATGGTAGCGACAGATGATTGTTTATAAATAAATTGTTTAATTCGATCTTGTTTTGTTGCCTGATAAGAGTTTGGCGCTTGACCTTTAACTATTATATCTTTGCCTCAGATATTTTTATAAGAGACGAGAGTTTTATACATACGTACAAAGTTTGCAAGAATTATAACTATTATATTAAAAACTCGTTAGCAATAAGAAGAACGAATGCCGCACGTCCGTTTGAGGAGTTTATTCTATGCACTTATTTTAATATAACCGTTTGCCGCGTGGGGAATTTACCAAATATTCATGTGAAGTGACATTTAGCGTCATATACAAAACGCTACAAGTACCGATTGTTGGGTATATAGCTATCTGCATGCGCCTGTCTTTGTTCCAAAATATGTCGAATGCAATAAAATTGCAGCTTGTAGCCAATGAGGAATAATGTGGTTTCTGCTTGAAGACTACTGCGTTGGTGCACAGCCGCATTGATGTGCTTCCTTTTGAGTATACTTTACGGTCACTGACTCAATGTTCCAAAAAATTTAAATTTAATGCGATAGAAGCAATAATAGGACTAACCCCCCTACACTTATGTATAAACAAAGTGAAATCTCAAGTCTCAGCGTACACTCGGAACAAAGTTTCAGCTGAAGCTAAGAACCCTTACACAAGAGCCAACCCCTCATCATCTGGAATTGCATCTCTTGGTAGTGTATTTTAGCTCACGGCTTCAAAATGTTTCACAATTTCACAAAACTGAAGCGCATTACGAGTATGTCCTCTGCAGTTCTTGATCCACTCCTTATTCTAACTTTTTGTTCTGTGCTTCCTCTTCCGCTATCAATACGGCACTACTGCGAACATTGGTGTTGCAGCTTCAATCGAAGCTTGTCTATCCATTATTCCCAAACAATAACAATTTAAAATAGTTTCACACTAACTGCTGACACTAAAAAAAATTCAAGTCATACAGTGGCGACAAAATAAATACCAAATGTGTGTGTTTATTGTTTAATTTCAAAATTTTCTACGATTCAGTGATACGACAGTGCTTTAAATTTCAAAAATTATTTACATAAGTATGTTACTAGAAAATAAGATTAATAAAATATAAAATTAAGAAAAAGATACGTTTATAAAGGGTTTTCAAATAGGGACTTGACAATTTTGAATTTAATTTGTGAACGCACTCTTTCACTAATCATTATTCAGTAAACTCAACATTTTCATCATGGTAAAGAACATACACGGACGAGCAACGTATGCAAATTATAAAAATAAAAAGAGCGTTAACTCCAATTTTCGGTCGTAATTCTCTCCCTAGTAGACAGGCACTAACAAGTTTAGTGCAAAAATTTGAGTCTACATATTCGTTGTGTGATGTTGCCGTGTCAGTGCGACAACGGGTTGGTCGAAGTGTCGAAAATATCGCTGCCGTTCAGGCGACCGTAGCAAACGATCCAAATCAGTCAATTCCACGGCGTTCTCAAGAATTGGGCATAGCTCAGACCACATTATGGCGTATTTTGCGTATAAGGATCTTGGTTTACACCCATACAAGATCAAGCTGACTCAAGAATTGAAGCCGATGGACCATTTGAAGCGACGTACGTTCTCCGATTGGGTTCTGGAGAAGATGCGCCAAGATGATGAATTTCATCGTAAAATCATCTTCAGTAACGAAGTTCTTTTTTGGCTCAATGGGTTCGTCAATAAGCAAAATATGCATTATTGGTCGGGTGAAAATCCACATGTGCTTCATGAATCACCACTTCATCCACAAAAAATAACTGTTTGGTGCAGTTTGCATGACGGCGGCGTTATTGGGCCATATTTTTTCGTCGACGATAACGATTGTCAAGTTACTGTGAATGGTCAGCATTATCGCGCCATGATCACCGATTATTTTTGCCCCGAATTGGAAAATATTAACTTGGACGACATGTGGCTTCAACAGGATGGTGCCACAAGCCACACAGCACGCGCTAGAATCGTCAGTCGTTCATAGACCTCCGTGAGGAATAAACGTGTGTTTCGACTTTTGGCAGAGTGAAAAATATAGTAATTTAATAATAAAGATAATTGGTTGCAGTTTCGCTAACTGGGTTCGACCCCAGTCTAAGTTTGGAACTTGTTTTTTTTTTTTGTTTGTTTCTGTTTTTCTTAAATTCTGTGAATAGACTACACAGTGTTATCAGAAAAAACCAATCACGTGATGCATGGTGGAGAGCGTTCCGCTCTTCCCATAACGGGTGTTACAAAAGGCAACAATAATGTTGCCGGTTCCGTGGCGAAAGCCATCATAAGGAGAAGGAGGGTGAAAACCACTCCTAATTTAACAAAAATAAAAATAAGTGCTGTTTTATCAGGTGAAACAACAAAGACAACAGAACAAAACAAAAAACAAATATATGATGCGCTGATGTACATCAGTGACGTGGTCCAGTATGAGGCAACAACAACTTTGCCTCTCTAGCGTCATCTGAGTCGGAAGACGAGGATGATATGATAAAAGACCTTAGCAGCAGTATACAAAAGCTGCAAGAAAAAATGCTTGCTGTTAAGCAAAAGCAAACTGCACGCAGGCAGAGGGAGCAATTAGAGGTTGAAAGCGCAAAAAAAAACAACAAGAGCAGAAACAACAACTGCAGCAACAACAAAACCACCAGCAGCAGAAACAGCCACTGCATCAGAAAAAACAGCAGCAGAAACAACAGCAGCCGCAGAAACAACAGCAGCAGCAGAAACAGCAACAGCCAAAAAAACAACAACAGCTGAAAACACAGCGGCTGAAAAAACAGCAGCAGCAACAACAGCAGCAGAAGAAGAAGGAGAAGGTGCCTCCTATTAACACCTATAAATTAGAGGTAAGTGCAACCCAGGACCTGTGTAGGCTGGTCATTGGTAATAATTTTAACATTAAGCGATTGGGGAACGATCGCCATGCCATCCACTGTAATACAGTGGAAGGCTACGCGAAAGTGAAAGAGCTCCTAAAGGAAACGACGACGGAGCACTACTCATTCACACCGACGTGTGAAAAGCGGCAATCGATGCTGCTGAAGGGGTTGGAACCGTCTTCTGATCCTGATGAGATCAGAAGGGGTGTGAAGGACTCAAATTTGTGGGGGTAAAGCTGTTTACCACAGCTATAGCCAGGCGAGAGAAACGGAGTCTGCCGTTCTTCCTGGTGCAGCTCAGTCCCGAAAGTCGTCTGGATAGTCTACGGAGTATCAATGTCCTAGACTACCAGGTGATTCACTGGGAAAAATTAAAAAGGAGCGAAAGTGTTCTACAATGCGTTCGTTGCCAGAGGTTCGGGTACGCCGCGTAGAGCTGCCAAATGCAGCCTCGATGCGTGAAGTGCGCCAAGAACCACAGTTCCGAGGAGTGTGCTCTGGGTAGGGACGGAGAATCCGATAGGACGCAGCTCTCGTGCGTGTTATGTGGGAACGTAGGACACACCGCAAACTATCGGGGTTGTCCTAAGTTCGCCGACACTAAAAAAGCAAAACTGGCTCGGCAGCAGAAGGTGGAGGTCAAACGTTCACCTGTGAGGTTTCAAACACCAGCCGTCACGCCCCAAATTTCCTACGCCCAAATGGCGTCAGGTAGGGGGGCTACGGTACAGCAAGCGACTGTTGCTTCTGCGGTGCCAATGCCGAGAACAACGGAAGCTGCACCCAACATGCTAGCCATCTTGCTCGCAATCCAAGGGCAGATTGCTCAGCTGCAAAAGCAGGTTCAAGAACAAGCCAAGCGGGTGGACCAGATCTACGCGTTGCTGCCGGGCCTAACGCAACACATGCCGTAATGGGTACGCACATGGTGGAGCAAACTTTGAAGGTCCTTGCGGTGAATGTGAATTCACTGATTAGGATCGAACGAAGAGCCGCGATGTTTAAATAGCTACAAGACCAAACTCCTGATGTGCCTTTCGCTAGCGAAACCAAGCTAACCGATAATCACAAACTGGAGTACAATAATTATATTGTTAGAAGAAGAAACCGACCCAGATCCAAACGTGGAGGCGGTGTCGCGATCTTCATTAAAGGATTTATAAAATTTCACAGAGTGTACAAGGGAGTGTTGCGCAGGTTACAGGTCGTTTACATCCCGCTCCGCAGTGGAAAGCGGCCAAGTACCTCTGTTTATGCACCGGAAGCTTCACAATCCACCCTATTCATTACAGAGCTCGACACGCTTTTTCGACTTCTGAGGCTGGAATCGGGGGAGAATTATTTTATAATCGGCGGCGATTTCAACGCTAGACACAGAGATTGGGGAAATAATTTGCCAAATACTAGAGGGAACCTACTACTCGATTGGTGGGGTCAGCACGATGTCATGTACAGACTCGGTCTTAAAGCGACGGATAACCCGTCGTTTCCCAGATGCGGGTCTTATTTGGATGTACTGCTGTACGACGAACGTATACGACTGACAGGTACGAATTTACAAACATTAAATTTTTCTGCGCACATTCGTGTATGACAGCGACCATTGCGGTTTTAGCACCGAAATTACGGTTCCCAATGAAATTGCGGAATTGGAGGAGTTTGTCCAAAGATATACTTACAACTACAGTAAGACTCGATGGACACGCTTCTCCGCAACCTTGACTAGAGCGCTCTCCTCGAACACGCTCCACGCACCGTCCAATAGGAATTTGTCAAACGAGGAGATCGACAATTACCTAAAACAAATGGACGAGACAATTAAACAAACTATGGACACTACAATACCGCGGTATCGACGTACGACTAACGAAGACCTGTTCCGCAATCCTACTATTGACGCACTGCACCGATAGAAAAGTAGACTCCTGACAAGACTTAAAAACTTGTACAGACAGTTAACTGACCGACAAGACCCGGAGATTAGGACACTGAAGTCGTCGATTAAAAATATTCAAACACTAATACAAGAAAATTTCAGAATTTCTGTAAGTTTGTATTGGAACAACAAGGTTCGGGCTGTAAACACCAGCAACCCGCAAATAAATAAACTATTTCGGAGAAAAAATCAAAACGACCTTCAGTGTCTTAAAATAGCCCGGACAACAGACAATGAACGTTTACTGACAATAGCAGGTATTGATCCAAATGAGGCCGCTGATGATGACGACTTTTTTGTGATCGGGGATCCACAGGAGAATGTTGGGGCCATAGGGGCGACTTTACAGGAAGTACACAAGGCCACTGATACCATTGGCTCTAATTACGACCTTGACAGTCGCGTCTTGGTGCACGACTTCTGCATTCGAAATGAAATAGGGAACTGGCAATCCGAGGGCTCTGGTTTCACCCGGTTTAGCGACGAAAATATGGCAAATAATGTCATTGCCAGAGAGGGTGACCTACCCCCGTTCATTTCGAAGAAAGAACTCCATGAGATCTTCGACACAATCAGGACTAAGAAATCAGTGGGGACCGATGGTATTCCGAACATCGTGCTTCGACATCTTCCTCTAGAAGCGGTGGACATTTACACCACCCTGTTTAATAATACAATGAATAATGCACATTATCCAGCGCATTGGAAGACGGCGGTGGTTCAACTTATCCCCAAGAAGGGGAAGGATATATCCAATCCGGCGAATCTCCGGTCGATAAGTCTCCTTCCGAATATCAGTAAGGTTTTTGAAAAAGTAATCAATAGAGCTCTGACTAGGTGGGTTGCGGACAAACATATAGTACCGGATAATCAATTCGGTTTTAAGGCGGGACATGATATCTCACATGCCGCGTCTAAACTGGTGTCCGATATCCAATGGAATAAAGGCAAAAAACAATGTACTGGTGCCTGCCTTGTTGACTTGGAGAAGGCTTTCGACACCGTATGGTTAGAGGGTCTTTTCTATAAGCTGACTAGGCTGGGGATCAGTAAGCCACTCATGTACATTCTTTATAATATGCTAACCAACAGACAGTTCATCGTGAAAAATGGTGATGTGACTTCTGTTGGACTATTTCAAATTAAAAATGGTCTTCAGCAAGGCGCGGTCAATTCGCCGATCCTATTCAACATTTTTACAAGGTTTTGATAGGTTCACTTCCCCATACTATTGCGTACGCAGACGATGTGATAGCGTACAGAACAGGTTCAAAAATTGAGGTTATTAATACTCTCTTGCAGCGTGACTTCGATAAGATAAGACGATTTTGCGATGACTGGAAGTTGAAAATCAACTTTCAGAAGTCGGAAACTATTCTCTTTAGGACGGCGTTGTCTAGAGCCTCTAGGGATACCAGAAAAAATTGGAGAAAGTTCTCGATCATTGGACAACGCGGACAGCCTCTTGCCTGTCGAAATGTAGTCAGATACGAGTACCTTGGAATCTGGATAGATCAGTTTCTGTATTTTGACAAAAATGTAGATGCTGCTCTGGCTAGAGCCAAAGGTGCTTTTGCCCTTACAAAGAGACTGATTTGTAGCAGCCAACTCGATGCGAGGGTAAAGGTAATCTGCTACATGGCCCTTATCAGGCCCATGCTGGTATTTGGTTGTCCCGTGTGGTTCAATGTACGAGCAAGCTTACTGGAAAAGATTCGGGTGTTTGAGAGGGCTTGCCTTAGGGCTTGTCTTCGCTTGTACAGAACACCAGAATCGGAGTACAAGAAATTTTATCCTAATCAGGTCCTTTACAACAGGGGGAACCTAATACGAGTGGAACAACTTCGTAATTAAGCTGACTCGAAGGCACATTGCAAGAGCAATTACCTCGACGAATAACCTGATTTCCGGGGCTTTCTACCCCAATTATATGTATCATGAGAGAGTTCGCTTTGACGGCTTTATTCCTCCAGAAGCATTCCTCTATCTAGATATCAAAGGTCTGATCCAGAACAGATTGGCGGTGCCGCTAATCTTCCACGTCGCTCGAACAGCTGCGGACAGGCGACTCAACTACGACAGAGACGTCGCACATGGCAGTGCGGAGCGTCTCCGGTTCAGTAGGGTGGTTGGGAAACCCGGTAAGAGGGATGTCGTTCAGCAGCACCAGCATTTCTGGTGGTTGAATGATGGAGAAGATGTTTCATCGTCGTTTCCGTCAATTACGGACCAGCCTCACTAATGAGGTAGAGCTGGCCAATTTATTTGCTCTGTGAATAACGGTGACCAGCTTACATAGGTTTAGGTTAGCATTTAAGAAACATATACATATATCAGTGTATACAAAGGTGTATACTGACAAATACACCCTTTGACTTCCTACGCTATGCACTGACAACAAAACTACCACATCCTTTCTTACAATTATTTTTTTTCTATCCCCCCCTGTTAAGGCAACCCATTGTACACGCAATACAAGGTAGGAATGTACGATCAATCGAATAAAAGAAGAGGAGCATAACAACTATGTATTGAGTTTTATGAGTCAACTACACACAACCCTTAAACCACCTGCATTGCACATAAACAGCGCATACTACATCTTTTCCCACAATTGGATGCTTCCTGTTTCCAACAATAAATCGGTGTAAAAGACAAACTTATCCGCACACAGATTACGATCACTGAACGGTAGAAGGAAAGCAAAAAATGGGACCCATTTTATGACGGACACATTTTTCAGAAAGACAAGCGGTTGGACATATCCATGTCAACATTGAAACTAGCTTGCCATTTTGTTAGTATTACATTTTGGTGAAAATCACAAAATGGTTAAGATAGATCAAGAGTGCGTGAATTTACTTGTATTTATGCCAAATGGAGTGAGAAGATCCACTCTTACTCTCATTTAGATGAACTTACATGTTAGATGTTTGTTCATCCATCTTTTTCAAATACTCGGAGTGCGTGGTGTTTACTGTTCAGAGTATCGCTATCGCCATTTGCACGACTCTTGATTCCATCTAGCTTTGTACCATTTCAATGTGAAAATTGGTAGCGGAGCATATGTGTATAACCATCAACCAATCTACTTATTTATTATGAATATTTCGTTGATTCCCTAAATACTACGCATATACGTTTTCTTTTAAGTACGAGTATTTGATATCCTCTTACCGTAGAGAAAAGCTAAGAGTATTCATGTGTCTATATTCATTTTTATTGCAGAAACAACAAATTGACGGAACCCTAACGACCAGGGCAGCCCTATCCTCCCCTACTTTAATGTTATAATATTAAATGAATAAATAGTGAAAAACACAACCAAAAAAAAAAATAGAAAATCTATCATATTATACATCACTTACAATATTTCCCGCTGGGATGCCTATCTACATACAGTTGGTGTAGTGTATAAGGTTGTTTGTGCATTTGTGCAAGTGGTTAGTGGAAAATCAAAACATTTTGGTTTTTTTTCTTTTTGAACCAACGTGTTTATGTAGTGTATGACGAATTTGCTCATACTTGGGACCGAATTCAAAGTGTGCAGACTCACTGTATACTGTACTCACTCACTGTATACCCTCCGTTCCGTTTTTACTATCGATGTCTGCAGACGTAAGTGCTTACGGATAGATTACTGTGAATCAGTACGAAGCGCTGCTGAAGCGCTTCAGAAAAAGGCAAAAGTAAGCAACTTCAAACAAGATTGTAAGAAAGAAAAACTCTAACACATCGAAAAAAAATGATTATGTTAAAGAAGAGTGGCAGCAAAAAGAATTTCTATAATTGAAATAAATAAAAAAGTTTTTTTTTTAATTATAAGTTTACTAACTGTAAGGAGTGCAGTACGCCAAGGAGGCATCCATGATGAAGCAGTAGACGGCAGTGGCACGTTCACGATTTCTTAGCTCTAGCTCGTCGGAATGGGTTGGTTCTTGCCACTACCCCGTGCACCTCAACTCACTTGTCTTTTTGTTTCGTGCCGAAATTATCAAAAATAGAAAAGAAAACAAGGATAGATAAAAAAAAGCTCCTTTACTTTATATTGACTAAATAGATGGACTTAAAAGAAAGGAAGAGAAATACATGAAAGAAAAAACGAGGAAAGGTAAGAGGAAGATCACATTTGACTGTCAGCACCACTGTGCAAAACCGGGACTTACGCGCTAAGTTACTAAACCTGCACTAATTTAATTCCTAAAACCGAAACTTAATTGACGGATTATAACTAAACTTAAAGTAAACTTAACCCATGTACCCTACACCGCATAAAATTGTTTCAGTATTACACAGCGATGAGAGCTCGTCACGACCTGAAATAAGTCGGGTGTTGTTGGCTGAGGATGGCCAAAATACCCTTATCGCGCTTAACCGCTACCAATTGCTACCATTCAGGCCAAAACTGTGAATGGTAGCCCCTAGAACGAAGTTCCTCTTAGTCGTCACCTGTAAAAATAATTAGCGGAAGTCAGAAACGGTATTCCTCACTGTTTGAGTGTCACGACCGAAGTCGGCGCCATCGAAGGACGGTTGGTCCGTCCATCCACATACCACTCGCGTTAACCGTTGAAGCCATCATTAAGAAACAACCAATTTCATATCACAAAATTCATTATTATTTTACTAAATAAGAGACACTCATAAACATAAGTTACTAATTATTACGGGAGAGCTTTGAACTTTATTTTACTAAAACTATTGTAAAATATAGATATTTTAATTATAGCTAAAAAACTCACATCTAGGTCTTATCGGATTTAAACGGATCTCTCGTAGTTCCGGCGTCAGCACTTGGAGAACTGCTTTTGCTCACAAAAACAAAACTTAAAATAAAATTCAAAAGCAAATTCACTCTTAGACACTATTCTTACAAAAATAAACAAATCTATATCTTAATTCAATTCAATTTATTACAATAACCAATTTGTACATTAAGACATTGCCTCTTATAGTACTAAGCAATAATATTTAGTAACAAAATTTTAATTTTAAACAGGAAATAAAAAAAAAATATAATAAAAAAAAAATTTAAAAAATAGCAATTATAATGATAATAATAAAGTAAAAAGGAAAAAGAAAAAAAAAAGGGAGAGGAATTAAAATAGTTGAGAAATTGTAGAAAGACTGAGGTAGAGTTGATAGCAAAGAGATACGTTAAGAAGAAAAGTACACATACAAGACATTTTTGAAGCTTTGACAAGAACTTTATATGAGACGGTAAGTTATTCCATAGTCTAATAGCATAAATGAAAAATAACCGCTATGAATTGAGGTATTTGCAACGCTGAGTGCTAATGTTGAAAGTTCTTCCAAATTCCAGTTTGGAGTAAAGGTAAGGAGGTTGCTTTGTATTTATAATTTGATGTAGAAATAGGCAATTTCTGTAATCAAGGTACTTTCGCAATGTACAGCCAAGAAGCCGGCATGAGAATTCCGAGATTCTATCGTATCGTTGCCTTGCATAAACATACCGAACAGCATCATTATAAGCAACCTTGAGCTTGTGAAAAGATAGTGAGTCAAGGTCACTGTAGACAGCTGCGGCATATGAAATAATGGGTATTGTGAGAGTGAGCACTAGTCTCCGGCAAGAATTGGTGTGGGTATAGATTGCTGAAATCCAAAGTTTACGCAAGCATCCGTACACGCGACCAACGAAAGCCAGAAAGCTTTCGGTTTATGGTGATACCAAGACTTGTAGCCACCTCAACTAACCTAATCTTACTACCGGCTAAGCAAATATCAGGAACTAGACTTATCTGAAAAGACTTGTTTGATATCGGAAGTACTTGACATTTTTTTGGATTCAAAGCTAGCCCATTTTTAGTTGCCCATTCAACAATAAAAGGTAAAGTTGTTCATCGTCAGCATAGAAATAAATAAGTACGTGCTTACAAATCGATGCTAAGTCGTCTATGTACATACAGAACAACATATTGATCCCTGCGGAACCCCTTGAGAAACTGACCAGGGACCTGAGCCGTTGTTACCAACAACGACTATTTATGACCGTCCATATAAAAATCTCTTTCACTAAAATCATAATAATGATGTAGTTTCCAACAAAGAATGGAATGATTCACTCTGTAAAAAGCCTTAGAGAAATCAAGCAAGCAAAGCAGAGTCACAAATATTTTGTCAAAATCTTGGCTGACATCATGCAAGATTTCTACCATGGCGGAAAAACAGCTATGTTTCTACCTAAAGCCCGATTGGAATAGGCTCAACAGGGAATTTTCAGCCAAGTGTTTCTGAATTTATGACTCTATTACCTTTTCAAAGACCTTAGACAGGCAAGGTAAGATAGTAACAGGTCTGTAGTCATCGGAAGCAGTGATCTTTTCAGGAACAGGTACAACATTTGCACATTTCCATGCCAGAGGAGTAGTAGATGTTGCTATAGAAGAATTGATTATATGTGTTAGATGGCCTATGACGTGCGGCAAAATAAGTTTTATGAAGCGTAGTGGCAAGCCGTCTTCACCAATAGCATTTGATTTTTAACCTTAATAATACAAATGACATCAAGCTCCGTAACTACTTCATAATCAATTTCCTGTTCAAAGCCTCTACTGGAGACAACGTCATACTCGAAACAATCGGCAGCAATATCATTTGAAACAAAATAGTCGTTCATTTCATCTAAATCAATACTGCAGCTCCTGTCACTACTCACACTAATGGCAACTTGGCGTTGGTACTTTGGAGGGTAAGGAAGAGGTCAGTTTAGATGAATAGTAGTGTCGCTTAGATACACGAACAGTATCGGTTACAGCGTTACGAGCAGGTTTGTACCTGTTCCAGTTAATCGCGCCTTGGCTACGCTTCCACTTACTGTACAGTCTGTTCCGCTTCTTTAGAACACCAACTACCCCTTCCGTAGGACACGCACTGTTTCGGATCGCGACGGTTTTTGTTGGTACACGATCATTAAATAATTGCATTACAAGCGTCTAGAAAATGATTAGCTTTTCATTTGGATCGGCAACCATTCTGCAACTCAACCATGGGACCGAGTTTGCTGCGGTCGTTAGTGTTTCATGGTTTATTGAAGAGAAATCCCTATAAACAACGGAGCTTGAGGAAGACCTGTGGTTAAAGACAATATTGTAGGTACAGGATAGGAGATCATGTTCACTGATACCTTCGAGAGAAATCTAATCAAACAGTAAGACAGAAAGTGGATCAGATACAATAACAAGGTCTAAAAGGCTCGTTGGTGCACCTGGCCGGAAACATGTTGAATAGGAATTATTTACAACCTACTGTTTTCATTAAATATTACACTAATTTGTAAATTCCTTCCTCCTTTTTTTATATGAATGTACGCATATGTATGTATGTATGAACTTTTCTTGTAAGTTCACATATTAAAAAAATGCTTCAAATTCATTGACATTTTTGTTGGAGATGCTGAAGTTGACCCGCGGAGCACCTTTTGCAGGTTTACTTTGTGCCCCCTTGTGGCAATTGCTTATTATTCATATACGAGTATATATAAAAAACAATTGTTTTTGTCTTGTCAAGAACTTTTTTTGTCAAATGCTTATATACATATGTATGTAATTACACTTATAACTTATAACTCTCTTTTTATCTCCCTTACCTATCTGTTTTTTTCTTTTCTTTTGCCTCTTGCACACGCCTTGAAGGAATTCCCGACCGTTCGCAATTTTTCTTGGTTTTTTCCCCTCTTTTTTTTTATATAAAAAAAACACTCGTAAAATTACTTAGTAATATATTATTTCCATGTAGAATTATACATTCAGGCGCTATATCCAATTCTGTTTTCAGACGTTACCGACTTTTCTGTTCCGAACACTGAAAAGAAATTTACACGTCACTCTTCTGAACACAAAAAAAACCAACGATCTTGCCACTGGCTAATTGGGGCACAGAACTAGACAACAACTGGTCTACATCAAAAGGTGATCAGCTGACTTTCTATTTAGCTTAATAGAAAATGTCATTGACCTTTTTAATTTGTTCTCTTCTTCACCTTCGTTCTTAATCACCCATTTCTTTCATTTCTTTTTATTCGACCTTGACTTGGTTTCCTAACTAAGTACCTCCCTATCTTTATTCCCCATTCTGGTTTTTTTCTCCCAACTGTGGGTTCCTGCCCAAATGTTTACTTAAACTAATTCCCACACGATCTACCTCCTTAGCCAAGTTTTCCACCTCCTTGATCTGAATTTAAAATTGTCACCACAAATCTCTCTAAGCCTAAAGGGACATGTTCACCATACGAATATAAACACAGGGAGAGAGTGAGCCTACGAAGAAAGTGGAATGAGGGAATTCGAAAATAGAGGGGGACGTTTCGTAGAGTCAGGTTTTATTTTGAGTTGGAACAGAGAGATTAGTAGGTCCAATTAATATAGTTTGTAATACAAGGCGGCGCAAAATTAATCACCCTATCGGAAGATGGTATAATTTTTGCAAATGGCATCGTACGTCAATGATATTTGACATTTGTTAACTAGACAGCTGCAGTATACAAACAGATAAGCAATGGATCGCAAGATCGCGGAATAGTTGTGTCGGTTGTGTTAGAGGAGCAAACATTCCGGCGCTTAGCTACTCGACTCGAACAAGGTGGAACCACAGGAGACCATGCAGGGCGTGGCCGCCATCGGACTGGTCTTTTGGCCGAGAATATCGCGTCTGTGGCTGCCGATGTCGCTGAGAATGAATAAATATCAACCAGACAACGGGCCACACAATTGGGCATCACCAGACGGACCCTACAGGGAATTTTAATGACAGACTTACACATGTTCCCATGCAAAGTGCAAACAGTGCATCAGTTAATGCCTCCTCACCGTCAGTCGCATGTGAATTACTGTAGCGCATCCTCAATCTCACCAACGAAGAGGACGATTTTGTTTCGAAAACTATCATGAATGACGAGGCGCATTTCCACTTAAGCGGTTAGGTACGTTAATAAGCACAATATTCGTTTCTGAGGCACTGAAAATGTGCGTGTGATGCACGAAGAGCCATTACATCCACTCAAAGCCACTGTGTGGTGAGGCGTTCAAGCGGGAGGAGTGATTGGGCCGTATTTTTTTGAGGACGTCATCGGCAATACGGTTAGTGTTACTGGCGAACGCATGATAAACGACTTCTTATTACCGGAATTGGATGAGCGGGGCTTGGTGAACATGTGGCTTCAAAAAGACGGTGCAACTGCACACACAGCATGAGCCACTATGGATATTGTGAAGGAAGTGTTTCCTGGTCGCGTAATCTCCCGTTTTGCTGATTTGGCATGACCAGCAAGATCGCCCGATTCAACCAACCCAAACTTCTTTCTTTGGGGCTACTTGAAGTCGCGGTTTTATTACAACAAGCCTCAGACAATCGCAGTCTGATAAAAGGGGCACAAATGTGTATCAACACTGGCGGCAGCCACTTGACGAATATCATCTTTTCCACTTAACAGACACAATTATAAGGGTCCAAATAAAGATTTCCATTACTCAAAATCATTTTTTTTATTTAGTAAACATTAATTCAAAAACAAAATTGGATGATTAATTTTGCGCCACCTTGTATAATTTACAGTTTTCGAATACAATAAATTTTTCAATTTAATCAATGAACATTTATTACTTAAAGCATAACATTTAGTACGAGTATAACATACGAGTAATAATATTTACAATTAAAACAAAATAAAAACATGCTCAACTATTTTGGACTGTTAAAAATTTAGTTTGTTTGCCTTTCGAAATCAGACGTCTAATGTGCCGTTTACTCTTGCCACAAATTTGTTGTTATTTTCTAAATAAATAAATAAATAATAATATAATAAATAAATAAAAGAATGTCCAACTACCGAATAATTAGGCTTGAAATAAACAAACAGACTCTCACTAGGTTTTAACAACACGATCTACTTGCCACGAAAATCACTTCCAGGATTATTTTGTATCAACAAAACATAATTCAAAAAGAAAAATTTTGCAACTGCTGATAGTAATATTTCCACTCACTCATTTTAACAAAAATAGAGGAAAAGCCTCTATAATAAAAACTCTACCTAAAAAACTGTTACTGCTTAGGAGTAGTTTTTAAAAGAATCGTTTTGTAAGCATTCAATATTGAAAAGTTGTAAGTACAAGTATCTTCCTTCAGATTTTGAAGAGTAAGCACTTACACACTGCATCCTATGGAAGCGCATACTATTTTTCCCTCTGGGTATGAATGGAAATAGCGGAAGTAGGCAATCCTGGATTGAAGCCCAAGAACTCTATAAACGTTTATCCGTGGCGTAGTGTATAAAAAGTGATGATTACTGTAATCGTCTCTTGATATATAATGGATATAAGAAAATGGTCCACGAACTTAAGGAATTTGATCCCACTGTCAAACGCGAAAGAGAATCGTTCATAGAGCTCAGCGGATAGCAGACGCATTTCGTGTTCGTGTTAAACAATAAATTTTGAAGTGTTCGGTAGCCGAAGTGGTAGAGACCCTGAAAATAAATCTCGGGGTTGTGGGTTCGCTCGCTTCCCAGCCTCTGCAAACGTTTTTTTTTTTCTTTATTTATTTAATTCATTTGCAAAGACAATTTTAATAAAAAAGTGTTTGTTTTGTATTACAAATTCACGTGATGGATTGTGGAGAGGGGTCCGCTATGCTAATAGCGGGATCTGCGGAGATATCAGGTGAGGCTTCGAGTGGTTCGAGCCAAACGCCAAAGTCAAAGAGAAAGAGGAAGCTAAAGCCAACCTCTAACTTGGTACAACGTCACACCATACCAACGTTCACTGTTAAGCTTGGTGGAGTGAGAGCAGGAAACAATTTCGCTTCATTGGCAGCAAGCGAATCGGACGATGAAGAGGAGGAAATCGAGTCTATAAGTAGCAGCATCAAAATGCTACAGCAAAGGGTACAGGCCATAAAAGAATAGCAAACGGTCAGAAGGAAGAGCATGAGCAATCCCAACAACAACAGCAGTCGCAGCTCCTAAAGGAAACGACGACGGAGCACTACTCATTCACACTAAAGTGTGAAAAGCGGCAATCGATGCTGCAAAAGGGGTTGGAACCGTCTTCTGATCCTGAGGAGATCCTGGCACTGCTCAAAGAGAAGGAGTGCGAAGGACTCAAGTTTGTGGGGGTAAAGCCATTTACCACAGCTAGAGCCAGGCGGGAGAAAGGGAGTCTGCCGTTCTTCCTGGTGCAGCTCAGTCCCGAAAGCCGTCTGGATAGTATAAGGAGTATCAATGTCCTAGACTACTAGGTGGTTCACTGGGAAAAACTAAAAAGGAGCGAAGGCGTTATACAATGCGTTCGCTGCCAGAGGTTCGAGCACGCCGCGTCGAACTGCCAAAGGCAGCCTCGATGCGTGAAGTTCGCAAAGAACCACAGTTCCGAGGAGTGTGCTCTGGGTGTTGACGGAGCATCCGATAGGTCTCGTGCGTGTTATGTGGAAACGTGGGACAAACCGCAAACTATCGGGGTTGTCCTAAGTTCGCTGACATTAAGAAAGCAAAACTGGCTCGGCAGCAGAAGGTGGAGGTCAAACGTTCACTTATTAGGTTCCAAACACCAGCCGCCAAGTCCCAAATTTCCTACGCCAAAATGGCGTCAGGTAGAGGGGCTACGGTACAGCAAGCGGCTGTTGCTTCTCCGGCGCCAATGCCGAGAAAAACGGAAGCTGCACCTAATACACTGGTCATCTTGCTGGCAAACCAAGGCCAGATGGCTCAGCTGTAAAAGCCGGTGCAAGAACATTCCAAGCGGGTGGACCAGATCTACGCGCTGCTGCCGGGCCTAACGCAACACATGTCGTAATGGGTACGCACATGGTGGAGCATACTTTGAATGTCCTTGCGGTGAATGTTAATTCACTGATTAGGATCGAACAAAGAGCCGCGATGTTTAAACTGCTACAAGACCAAAGTCCTGATGTGCCTTTCGCTAGCGAAACCAAGCTAACCGATAAGCACAAACTGGAGTACAATAATTTTATTGTTAGAAGAAGAAATCGGCCCAGATCCAGTCGTGGAGGCGGTGTCGCGATCTTCATTAAAGAAGGTATAAAATTTCACAGAGTGTACAAGGGAGTATTGCGCATGTTCCGGGTGTTGGAAGCAGTTCTAATTTACATACCGCTCCTCAGTGGAAAGCGGCTGTACTTGGCCTCCGTTTATGCACCTGAGCCTTCACAATCCGCTTTATTTATTACAGAGCTCGACACGTTTTTTCGACTTCTGAAGCTGGAATCGGGGCAGAATTATTTTACAATCGGCGGGGATTTCAATGCTCAGCACAGAGATTGGGGAAATAATTTGCCAAAGACTAGAGGGAACCTACTACTCGATTGGTGGGGTCAGCACGATATCATGTACAGACTCGGTCTTAAAGCGACGGATAACCCGTCGAGGTGGCTCTTATTTGGATCTACTGCTGTACGACGAATGTATGCGACTGACAAGTATGAATTTACAAACGCTAAACTCTCTGCGCACATTCGTGTATGACAGCGACCATTGCGGTTTTAGCACCGAAATTACAGCACCGAAATTACGGAATTGGAGGAGTTTTTCCAAAAATATTCTTACAGCAACAGTAAGACTCGATAGACACGCTTCTCCGCAACCTTGATCAGAGCACTCTCCTCGAACACGCTCCACCTATCGTCCAGTAGGAATTTGTCAAACGAGGAGATCGACAAGTACCTAAAACGAATGGACGAAACAATTAAACTATGGGCGCCACAATACCGCGGTATCGATGAACAACTAACGGAGATCTGTTCCGCAATCCTACTATTGACGCACTACACCGACAGCAAAGTAGACTTCTGTCAAGACTTAAAAACTTGTACAGACAGTTAGCTGACTGACAAAACCCGGAGATTAGGACACTGAAATCGTCAATTAAAAATAAGAGAGAATTACAGAATTTCTGTAAGTTCATACTCGTATTGGAACAACAAGGTTCGGGCTATAAACACCAGCAACCCGAATATGTTTCCGCAAATAAACAAACTAGTTCGGAGCAAAAATCAAAACGACCTTCAGTGTCGTAAAATAGCCCGGACAATAGACAACGAACGGTTACTGACAATAGCAGGTATTGATCCAAATGAAGTCGTTGACAATGAAAAAAATACATATATTTTCCAATTAGAAATGTTTATTTATTTTCTAATAGTTGGTTGAAACAATTTTTTATTTCTTTTCAAAAATGTCAACAAGTTTTCATTCTCTGACAAAAGACAACATTGTTTTGGGTGTTACAATGTTTACTGCTGCAGAGAAACAGCGTTCTGAAGACACCGATGTCGCTGGCACTTATAAATATTGTTTGGCCCGCAATGCCAGATTTGGATATTTTTCTGCATTATTTTTCCACCATTTTAATGGGTCAGGTATATTGTGGCTTAATTGTGGTTCACACAGATACATATCGAACTCATTATCGGCTTCACCATCTGTTTTGATTCTAATAAAAAATCCATGGCACTACATCTTTGATGCACAACTTCTCTACTCTCGATGGACAAAGCGTTTTCTACCAAGTTCCGCACATGTTTTCTAACAAGTTCTCTCACTTTTTCAACCTCGGCTTCCGAGTTTTATGTCTTGGATCCAAAAAAGAGGAATCTTATTCTGTGAGAACTTCTTCTCATTCCTGCCTATCCATTTTGAACCCGCTCTACAAACTTTCTTTCATGATTCCCGTGAAGCTGACAATATTTTCATCAGTAATGTTGTATTGTTGTTGCATCAAGATTTTAACCACTACTTCTATTTGTGACCATTCCCTTGTGCTTACTTCAAGTTTCACACTCAATGTTTAAGATGTAACATCTCTATCTGTAGGTCAACTATCTGCACAAATCAGCACGGCTTCATGAAAGGTAAATCAACGACCACTAACCTAACAGAGTTCGTCTCTAGGACTCTTCATGCTTTACAAGACGGTGATGAAGTCGATTCAATTTCCACAGATTTCAGCAAGGCATTCGATAAAATTTCTCACCAACTTATCATCTTTAAACTAAAAAAACTTGGCTTTTCCCCTCATTTTGTGGCATGGACCAAATCCTATTTAGAAGACCGAGAATACAGGGTCATCTTCAGATCTTCAATATCCGAACCCATTAAAGCAACATCTGGTGTCCCTCAGGGTAGTCACCTTGGTCCAATCATCTTTATCCTCACAATTAATGATATAAATTTAATTTTAACTAACTCTAATCTTTCTATTTTCGCTGATGACATGAGAATTTCCAAAGTCATCTCATTGCCTTCTGACTCACATTGCCTGCAAGATGACTTGAATAAGTTTTCGGTATGGTGCAAGCAAAACTTTTTGGAGCTTAATGTCAGCAAATGCCAAGCGATAACCTATTCCCGTAAACGTCTACCTCCCCCTCCAAGAAACTACTTCATCTGCGATGAGCCTATTCCTTCCACTACCCAAGTACGGGATCTAGGTATAGAGATAGAGATAGATAGAGAATTGAATTTCGACTCACATATTGACAGCATTATAAATAAAACTAACTCTTCACTCGGCTTTATCAAACGCTGGTCAAAAGAATTTTCCAACCCTTACGTTACAAAGTCCCTGTACATTACTTTTGTAAGGCCTCTTCTCGAATATTGCAGCCAAGTTTGGTCACCCTATAAACTAACTCACATTCAAAGAATAGAAGCAGTCCAACGCAGGTTTATCCGTTTTGCACTTCGTGGTCTACCTTGGGCCGATCCATATGGATTACCCCCCTATGAAAATAGGCTGAAACTAATTAGCATGCATACCCTAAAAAAACGTCGTGAAGTCGCTGATGTACTTTTTATCCACCAGTTACTGACTGGAAATATCGACTGCTCGACAATAACGCAAAATATTGCATTCACTCCCAATCAACGTAATCTAAGATCTGTCCCACTCTTCCTGATCCGAACTCACCGCACCAACTACGGTCACTTTGAACCCATATCCAGAATGTTGCGTATAACGAACAACTACGCCGAAGTCTTTGACCTAAATAGCAGCAAACAAGAAATAAAAACAGCGCTGCTCAATATGCCACTCCCTTAACATCTCCCCCGTCCACCATTTCTCCTCGCCCCATTAGGTTAAGTATATCTTTGTTAGTTTTTAAGTCTAGTTATAAGTTTGGCTTGTTAATAAGCTTAATAAAGTTGTCCGGGGTAGACCCGGGCCAATAATAATAATAAAAAAAACCGTAATAACAGCACTTCGATTTGCTAAGAGCCTTTCACACATTAAATAAGATGTATTCCATTTTGGAGGGCAACTTTGAATTAATTTTAGCTGATGAAAGCCAAGTTGTCTCTGTTTACTTAAAGCGGAAGCTGCAATATTGCAATTAAATTGCAACTAAAGTGCTTATTTTTTGAGTATGATTCCACTGATTGCAAGGAATGTTTTAAACAGATTTGTAACGTGTCTGCTACACAGCAAATACTCTTCTGACCTTCTTCAACATAATGAACTGATTATACAACATTCGCAGCATTATCCGTTACAACTGCATGAATTTTTCCTTTTAAGTAAAACTCTGTTTTGCCCATTTCTAATAAAAGAGCTAAATTTGTTGCAGACTGCCTTTCGTCCATACATTCAGCACACAATGTATAATCTTATAATTCCCAGTCATCACTAACATAGTGCGGGGTAACCGGTATGAACGAGTCCTAAACTCGGGACAACCAACAGTCTGTAGCTACGAAGGATACAGAACCTAGCGCATATTGTACTTTGTTATGGACCTGATAAAATATGACAACGGCAACCGGGATAAAATAGTTGAAGTTATGAGAATTTCGTAATTGGGTTTAACAACAGACATAAAATTCTAAAATCAATCGCTTTCAACAAATGAAATTGGCAATCCATTTGCATTGGCATGTAGGCGGTTGCTTGCGAAATTTGTTGTTGCCGGTGAGAGTTGTATTTATCGTCATTACGGTTTTTTTTTTCTTGGAGGTACTGCACTACTGCTGCTGCTAGTAGTGATAAGTCTTAAAGTGTTCGATGAAGAAGGCGTACAACTCACAGATTCGGGACTAAAATAAATATTGTACAATAAAATAAAATATAACTTTTAATACGTGCCACTAATATGGTTTGAGATACTTTATATAGCTTTCAAACCATTACACAGCCATATTTTAAACCGTATTTAGACATAAAACAGAATACAGAATACAACAAAAGGGATTAAAGGTCTGCGCCGTTGTCTACGAACCCCAGAAAGTCATCACGTCTATCGTTGTCAATATGTCTTGCCTTATAAATCCGTTATTGCCAGCTGCTGATGGTGATTGAGTCTCTGGAAATATGGAAATATCTGAGGTGTTTATTCATCGCTGATGGTGAGTGATTGTATAAAATTGTAGTTTCACAAATATTGGAAATAATGTCTTTGTTATTGTCACTCAATGTGCAAAACCGCCAAACCCAGCTTTTTCTTCTTCAACTCATTTTATGTTTTCACACTTAAAATTAATAATGCATGTCAGATGCTACCGAGAAACTGACCGGTAGTAACACATTTCCATAATAATCACACACGCTATTTACAATAAAGTCCAGAAGTTAACGGGAAGCTGATAAAAACATCATCAAGCTACTATAATAGTGGATACATGATTTAAATTGCAATTCGTTGTCAATTCATTGTAATTAGATATTGTATTTTATAATAAATATTATTAGTATTAACTCCACCAATGACCTACATTTTCATAGCTGCTTTCACGCTCTCCATGTGGAATATATTCCCCATCCATTCCATATGTGTACATTACCAACTTTATTAAATTAGAGTAAAAGAAACGATTTTTAAACTTCAATCTTTTATTTACTCTTTTGATCACGTCCACCTACGCCGGCTTGTTATAGAAAACACATACATAATTTTACTGAAGGGTATGTGACAAGCTCGTTAATAATATAACAATATGCATGCCACATCATTCCTCTTCCAAGAAAAGTTACTTTACAATTCATAAACCTATTAAAAATTACAACGATTTGATTGATTTTCATAAAAAATATACTATCTAAATTTACAAAGTGAAAAATATAAAATTCCGGCTCTTATACATTGAAGGTAACTGGGTTTAACCCTCTACTGCACGAATTAAATCCTGAGATGGAAAAAATAATTTAAAATGGTTTTATTGCAGGATTCTTAACCAACTTTTACTAAAATATATTAAAATTTTTTATTTGTTTAAAACATAAAAAACCAAGCCATACATGGCTTAATATGCCTTAAGGGTTACGAGACCATTGTAATGTTTATGTCATACATTTATCAAATCTGATTGCAGCTAATCGCTGGAAGGCCGGTCACGTATTTTCAAATGTAATTTGTTTGTTTTGCGTACACTCTCAAAAACGGCTGGTTTTGAAGTTATTTCATATCAGGCGGAAGTCTTTCTGACGGAGCCAAAGATGCATACGTTTACTGAGCATAAAAATATTTTTTTAGCACTTTTTTGACCGTAATGTGACTCTGTATAACTCAAGCGTGGAGCCAAGCAATTCAACGCCACCCATAAACCTTAACAGCTCGGGGAGCAAGAATATCTCTGCACTGTTTTCTCTTCACTGTTTAGTGATGATTGGCTTGCTACCAACACACGGTGACAGCATGTTTACAGCATTGGGTCCAATTTCACTCCATCAAGTGTAGTTACTTTTTCAACCACACTTCCACAACTTTGTTGCTTCAGATTTTTCCCTGTTAGAATTGGGGACTCGGTTTAGTCTGACTGTGAACAAAGATTGTAATCCATTCATCGGAAAAAAATTGCTGGTTGACATGTTTAACCACTGCAGATGTAAGACTCGTCATTAAGCTTCCACTGACTACAAAATCAGGTCGAAGAAGATGTTACTCTGCTCTCCAGCAAAAATTTTGAAATGGAAATGGAATCCGGAAACTCCACTTAAAACTTGGTTCTTCTAACACACTTGTGAGGCTTGGATTAGTTATACTGCTTCAGTTTGTGACTATAGTTAGTTATTTTTGGTTATTTTTAAAAAGTTTGTGGCTTCCGTCTCTTCCAAATGGTTTCAAATCGGTGTTATCACTAAAGTCTAGTAACATTTTTATTGTTTCCCACTTGTTGTACGCCATCATGTCAAAAATATTTTACTGGCCAACGGATTTGCTCCAATAATGTCGTGAAGATGGCAGTTGAACACAATTCAAAATATTTCTCCAATTCAAAATATTTTCAGGTCTGCTTTTTTTGTTTTGAAGTCGATGTTAATTGTTCGATGACAGGCTCAGATTCGGTGCTCGTTTCCGGCTCAAATTCCACATTAGAGTTAGGTACTATACCATCATCACTTTTAGATCCATCTCCAAAGATACATTTGAAATTCTTACATAAAAGTATAAAGCATACATCTCTGAAGAAAACTGAAATGAAATCATTGGAATTACTATAGAAAGTATGAGAAAAAAATTTTCTAAAACGCAACTTTCAATGTGCGCTGGTGTTGGAATCACGTAGATAAATTAATATTATTAGTAATAATTATCAGGCAGAAACAAAAGGGACCGTTTTTTGTGTGAAGGGATACACACTAATGGAAAAAAATAATTTCAGGTAATTTCAAAAAAGATTTTCTTGGAAAAATATGCAATATAAAAGGGTAAAGGGTTAAAAATTGATCGACCATATGGTTGAAGTCGTATTGTTGCAGTACTCTGCCATTACCATTATTTGAAGCATCTACCATAAATGATATTTGAGCCTCTGAGTTTGCGTGAAACAACATCTTTTGTTGTTAAAATTCATTCTTCAGAAATCGAAAAGTCTTATCGCACTTCTCAGACTAAATAGACTTCGCTTTCACTTCTTTCTTTGTTTTTAATAATTCGTGTAAAGGACTTGTTGATATCGCGATACCTGGCAAAAAATTAACCATGCCTAAAAAACTTTGCAATTGTTAGATTGATTTGGACTATAGAAAATCACTAATGGCCTTCACGCTATTGGGTAAGTCCACTTTCTGAAATTATGTAGCCCAAGAAAAGCGGTGGACATCTACACCACCCTGTTTAATAATGCAACGAATAATGCACATTATCCAGCGCATTGGAAAACGGCGGTGGTTCAACCTATACCCAAAAATGGAAAGGATATATCCAATCCGGCGAATCTCCGGTCGATAAGTCTCCTTCCGAATACGAGTATCAGTAAGGTTTTTGAAAAAGTAATCAATAGAGCTCTAACTAGGTGGGTTGAGGACAAACATATAGTTCCGGATAATCAATTCGGTTTTAAGGCGGGACATGATATCTCACATGCCGCGTCTAAACTGGTGTCCGATATCCAATGGAATAAAAGCAAAAAACAATGTACTGGTGCCAGCCTTGTTGACTTGGAGAAGGCCTTCGACACTGTATGGTTAGAGGGTCTTTTCTATAAGCTGACTGGGCTGATGATCGGTAAACCACTCTTGTACATTCTTTATAATATGCTAACTAACAGACAGTTCATCGTGAAGAATGGTGATGTGACTTCTGTTTGAATATTTCAAATTAAAAATGGTCTTCAGCAAGGCGTGGTCAATTCGCCGATCCTATTCAACATTTTTACAAGCGACTTGATAGGTTCACTTCCCCATACTATTGCGTACGCAGACGATTTGATAGCGTACAGAACAGGTCAAAAAATCTAGCTCATTAATACTCTCTTGCAGTGTGACTTCGATAAGATAAGACGATTTTGCGATGGCTGGAAGTTGAAAATCAACTTTCAGAAGTCGGAAACCATTCTCTTTAGGACGCCGTTGTCTGGAGCCTCTAGGGATACCAGAAAAAATTGGCGAAAGTTCTCTATCATTGGACAACACGGACAACCTCTTGCCTGTCGAAATGCAGTCAGATACCTTGGAATCTGGATAGATCAGTTTCTGTATTTTGGCAAAAATGTAGATGCTGCTCTGGCTAGAGCTAAAGGTGCTTTTGCCCTTACAAAGAGACTGTTTTATAGCATCCAACTCGATACGAGGGTAAAGGTAATCTGCTACATGGCCCTTATCAGGCCCATGCTGGTATTTGGTTGTCCCGTGTGGTTCAATGTACGAGCAAGCTTAATGGATAAGATTCGGGTGTTTGAGAGGGCTTGTCTTAGGGCTTGCCTTCGCTTGTACAGAACACCAGAGTCGGAGTACAAGAAATTTTATCCTAATGAGGTCCTTTACAACAGGGTGAACTTAATACGAGTGGACAACTTCGTAATTAAGCTGACTCGAAGGCACATTGCAAGAGCAATTACCTCGACGAATAACCTGATATCTGGGGCTTACTGCCCCGATTACCTTTACCACGAGAGTGTGCCCTTTGACGGCTTCGTTCCACCGGAAGCATTCCTCTACCTGGATCAGATAGGGTTGATCCAGGATAGATCAGCGGTGCCGTTAATCTTCCATGTCGCTCCGACAGCTGGGGACAGGCGACTCAACTACGGCAGAGACGTCGCACACGGCAGTGTGGATCGCCTCAGGTTCAGTAGGGCGGTGGGGAATCGCGATAAGAGGGATGTCGTTCGGCAGCACCAGTATTTCTGGTGGTTGAATGATGGGGAAGATGTTTCGTCGTCGTTTCCGTCAATGACGGACCAGCCTCACTAATGAGGTAGAGCTGACCAATTTATTTCCTCTGTGAATAACGGTGACCAGCTTACATAGGTTTAGGTTAGCATTTAAGAAACATATACATATATCAGTGTATACAAAGCTGTATGCTGATATATATCAGTATATGATTGTGTATAATGTCTATGTGTGTATTGTGCGTTTAGGTTAGGTAGGCTAGGGTTTATTTTAAGTTAGATACTAAGCTTTTATAAAAAATAAAAAATGTCCTTATGCTAGGTTTTTGTAAAAAAATTTTCTTAGCCTTAAGTATAGAAAATAATTATTCTTAAATAAAATGTAAATGAAGTCGAAAGACGTAGATATAAGTATTCAGATTAGCTTAGAGTGCCTGTGTGGGGCCAGTAAGTTAGCACAAGATTGTTAAGTAATTGTAAGCTAGCATTTAAGTATTTTTTGTTAGTATGTAAGAGTTAATGATTAAGTAAATAAAATACATTTAAAACTGAAACTGAAGTGTAGCCCAAATAAATCGAGCTCTTTGACTCCTAAAACGCATTTCGCTAAATTAATGTTAAGCCCGAGTTAATAACAATCTTTTAAAAATAATACACAAGTCTTCCTTATGTTTTTCAATCGATGTGGTTGATATTAGTATGTGGTCTAAGTAAACAAATACAAAGGATAAGTCACCCAGAATTTCATAGATAAACGTGGAAAAGATTGAGTGTCATTCTTTACATGGCATTCTCAAAAATTCGTAAAGTCCGAAAAGTGTTGTGACCGCGGTTTTATAAATGTCTTCAGCGGCTACCGAGATTTAATGGTACACCCGTATTAGGTCAAATTTTACAAATGTGAAGGTTAGAAGTGCAATCTTGAGTGTTAGGCAGTGGGTATTTGTTAGGAATTTCTATAGCGACATGGTTCCAATCATGACTGTCTCTTTTTGGAATCATGTGTAGCGGAGAAGCAGTACGCGAGTTTAAAACTCGACAAATGCCTTTCCGATCCATTTGTTGAAATTCCTGTTTTCCTATTGTAAGAGGTAGGGGACCGTTTGTTAATATTCGGTGTACGACGCTATGCCTGACCGGTAAGGTGAAATCCGGCAGGGCTTTAGGTTCCGAAAACTCGTCCAAAATTCGTCCTCCAAATTCACTTAGAATAGAAAACAATTCGGAAATGAGAATACAAGTTGATGTTGACAAGCAGTTGATTTTGAAATTCGTTTGCTTGTCGATTATTGTTTGCTCACCTATGTCGATAATCAGGTGAATATGTGTAATAAATCGACGCCAATGATTGGGTCCTCTATCGAATTCAATTTGAGAAATTTCAGATCTACTAATGGAATAGTATATCCGATCTGCAAAATTGAAAAGCTCTTCCGGGCTTTACGAATTCTCAATTGCCATGAGCAAACGCGTATAGCTATTAATCCATAGCTTCTTAACGGGAGAGTATTAACGAGGTTATTTCCGTTCGCGAGGGTTTCCATCCTTCTAAAAGGTCCTCTAATTCGATTTTATTTAAAAAATCTTTCTTCGCTATCTCTATGCCTTTTTTAAATAATTGCACTTATCTTGTTTGGGAGGAGAAATTATAACATTGGCAATCGTCTCAATAGTCTGGTTATTTAAAGACACGACTAAGTAATCATATTTTATATTTGGTAAAGTTATATTTTTGAGTCTAAACTGTGTCTCAACTTGCAAGAACCGTAAATCTGGTCGATTGTTCCATAAGGGTGGTATTTTAATGGATATTAATGATATTTGTGATATTGCATTGTCGGGTTATAAGCTTGTATTATCCGACTCTACTGTCACTGGATTAACTTGTGACTTTGTTTGTGGATGCTCTGTCAGCACTCGACATTTTAAAGGTCAATAAGAAATCAAAAGCTTATTGAAATTCAAAATAACTAAACAATAGTCCCCTGTACACCGTAGTGAAATGAAATTGAAAACTTTAACAGTTACAGCACTGCATATCACGTACCCGTTATGCGAAATATGGTATATGGTGTATTATAATATAATGCCACATGTATAATAATAAAATATGTAAATAAGTTAAATTAAATATTTTGATGTGTACACAAAGCGTGTATACTGAATATACACCTGTACCACTAAAATTTAATATTTATATAAAAAATATTTTATAAATAAAAATTTATCATTGCTTCAATGACATATTTCTGTTTTACAATTCACTGTCGTTACTCCAGGTGGTTCAGGGGGTGCTTCACTGGTCGATGTTGTCCGTAAGTTGTTGTAACATATGTTATTTGTTGTGTGCGGTGATTTTCTGCTGGTGCTTTGGTGGTCGATGTTGTTTGGTGATGGTACCTTGTGTTGTCTGTTGCGGTAGTGATGCTCCGCTGGTCGACGTTGTGTGTGTGTAATGGTGTTGTGTGTGACAAGCTCGTTAATAATATAATATTGTTCTGGCGACAGGGCTATTTGCCCTTTTTACAGAGACTTGAAAAATTTATCTTAACCAAAAAAACGGAATTAAATCATGAACATTTTAGTGCGCTGATTTTCGACATGGATTAATTCAACAACAGTGTGCCGATCAACTCGGTTCGAATTTTGGTGATGAAGCACCATCCCGAGTCCCAGTTTTTCGCTGGTTTTCCGTATTAAATGGTCGTTGTCGTTCATGAAGGTCATCCAAAATCAGTTGTTGTACCAGAAAATTACTTCGTGTTATATACTGCATAATTTGACAATTCGACCGAGGTGCTTCGAAAGACGTCTATAAGATCGTGACAGGTAACGAATCATGGATCTATTCATATGAGCCCGAAACTAAACAGCAGCCGACTGTGTGGGTCTTTCAGGACGAACCAAATCCAACAAAAGTTGTTCGCACATGAAGCACTTCGAAGCAAATGGTTGCCTGTTTCTTCAAAAAAAAAAAAACGGGCATGCCGGCACTGTACCATTAGAGCAATGTAGAGCGTTTAATTCGAAATGCTAGACCACTATTTTAGGTTACCAGAAGTTTTTGGAGAAATAAGGAAAAGCAACCGCCGAGCACGGATCATTCTCCACCACGACAATGCGAGCTCTCACGAGTCCTTTTTGAGCACTCAAAACATCGAATTGATAGATTATCCGACGTAAGATTTTGGACCCCACGACTTATTTTTATTCCCGCACATCAAAACTAAGTTGCGAGGGAAATTTTTTTTGACACCCGAAGAAGCGGTTTTGAAGTTACATCGTTCGGAGTGGAAAAATTGTTTCGAAAATTTGTTCAAACGCATGAACAAGTGTATTGATCTTCATGGAGAGTAGTGTTTTGAAGCCATTTCCGATGATAAATATTTATCTTTATATGTTTTTCTCAGAACTAAAGTTGCAATTACGTTGTTGTAAATACCAATTGATGAAAATATGTAATTTTTTTTTCTTCGGCGTACGATCTACATATGTAAACTAAAGCGGGTTTCAACGAGAGGAGTAAGTTCTTTTTTTTTAATAAAACGAGCACCATATTGTTGAGATATCTCTCAAACCTTTATTGCTTTATAAACCAGCCACATGCGGATTATTTATCTAATACAATATCTTACAAATGCTTACAGACTTTCATCCTTTTCTCGAAATTTTGGATCACTCTATCTCATAATTGGAGCCCTCGGCGATGACAGCTGCAATGTTTGCTTTCAAAGTTGGAATTGTTTGCGGATGGTTAAACTACACCTTGCTTTTAGCATAGTTCCAAATAAAGAAGTCTAACGGTATTAAACCGCACAATCGTGGCGGCCATCGAACGTCTCCGAAACGTAGCGCTGTCCAGTTGAAAGTAGAGGTCTTGTGTATCCAAATTCTTGAGTTCCAGCCACAAAAAATTATTTATCATCCCTCGGTAGACCGTAATAACTTTTCCGGCCACATTTTGAAAAAGTACAGTTCCGCGACACCTACGGTCCATAAATCGCACCAAACAGTTACTTGGCATGACCTGAATCACTCGTGGATTCTCGGTGTCCCAGATGCGGCACTTTTGTTTATGAATTTAGCCGCCAATGTATAAATCATCTCGAAAACACGATTTTCTTGCAAAGATTATGTCAGCATGCATGTTTTCCAAGACCCAATCCGAGAACGTACGACGCTGCTGTTGTTCGGCCGGGTTTAGTTATTGCACCAACTGGATGTATACTTTGAGGATCCAAACCTCTTGTCAAAATTCGGTGCAGTGTGGTTGTGGAGAGTTCAAGCTCCAGAGAAGGATGACGAGTGGAAATGTTTGAGTCGTTTTCAACACTTTCCTTAACTGCAGCTATATTTTCCATTGAATGTACGGGGCGAAGACGTTTTGGCGTTTTTACACCTTGCACTGATCTCGTCCCTTGGAATTTTGTGATTATGTTGCGCACACACGTCTCCAAAGGCATCGGCGTGCAAAATTGGCAGGAGTTTTTCGCACTTTTACCGCGATTGAAACTGAATTTTCGTTATAAGATTCAACGATTTGGATTTTTTCTTTCGCTGTGCAATGTTCCATGGCACATTTCCCAAATTTATAGATGACATCTGTCGCTATATGTCAACCCTGCGTGCATCAGTTGTAAAATAACATGCCTTTCAAATCCTACACCTCTCATTGAAACACCCGTTACAATATCTGTGGCTGAAGCCTGAAAATCCTCAAAATATTGTAATTGGAAAATAATTTAAGCAATCCCATGTCAGAAACATTGTGCCAAGCTATGATAATGGTAGTTACATTACCCCAACATACTGATCGAATTTAAGTACCAAATTATTAAGCATAAGCGGTGATGTCAGTGTATAGACACATTACTCATTGATAAGCCTTTCTCCTCAGGGACGTCTGTCCATATCGGAACCAATTAATTCGCGTTCCATACTGGAAAATAATTTTTAAATAATTAACGTAAAATTGTTCTGTTAATTGACGTTTCACTGTCGATCGTTTAAAAGTATTAATTGCGTTATTTTTTGTACAATTTTGTTTTTATTCCTGTTTCCGTTTTGGTTTTGTGTCTTCTTGTTCTTTTCGGTTTTTCAACCTTGCACTCCACATCACGACCACTGGACTACAAATCAAGTAAAGTGGCTCAATTTCCAGTCGACATATTATACAATGCCGGTGTGGCAGCTCCTGTAGCCGCACAATGGTTCACCAATTTTATGTTTATGGTTCCCAGTTCGCACTTAATTGCACTCGATTTTTCTAGGGGTCAGAATGTGTTATCATTATTATTGGAATACGAAAAATTATAGTATTCATACTCGTATACATCTACATATGTATGTGTGTATAACGAAGAATTTTTTTGCATATTGCCTTTTGAAGTTGAATTTTCGTTTTGCGTTAAGCGCGCTTTTGATTGACAAATAGCGAGTGTCAACAGTTCAACGTTGCATCAATTCATCAGAATCAGAATTTTTCACTCAGCTTGGGCGGACAAAAAATAAAAGAAATAAAATAAAATGAGCTCGCACTTTCTAGTTGGGATGTTGGAGGAGCCCGTCTAGGCGAAGCAATCAAGCAAATTACGATCTCTCATTGGAATTAATTGGAAGGATATTAATCAACAAATTTGTATGACGGCGCAGCTGCTTTAAATGAGCAATTTGCTGATTAGATTTCTTTGAATTGTCACACCTGTATCTGAATATACTTTGAAGGTAGACATTTTTCATCTGGACCGACTTTCGATTAAATGTTGAAGTAGGTGCTAGAATCTGACCGATTCATGAGTTTTAGGACATTTTTAATTTAAAAGACGAATAGGTTAAAATCTGCAGAGAATTGATTTTTTTTCGAGGTTAGACTCATTCCCTATTTTCGAAACTTAGCAGTGCGATATGTGAGCTGGAACATGACCAGTACCCATGGGGTCTCATTAATTATTAAAACTGTATTTTATGTTGCTTTGGAGTGGAAAATAATTAAGAATCTCTCTTCCATGTGATGCTGTGTATTTTTAATTCCCCATACTATAGCTGTAACTTACTCTCCTCCGAAACTATAAGTCTTGTGGGTGGCAGAATTCTCAAATGTTCAACAACAGAGATTCAACGTTTCAAAGTTTACATAACAAATTCATTAAATCCCTTTGATTATCTGTCAAGATGCCAGGAGGAAACATAAATCAGCTTCTTATTTTTGATTTTAAAATATAGGAAATTCCATTCTGTTTTGGTTTTCTGTCAGAGATATGATTCTTACCCGGACAGTCCCTGTGCTCCAATTTAATATTGTCTATTATCTTGTATAAATATCGGATTTTGCTGGTAGTAGTGGAGAAGAAGCAGTACAAGCTCCCTTTATTTGAAAACTTGTGCTTATAATCTGGTGACCTTTTCTATCACCTCAGCTTTGTGGTATTTTATCAGAGGGTGCAACAGTTGTTAAAAGAAGGATTGACAATTATAAGCAAAAACCATATCTGCCAAATGACGTTTACGAAACTGTTGCACATCAGATTTTTTAGGAAAAGACATGTACTAAAGAAGCGCAGACAGAACGCCGCTTTACGAACATACTCGTACACTGGCATTGGTTTTATTAAAAAAAAAAAACAATGTTTTGTCTATGCTGCATTGTCTGACCGAGTTACAAATGTTGTCAAAAGTTGTGTTTTTTAAAACACCCTAAATGTCGATGAAAATACGTAATGCGTCCAATGATCAAAAACGGTTTCCAACAGTAGCACGTTGTGGATGGCTAGGCTTTCCGACAATTACTCTTGACTTTTCTAAAGTCCAAAATACGCTAATTGTGCCTCACAGCACAAAATGATTTTTTGGTTAAACTCCTGATCGAATTCATATATTCTGGGCATCCGATTGGAAAAGTTAGGAATCTTTTGTTAGTCAGTAGTTCTAGCGTCAATTGGACCTTCTGTATGTATTGCGCAAGTCATTACATTCGTTGAAGTGAACAATTCTGAGTTTTCAGCCACATTTGGGGCCACAGAAGCAATATTTGTAATTGTTTTTGCGCAATAGGAGCTATTTCGGCTTTTCACATCATCAACGTGTCCAGAGTTTATATTTCTGAACTGATTTTCATTTACTGGCCAGGAAATTGCTTACACATACGAGTATCAGCCGAGAAAACTTTTAACTCTTCGGACCGTTTTAGGAAAATTTTGGTTGTGAATTCTAACAATTTAAGTTGGCTATTGAGGCGTTTATAGGTGAATACCTAACTATATTACTTTTAGAAATAACTAAATAAGCTTTTGTTTAGAAACTATTTAACGAATTAAGAACAAAGTTTTACTCGTATTAAAGCGATTAAAGATTTCAAAGGAATGTTTTAGTTACAAATTTAATTCCGTGATTTATATTGAGGAAGGTTGATTGGAAAAAGGAAAAATTGGAAAAGAAATTGGCGAATTTTAACAAGTAAAACAATTTGGCATTCTAAATTATAAAAGCATTCAGCTAAACATTACTAATGGTGATGTTTCTTTGCTGAAAGCAATATTTCCAATGCTCAATGAGTCTACAAATTTTTTCTTGTAATGCCTTGGTTAATGAATCAGCCAATTGATCATTTGTGGGAACATAATTACATCAATCTTCGCCTTTTTCTGCATATCACAGGCTTAAAAGTATTGAGTATCAAAATGTTTTGTTCCTTTTGGTGATTTTGGATTTGCGACCAAAGTGATTGCTCTTTGATTCGTAGATATATGGATGCCTTTGTCGTTGAACGCAGCGCTACAAATTCGGCTTCTGTTTTTTCTTATTCCAAGCAATTGAACCTCCATTCAAATGATCTATCCACTCAGTTGTACTACGCAGTGTATTAATGTCACCAGCCCAATCTGCAACATAATATACAGTCATTTCACCTCAACGAGTTATTCCTTGTTCTAGTGCTCCTTTTAAGAATTTTAAAATTCTTTTTACCCTTTTCCAATGCTTATTTTTTCGATAAGTAAAAACTCCTAAATTTGTCAACCCTTATTCCTCTTTTGTAAATTTCATTCTACAATATTCTCTGCGGATATGAAAATAGGTGAACAATTAGCATGGTTGAAACGTTCTAGGATTTTATCTTGGGATTTTTATTGTTTCTGTGCCTTTTTATTTGCATGTCAACGAAAATTTCTACTTCTTTGAAAGTAATCTCAAATTCTTGATTAAGATTATTTAAAAGTTGCTTTGTAAATTTAATATCACTCCCACAAACAAGCCCATCATTCACATAATGTGCTAAGTATGTAACATATTTTTTAAACATACAGATAGATATATGTATGTGGATCAACTCTGGATTGTTCTAACTCATATTGCAGATAAAACTCAACTACCCTTTTGTTCCATTGCCTCGAAGTATGCTTGAGTCCATACAAGCTCTTACAATTGGCAAATTTGATCACGTTCTTCGAACCAAAATGGTTGTTCAATATAAATACATTTTATGAAGTTGGGGGCTAATACCCCCATTTATACAAGCTTAAGCTAACTTGTTTAGGATTCAGAAATATACATGTTCGTTAATACCATTATTTGTTTGTAACTTGAATAACTCTCCCTCTGTTTTGAATTCTTTGTTAAATTTTTGCTTGACTCACTGTATTGTTAAATAATCACCAACCTGTATCTCATTGTTACATGTCATTATATAAATCCAATCTACAACAACAGTGTGCATAGATCACACCACCGATCGTACCACCATCGATCACACCACAGATCGGACCACCATCGATCGTACCATCGACCATCATCATCCAACTATGCACAAAGAAGAAGACGCAAAATTGTTGTTGCAGTTACCACGCACAATTTATAGCACTGCGTGGGTGCAAGGTTAGATGGGTTGAAGAAGTTTAGACATTGTCACAACTGATTGAAATCTCAAGGAATAAAGACGTTAAATAAAATTGTTAGCTTTCTTTTTTTTGGTTGTAATTATCTTTTTTTTTCGATTGTGGTAGCAAGTACTTCTTGTTCGTTTTTTATCGGTTGCTCCACAAATCCAAAGTTGAATCCAATACATAATAGTGGTCCTTCTCGGCCGGATTTCTAAAATTCGTAACAAACAGTTTAAATTTTTTTGTGAAGTGCAAACCCTTGAATTAATAAACTCTTTTAATATGAGTTCGCTAAAACAAAAGTTCGGCAATGTTAAGGGTCGGTTAACTCGTACGCGTGATTTTGTGGACTCTATCGAAGAAAGTACTACCCTAGAAATGCTAGAGATTCGATTAAAAAATCTTAAAGACTCGTGGTCTGAATTCTCTGAGTTATATACAAAGATTATATAAAGTGTTTCAGATGAACAATTCGAAGGTTATGAGAACGAATTTGGTCTTTATGAAAAGCGCTTTTTCGAATCACATTCGCGTATAACGTCAGCAATGCGAAGCAGACAGGCAGATGAAAAATCAAATGCAAATTGTTCGGTCGTTGAACAACTCGCTCGTCAGCAATCCACGTTTTTGGAAAAAATAAATGCCACGTCAGAAGATTCGCCCATTCAACTTCCAAAGTTTACTGTGCCAATTTTCTCGGGTGACTACAAGGATTGGCCTTCCTTTCGAGATTCATTTACCGGTTCCGTTGATAATAAGAAAAATCAAAGTCGAACGGTCGCGATCCTTGGCTTGTGTATTTATTATTAAATAAAGTTGACAGTGAAACGAAACAAAGTTGGGCTGAACACAATGGTGGGGTAGATAGTCCAGAGTTCAGTGAATTGCTTCAATTCTTGGAGGCAAGATGTAATGCATTAGAATCGTGCCAAACGTTGGCCAGAACAAGTCCATCGCGTAATCAAAACCAACCCAAAATTCGCACTCATGTCACTGAAGCGTCGCAAGTGCCTTCACAATGCCCAAAATGTAACGAACAGCACATACTGTCTCAATGTCCTCAGTTTACTCAGCTAAGTGTTGATACGCGTCGGTCATTTGTTAAAAACAATTCCTTATGCTTTAATTGCCTTCGGGCAGGACATTCTGCAAAAAAGTGTCGGTCGAATTATTCGTGTCGCGAATGCAAATCCCGTCATCATTCCCTTGTTCACCTGCCGGGACAAAATAACCCTACTTCTTCTTCGTTGAACTCTTCGTCATCAAACTCGTCTTCACACACTCTCGGGATTCCTATTGTCAGCAATCATCTGCACCATGTAAGCTTGTGTAAGCAAACTATTCTTCCTACTATCGTCGCACAGGTAAAAAATAATCAGGGAAATCTGGTTGCCTGCAGAATATTATTAGACTCTGGGTCTCAAAACTCATTTATAACCGAATCGTTTGCGCAGAAACTTGGAATTCGACGAGAACATGCTCGCGTTCCTATTCACGGAGTATCAACAACAGATGCAGGTCATACAAGAGGTATCGGTTCAATTAAGCTTTATTCTCGGATTAATCAAGATTACTTGTGTGTTGATGCATTTATTCTTAGCAAGCTTACATCTAATCTTCCTTCACAGCCGTTCGATAGTTCTTCTTGGTCTCATATCCGCGATTTAGACTTAGCAGATCCTGAATTCAACATCCCAAAACCAGTTGACATGTTGCTTGGGGCCGATAAATTCTGGTATGTAATTAAAGAAGATCAAATTCAGGGTCCCACAGGAGTCCCAATAGCGCAAAATACAATGTTTGGCTGGGTTGTAACGGGACAGTTGCTCGATTCGAACTCTATTTCTCGGCCGGTTATTTCATCTCTACTCTCCACTCTTGATGTCGATGGACTTTTGCAACGCTTTTGGGAACTTGATGAGGTATCTTCTTCGAAAATCGATTTATGTCATAACGATGAAGCCGAAATAAACTTTCGTAAAACCTTTACCCGATCACTTGACGGGAAGTATGTAGTTCAGCTTCCATTTAAAGTTTCCTCCCCGGTTTTTGGTAACTCTTTAAAGTCTGCTGTGAATCGCTTATATGTAATGGAACGTAGATTTCAAAGAGATTCGAAGTTGCGTGATATGTATACTAACTTCATGCAAGAATATCAAGATCTCGGCCATATGACTCGTATTCCACCTTCTGAACTAGAAAACAATCCTGGGAAGTATTTTTATCTCCCTCATCATGCTGTGCTCAAACCGGACAGTTCTACCACAAAACTGAGGGTCGTTTTCGATGGGTCAGCCAAGGACTCGGATGGTAAATCACTAAACAGCCAGTTGTTAGTAGGTCCTCCCATTCAACGAGATTTGATCGGAGTTTGTTTGCGTTTTCGGCAGTTTAAGTACGTTTTCACTGCCGATGTAGTAAAAATGTTTCGTCAAATATGGGTTGCAGATGAACATTGCGATTATCAACGTATAGTTTGGAGAAATAATGCTAGTGATAACATCGAACATTATCGGTTACGGACCGTAACATATGGTACCTCGTCGGCTCCGTTTCTTTCTGTTCGGGTCTTAAAGCAACTGTCAGAAGACTACGAAAACCAATATCCCAGATCGGCTCGTGTTCTCTGTGAGAACGTTTACGTAGATGACATCATGGCGGGTGCAAATTCGATTGATGATCTGATGAGCTTGCAGTCCGAACTGGTATCCTTGTTATCAAAGGCTCAATTTCAGCTTCGAAAATGGAATTCAAACTGCTGGTCTCTGCTCTCTCGATTGCCAAAAGAAGATTGCCAATATTCACCATTTGAAACAGATTGCTCGGAATCATTAATCAAGGTGCTGGGTTTGTATTGGGACCCTAACACAGACCAATTTTCGTTTCGGATGACGGAATCTCGCTTCAATCCAACCCCAACTCGACGTTCTCTTCTATCTGAAATCTCTCGCATTTTTGATCCTTTAGGATTCTTAGCGCCATCGGTTATCTTATTTAAAATGTTATTTCAGCAGTTGTGGTCTTCGGAGCTCAAACTTGATTGGGATGATCCACTTCCGTCACAGTTGGCTGACAAGTGGATAAGATATCAGAAGGAACTTCACTATTTTGAACAGATTCGGATACCACGCAACGTCTTTTCATCACTAGAAGAAGTAGAACTACATGGGTTTGCAGATGCATCATCACTGGCATACGCTGCTGTTGTGTATGTGCGTTCTAAAATCGGAATGCGTCAATATAGAACCGTCCTCGTAGCAGCGAAAACCAAGGTAGCTCCCCTTAAACCTGTCTCCATTCCACGGCTAGAATTATGTGCTGCTCTCTTGCTTTGTAAACTGATAAGTATGGTAAGGTCATCAATAACAATGAACGTCAAAATCTTAGCCTGGACCGACTCGGAAATAGTTCTTCATTGGTTGGCCTCTCCACCTCGTCGCTGGAATTCATTCGTTGCGAACCGCACAGCACAAATACTCGAATCCATTCCGCGATATGCCTGGAATCATATTGCATCCGAATGGAACCCAGCCGATTGTGCGTCGCGCGGTGTAATCCCATCAGCTTTAAACAACCATTCTTTATGGTGGTCAGGACCCTCCTGGCTATCGTTGCCCTCGGATCGTTGGCCAACATTTAGTCTGGTGTCCCCAGAGAACAAATTAAGCCATATAGAAGAAAGGAATGTCGCCCAACTAACATTTATAACGTACACCCCCGCGGAGCCGCTTCATAACCTCATACTAAAGATATCGTCGTGGACTCGGTTAGTCCGAATTGTAGCATATGTTGTTCGTTTCCTATCAAATTGTCGTCCTAACAAATTCGAAAAAAACTTAAGTGGCCTGACATTTAACGAAATTCAAAATTCGAAAATTTTAATCTTAAAATGTGTGCAAACAATCGCGTTTGGAAGTGATATAAATCTGCTTGCAAATAAACGACCCCTTCCCCATAAATCAAACCTTTTGCGGTACACCCCATTTATTGACACTAACGGACTCTTACGAGTCGGTGGGCGTATTAAAAATGCTAATTTAACCTTTAATATCAAACATCCTATACTTCTTCCATATAATCTTGTCTCTCCCCATATAGTAAAGGATATTCACAACAAATATCAACATCCAGGAGTCTCAGAAACATTTGTGATAGTCCGCCAGAGGTATTGGATACTAAGCAGCCGCAACTTGATTCGCAAAATAGTTCATCAGTGTAGGGCATGCTTCGAACAACGCAAAACGATGACTCAACAACTTATGGGTGACCTGCCTTCACCACGCGTTCAAGCTAGTCGACCATTTTTAAACAGCGGATGTGACTATGCTGGTCCATTTACCATCAAACTCTCTCGAGGTCGAAATCCACGATTATCGAAAGCATATATGGCGCTCTTTGTGTGTATGAGCACCAAAGCAATTCACTTGGAGTTAGTGAGTGATCTAACGACCGATGCATTGCTAGCTGCCTTCAGACGTTTTGTCGCTAGACGTGGGAAGTGTTCTAATGTATATAGTGACAACGGCACGAACTTCCAAGGGGCACGACGTTGCTTAAACGAAATGCAGAGGTTAACAACATCACAATCTCACAACGAAGACATCGCAGCATCGCTTGCTTTGGATGGTACCGAATGGCATTTTATTCCCCCTTCAGCTCCACACTTCGGCGGATTGTGGGAAGCCGGAGTGCGATCAGTCAAACTTCATTTACGAAGAGTCATTGGATCATCTATTCTCACTTTTGAAGAGTTGTACACAGTTCTTACTCAAATCGAAAGTGTTTTGAACTCTCGTCCTCTTTGTGCAATCTCTGATGAAGATTTAAATCCACTAACCCCCGCACATTTTCTTATAGGCGAACGATATACCACTGTTCCAGAACCAAGCTATCTTGATGTCCCACAAAACCGTTTGTCACACTGGAATCACCTTCAAAGCATGGTCCAAGGGTTTTGGAAACGATGGCATTTGGAATATATAACATCACTTCAAGAACGTCCCAAATGGCAGAACATCAACAGAGACTTAAAGGTTGGGGATCTGGTAGTCATCAAAGAACTAAACCTTCCACCAGCCAAGTGGCTTCTTGGCCGTATAGAAGTTGTCCATCCAGGTTCAGATGACAAGATACGAGTCGCTACGATAAGAACGAGTCGCGGAACATTCATTCGGCCAGTAACCAAACTTTCCGCTCTACCCTTGTCCTGAAACATCGTTCCAGGGGCGGCGGGATGTTTAGGATTCAGAAATATACATGTTCGTTAATACCATTATTTGTTTGTAACTTGAATAACTCTCCCTCTGTTTTGAATTCTTTGTTAAATTTTTGCTTGACTCACTGTATTGTTAAATAATCACCAACCTGTATCTCATTGTTACATGTCATTATATAAATCCAATCTACAACAACAGTGTGCATAGATCACACCACCGATCGTACCACCATCGATCACACCACAGATCGGACCACCATCGATCGTACCATCGACCATCATCATCCAACTATGCACAAAGAAGAAGACGCAAAATTGTTGTTGCAGTTACCACGCACAATTTATAGCACTGCGTGGGTGCAAGGTTAGATGGGTTGAAGAAGTTTAGACATTGTCACAACTGATTGAAATCTCAAGGAATAAAGACGTTAAATAAAATTGTTAGCTTTCTTTTTTTGGTTGTAATTATCTTTTTTTTTCGATTGTGGTAGCAAGTACTTCTTGTTCGTTTTTTATCGGTTGCTCCACAAATCCAAAGTTGAATCCAATACATAACTTAAGATCTAGGACTTAAAAACTAAGGGCTAGGAAGAAAGGAAATGGTGGAGGAGATCAAATTTAAGACGAGAAGTGCTCGGGTTACAATCCAAAAGGGGGAGGTTTTAGTTGACCTTACGGAGGATGCGGGAGATTGGTTCGTTAGAACCATAAGAGGTGCGATGGGTTGGAATATAGAAGAGATGAGGACTGTGTAAATTACGATGGTTAGTGTTGAAGGAAATACAATTGTAAAGGGAAGAGAGCAGTCGATGGATGAAGAGAATGTCAGCTACGTCTCTGGGTTTTTCGAAGGTATTCAGGTTAAGAAGTTTGAGGCGATCGCGATAGGTATGTAAGATAAAACGGTCATCCCAGGGTAGTCCACACAGGGCAAATCGAAGAAAGTGACGTTGAATATTCTCGATTCGGGATATATGAACTCGCTGAAAGGGGGACCACACTTGGTTGGCTTATTTGAGAAGGGCGGCCCTTCTCACATAACATAAAGAAGGGATTGAACCTGGGGTAGGAGGTTGGTCATGTAGAAAATAATGTCGAGGGGGTGATTGATTGGACTTACGAGACAAAGTCATGCATTGACATTTGGAGACATTAAGCTCAAAGCAATTTATTTGACACCAAGTTGAAACCCTATCGAGGTCTTTTTGAAAGAGAATAGAGTCTTGGGGTGAAGAAATAGTTTTGAAAAACTGTGTGTTTTCATAGTCCTATCAAAATCGTTTATAGCTAAAATAAAAAAGAGGGTTACGCCGTTTTTATATTAAATTGATAAATTTTGAGATTCTGCTGGCTGCTATTCGCAATAGTGTTTTAACACATTCATATTTAATGACCGGAATAAAGGTTTCTTCAATATCTGTACCATACTTTTGTGAGCAAGCCCTTGCAACTAACCTTGCCTTGTATTATCCGAAACAACAGTGAAGTTTTTATATTTTATTTTAAGTACCCACTGATTAACAATGATATTTTCACGTCCAGCATCCATGTTCTATTATTTTCGAGAGAGTAAATCTCTTCATTAATTGCTGCTAACCATTTTTGGGAGTCCTTAGATATCATGGCTTCCTCTAGGGTCTTTGGCGCCAACTCTCATACACAAACTTCAGCTAAAGTCAGTTCTTTGTCAGACTTGTCTTTGTTTGAGCTTAAACGATTTCTGGTGACGCTTCTGGTGGCTTCTTAAAATTTGAGGTTTTGGATTTTTGTAAACTTTTCAGCGGGTCTGTCATCTGGAATTTTATTCTGTAAATTTATTGTTTAATTTTGACAACGTAGCTTAACTGGATCATAGTTCTCAACTATTTCGTGGAGCTGATGCCGTTCTTCGATGAATATCAGATCTCTTCTAATTAATATTGTTCCTCAAACAGCAGCGAAAATTCTGTAAGCTTTTTTCTCCTCAATATAGCCAATCATCAGGCATTTATTCGAATTTCTCTCCCATTTTATTACAAATGTTAACACATGTAGAAATAAGAAAACCAGCAGAATCAAGATCTTACTACTTTAACTATAAAAATATGTTTAGTGTCGTTATGATGGCTATGGTCAACTTGAATTATGACTTCATGGTGGTTGAAGTAGGAACAAATGGAAGAGTTTCTGATGCTGGTGTATTTGCACATACAAAATTCAAACTAAAATATGATGACGAAGAATTGAATGTACCAAGCGCTGAAAAAGTGCGTTTAAGTGAAGAGTTGTTTCCATATGTTTACGTTGCATATGACGCATTTCCTTTGTTAGAAAACCTAATGAAACCCTACAGTCATAAGCAATTGTCTAAAGAAGAACAAGTACTCGACTATAGGCTATCACGTGCAAGAAGAATTGTTTAAAATGCTTTTGGAATATTGTTCAGCCGATTCAGAATACTTTTAAGTACGATAAATATATCCCCAGAGAAAGCATCCACAATTGTGCTTGCATGCTGTTATCTACACAACGAAATCAAACCAACTGTTGAAAAGACAGCGTTGATATGGAAAATACTTTCAACGGGGAGATATTTACGTATGGGATCATGACGATCAGATGAATTGCAGCCATCAAGAGGCAGTAACTCTGCGGTGAGTGCCAAAGAAATTCGCGACAAGCTTCGCAATTATTTTAACTCAGTAGGAGCGGTTCCATGGCAGAATAAAAACAGATCGTAGACCCAATTGTTAACTGACTCGTTTAAATAAAATTTATAAGCTCATTAAGCATTTTTATACACTTACTGCTTCGTCTCCTATTTATATGCTATCATTCTCATCTAAGCAAATTGTTGAAATTCCCTCTATTTGCGATTCCTGGTCTTTTAAAAATCCTAATTCATCAAAGTACCACAGCGTTGGTACATATACTCGTATGTCGTCCACACCAACTCCCGATGTTTCACTTTTTTTATTTTCTTCGGCTCTCGCCTATATGACGACTGCACGGAAATTATTTTCCATTTAAATATGTCCACCATTGCGGTTGAATCCAATTCTTTATATTTAGCGACTAGATTCTCTCTGGCTTTATTTTTCCTATCGCGTTTTTTATAGTCCGTACTTTTAAGTTTCCACAATTCTGGATGGTCTCGGTAAATTTTAATAAAAATCCTCAAAAAGTCATTGTGTCTAACAAACATTTCGAATAAATATGATTTCTCACGATAAACACGATGAACACACAATAAGAAGTAAAACTTTTATGATAACGTTACCATGATTGCACTGAAAATAACAAAATGTTCGCACACGTCGTCAGACACTTGGCATATGCATTGACACCGCCAAAAAAAAATCAAGATGTTTTGATTTTCTTGACAATTGTGTCAACACCAAGAAATCGGTGTTAATACCTAGGCATACACATGGAACATTTCGATGCACTGCAACCTCCGTTAGCACTTGATGTCATATGTGTGGACCGCTTTAGGAATATGAACATAAACCTCAATTCTGAATATTCTTAGGTTTTTGACAGATGTTTTCGTCATCGTTTCGTTTTCGTTTTGAAGTTGTCTCTGGGCTCGTACAGGCTTGTTACAGAATTCCAGACCACCGTCCGATTTAGGTCGTCTGATCGAATGCCCATAAGCCATGTTTTATTCTTCAGAAGAAATGTACAGCAATACCTTGAGAAATCATCTTTTAGCAACATAAAATAATTAGCACTACCACCTGATTTTGGAAAACTCAGACGAAGTTGTTTCCCGGAAGCACAGCCTTAGCAAAATGGACCTTCTTTAGATATGTGGTCGATATTGAGATCCTTCAAAACCCCTCTGTTATTCATATCTCGAAGTGTCTTGAAATTAACTTGTCCTCAAAGTTACGTATGCCACCGCATAGGTGTGCCTGTTGATGCAACATTTAGTTGAGCTGTCTTTGTTGGCATCAAATTCAGCTTATATAATCGATTTTCTCTCCATCAGCAATTAATTTATTAACTTTCATAAACATTACATGTGCTGCATCTTCCTCAAAAATTATTTTTATTTCTTTTTCGTTGGACCTTGAAACAGACTTGAAATTACGTCCAAAATCGTGAACAAATAGAACATGTTTAATTGCATAAGTAGTTTTTGTCTCTTTAGAGTAAATAGCATGAACATCTACGTCACCAATTAATTCAACTCGCAATTGTTTGCGATCTCCCACTAGTACCTCATATTCTCCTTCTGTAGTTGGAATATACCTTGTGAACCAGTCTTCTGAGAATAACATATATTTCATAAATACCGTCTATATCTTTCCCTGGGTTGTTGCTGATTAAAGAATAAACAACTGAGGCTTACCATTGGAAATTGTTATCTGCTCGCTTGGGCGTCTTTCTCTGCGAATCATAAGAGAATGACGATCAGTTGTGTTTTAGTTCCCATCAAGCTTTTGTTGTCGACCTCGCTGACATTTAAAACAGTCTCTTGCCCAATGCCCTTTCTTTTGGCAATAATTAAATTTATCTGACCGTTATTGTTTGTTATCATGAGGATATAATACACTGTCATAACGTTTCCGTCTGTTTTTGCCGCTACTGGTTGCGTAGGCTGCTCTGCTAGTTATATCATTGTCACCATTAGTCAATCAATGGTTATTAAGTGATTCCTCGTCAGTTTTTTTTTCTCAGTTTTAAAGCATTTTATTTTCTTAATCACTAACTCTTACATACTAACAAAAAATGCCTAAATGCTAGCTTAAAATTACTTACCAATCTTATACTAACTTACTGGACCCACGCAGGCACTCTAAGCTAAATTCTCTAAATTCTTATAACTATGTCTTTCGACTTTATTTACATTTTCTTTATGGATATTTATTTACTATACTTAACGCTAAGAAAAAAAATTGCTAACAAAAACATAGCATATGGACATAATTTTTTATTTTTTATAAAAACTTAATATCTAACTTAAAATAAACCTTAGCCTACCTAACGTACATACACAATACACACATACACGCATAGACATTATACACAATTATATACATACATTGGTATATACCTTTATATATACCAATGCATGTATATATTTCTTAAATGCTAACCTAAACCTATGCAAGCTTTCCACCGTTATTCACAGAGCAAATAAATTGGTCAGCTTTGCCTTATTAGTGAGGCTGGTCCGTAATTGACGGAAACGACAACGAAACATCTTCCCTATCATTCAACCACCAGAAATCCTGGTGCTGCCGAACGACATCCCTATTATCGCGATTCCACACCGAATTACTGAACCTGAGGCGATCCACACTGCCGTGTGCGACGTCTCAGTTGTAGTTGAGTCGCCTGTCCCTAGCTGTCCGAGCGACATAGAAGATTAACGGAATACTTCCCGTTGAACGACGCCGTCAGAGCGCACACTCTCGTGGTAAAGGTAATTGGGGTGAGAAAGCCCCGATATCAGGTTATTCGTCGAGGTCATTGCTCTTGCAATGTGACTTCGAGTCAGCTTAATTACGAAGTTGTCCACTCGTATTAGGTTCGCCCTATTGTAAAGGACCTCATTAGGATAAAATTTCTTGTACTCCGACTCTGGTGTTCTGTACAAGCGAAGGCAAGCCCTAAGACAAGCCCTCTCAAACACCCGAATCTTATCCATTAAGCTTGCTCGTACATTGAACCACACGGGACAACCAAATACCAGCATGGGCCTGATAAGGGCCATGTAGCAGATTACCTTTACCCTCGTATCGAGTTGGATGCTATAAAACAGTCTCTTTGTAAGGGCAAAAGCACCTTTAGCTCTAGCCAGAGCAGCATCTACATTTTTGCCAAAATACAGAAACTGATCTATCCAGATTCCAAGGTATCTGACTGCATTTCGACAGGCAAGAGGTTGTCCGTGTTGTCCAATGATAGAGAACTTTCGCCAATTTTTTCTGGTATCCCTAGAGGCTCCAGACAACGGCGTCCTAAAGAGAATGGTTTCCGACTTCTGAAAGTTGATTTTCAACTTCCAGTCATCGCAAATTCGTCTTATCCTATCGAAGTCACTCTGCAAGAGAGTATTAATGACCTCGATTTTTGGACCTGTTCTGTACGCTATCAAATCGTCTGCGTACGCAATAGTATGGGGAAGTGAACCTATCAAGTCGCTTGTAAAAAAGTTGAATAGGATCGGCGAATTGACCGCGCCTTGCTGAAGACCATTTTTAATTTGAAATATTACAACAGAAGTCACATCACCATTCTTCACGATGAACTGTCTGTTAGTTAGCATATTATAAAGAATGTACAAGAGTGGTTTACTGATCCCCAGCCTAGTCAGCTTATAGAAAAGACCCTCTAATCATACAGTGTCCAAGGCCTTCTCTAAGTCAACAAGGCAGGCACCAGTACATGGTTTTTTGCCTTTATTCCATTGGATATCGGACACCAGTTTAGACGCGGCATGTGAGATATCATGACCCGCCTTAAAACCGAATTGATTATCCGGAACTATATGTTTGTCCTCAACCCACCTAGACAGAGCTCTATTGATTACTTTTTCAAAAACCTTACTGATATTCGGAAGGAGACTTATCGACCGGAGATTCGCCGGGTTGGACATATACTTTCCCTTATTGGGGATAGGTTGAACCACCGCCGTTTTAAAATGCGCTGGATAATGTGCATTATTTATTGCATTATTACTCGTAAACAGGGTGGTGTAAATGTCCGCCGCTTCTAGAGGAACATGTCGAAGCACGATGTTCGGAATACCATCGGTCCCCACTGATTTCTTAGCCCTGATTGTGTCGAAAATATCATGGAGTTCTTCCTTCGAAATAAACGGGGGTAGGTCACCCTCTCTGGCAATGACATTATTTGACATATTTTCGTCGCTGGACCGGGTGAAACCAGAACCCTCGGATCGCCAGTACCCTATTTCATTTCGAAGTTGTGCATCAAGACGCAATTTTCCAGGTCATAATTAGGGCCAATGATATCAATAGCCTTGTATACTTCCTGGAAAGTCGCTCCTTTGGTTTCAACCTTCTCCTGTGGATCCTCGATCACAAAGAAGTCTTCATCATCAGCGGCCTCGTTTGGATCGATACCTGCTATTGTCAGTAACCGTTCGTTGTCTGTCGTCCGTGCTATTTTAAGACACTGAAGGTCGTTTTGATTTTTTCTCCGAAATAGTTTATTTATTTGCGGAAACATATTCGGGTTGCTGGTGTTTACAGCCCGAACCTTGTTGTTCCAATATGAACAGACAGAAATTCTATAATTCTCTTTTATTAAAGTTTGAAGATTTTTAATTGACGACTTCAGCGTCCCAATTTCCGGCCCTTGTCGATCAGTTAACTGTTTGTACAAGTTTTTAAGTCTTGTCAGAAGTCTTATTTTCAATAGTAGGATTGCGGAACAGGTCTTCGTTAGTTGTACGTCGATACCGCGGTATTGTAGTGTCCATAGTTTGTTTAATTGTCTCGTCCATTTGTTTTAGGTAATTGTCGATCTCCTCGTTTGACAAATTCCTATTGGACGGTGGGTGGAGCGTGTTCGAGGAGAGCGCTCTTGTCAAGGTTGCGGAGAACCGTGCGCATCGAGTCTTACTGTAGTTGTAAGAATATCTTTGGACAAACTATTCCAATTCCGCAATTTCGTTGGGAACTGTAATTTCGGTGCTAAAACCGCAATGGTCGCTGTCATACACGAATGTGCGCAGAGAGTTTAGCGTTTGTAAATTCATACCTGTCAGTCGTATATATTCGTCGTACAGCAGTAGATCCAAATAAGACCCGCCTCAACGGGTAATCCGTCGCTTTAAGACCGAGTCTGTACATGACATCGTGCTGACCCCACCAATTGAGTAGTAGGTTTTCTCTAGTATTTGGCAAATTATTTCCCCAATCTCTATGTCTAGCGTTGAAATCCCCGCCGATTATAAAATAATTCTCCCCCGTTTCCAGCCTCAGAAGTAAAAGCCTGTCGAGCTCTGTAATGAATAGAGTGGATTGTGAAGCCCCATGTGCATAAACAGAGGCCAAATACAGCCGCTTTCCACTGCGGAGCGGTATGTAAATGACGACTGCTTCCAACACCCGGAACCTGCTCAACACGTCCTTGTACACTCTGTGAAATTGTATACCTTCTTTAATGAAGATCGCGACACCGCCTCCACGTTTGGATCTGGGCCGGTTTCTTCTTCTAACAATATAATTATTGCACTCCAGTTTGTGCTTATCGGTTAGCTTGGTTTCGCTAGCGAAAAGCACATCAGGAGTTTGGTCTTGTAGCAATTTAAACATCGCGGCTCTTCGTTCGATCCTAATCAGTGAATTAGCATTCACCGCAAGGACCTTCAAAGTTTGCTCCACCGTGTGCGTACCCATAACGACATGTGTTGCGTTAGGCCAGGCAGCAGCGCGTAGTCTGGTCCACCCGCTTGACCTGTTCTTGCACCTGCTTTTGCAGCTAAGCCATCTGTCCTTGGATTGCGAGTAAGATGGCCAGCATGTTAAGTGCAGCTTCCGTTGTTCTCGGCGTTGGCGCCGGAGAAGCAACAGTCGCTTGCTGTACCGTAGCCCCTCCATTTGGGCGTAGGACGTGACGGCTGGTGTTTGAAACCTGACAGGTGAACGTTTGACCTCTACCTTCTGCTGCCAAGCTAGTTTTGCTTTCTTAATGTCAGCGAACTTAGGACAACCCCGATAGTTTGCGGTGTGTCCCACGTTTCCACGTAACACGCACGAGAGCTGCAACCTATCGGATGCTCCGTCAACACCCAGAGCACACTCCTCGGAACTGTGGTTCTTAGCGCACTTCACGCATCGAGGCTGCATTTGGCAGTTCGACGCGGCGTGCCCGAACCTCTGGCAGCGAACGCATTGTATAACGCCTTCGCTCCTTTTTAGTTTTTCTCAGTGAACCACCTGGTAGTCTAGGACATTGATACTCCTTAGACTATCCAGACGGCTTTCGGGACTGAGCTGCACCGGAAAGAAGGGCAGACTCCGTTTCTCCCGCATGGCTCTAGCTGTGGTAAATGGCTTTACCCCACAAACTTGAGTCCCTCGCACTCCTTCTCTTTGAGCAGTAACAGGATCTCCTCAGAAGACGGTTCCAACCCCTTCAGCAGCATCGATTGCCGCTTTTCACACTTTGGTGTGAATGAGTAATGCTCCGACGTGGTTTCCTTTAGGAGCTTTTTCACTTTCGCGTAGCCCTCCACTGTATTACAGTGGATGGCATGGCGATCGTTCCCCAATCTCGTTATGTTAAAATTATTACCAATGACCAGCTTACAAAGGTCTTTGGTTGCATTTACCTCTAATTTATAGGTGTTGATAGGGGGCACCTTCTCCTTCTTCTTCTGCTGCTGCTGCTGTTGTTGTTGTTGCTGCTGTGTTTGTTGCTGATGTTGCTGTTTTTGGTAGCGTTTTTGCTGCTGCGGTTGTTGCTTTAGCTGCTGCGTTTTTTGCTGCTTTTGCACTTGTTGTGTTTGTGTTTGCTGCTGTTTCTGCGCACTTTTCTCCTGCAGTTGCTGTTGCTGTTGGGAGCTTGCCTTAGCTCCCTGCTCCCTTTGCCTTCGGGCGATTTGCCTAGCTTTAATTTTAAGCACCTTTTTTGTAGTTGCTGGATGTTGCTATTAATGGCATTCAGTTCTTCATCTTCGTCTTCCGACTCAGAAGTTGCCAACGATGCAAAGCTGTTATTACTCGCTTTGTCATGGAGTCACTCTATCAGAGACGTCTTCCGTCTCGTGACGTCCTTGTTTTTGCGCTGCTATTACTGCCGCAGACGTTGCGTTGCCCCCCCCCCCCCCAATTCCCTACTTAGCAGCACTTCGTTAGAGGGGCAAAGAGAGGGGCGTTTTGATAAGTTCGATGATAAACTTTTTTTCCTCCGTTTAATTGATTTTTCACTCGCCACTGTTATTGCTGTGCCGTCCACTAATCCCACAATGGGGATAACGTTACGGTCTTTGTCACTCATCACTATTTAGTATTTGTGTCCACGTCACTAATTTTATTATTTATTTTCAATTAAATAACATAACATATAAATTAAATAAATGCCGTCCACGGGCAGGGAATGAACCCGCACAACTTGAAATATTAAAATTTCGCGTGCGCGCACTATTGCACTACGCCAGCCGTGCTTTTGAAAATTTGTGTGTTAATTATATAATAATTTACAGAATTCGCTGAAGAAAAGCCGAAACAGGTATGTATACTACCGTGGTCTGTGAACGACTGAAGTGATTCCTCGTGGTCTGCTAAACGTTCAATGTTTTAATCAGCGCGCGGCACTGCATACCATGCAGTTCTCACATCAAATTTGATTGGCAAGCTACTGAGAATCTTTAAAATACCATCGGTTATTTCTGCTCAAGATACACGTCCTTCAGGCGTTGAGTAAGTGATATGTCTCCGGTACATAATCGACCATGCTTTTTTGTCTACAAGATATTTTATTTACTCCAGCTCTATGCTTCTCAATATGAACGCTTGTGGTTCAGCATTTTTCTCCTGCCAGGATTGTGAGTTGTAAGTTGGTCTTGCTGTTGTTCCTAATATATACTGTTTGAGTTTATTCTCCGCCGATATAAATTTCCATTTGTCTTCGCCATAACTGCTGGTTCTGTGCATTGAAACGATGAATGTGATATAGTCTTGATTCAGCCATACTCCTGATGTCTCCGATACTTCTATATAAATCACGGAGTTATTTCGGTTAATTTTTTCTAATGTCTGATGCAATAATGTTCTATCGTCAATTGCAGAATCATTGGTATTTTGCCTATCGGCGACATTCCCTTTATCCATAAAGTGTGGTTTTTTATTGTACAATGGGCATGAGAATGCCTGAGCCCAAGACCTTTTAGAAATAAGATTCGGTTTGGAAAACAAAAGAAAACTATTTAACGAATTAAGAACAAAGTTTTATTAAAGTGATTAAAGATTTCTAAGAAATTTTTTGATTACAAATATAATTCGGTGACTTGTCTTGAGGAAGGTTGAATAGAAAAAGGAAAAAGGAAAATGGAAAATGGAAAAAGGAGAAAGGTAAAAGATAGTTGAAGAATTTAGACAAATAAACCAATTTGATATTCTAGATTATAAAAACATTCAGCTAAACATTACTAATGCTTATGTTGTATTGCTGAAAGCGATATTTCCAACAATTACCATAAAATTAAGTAACAAATAAACAACTAGGACTAAAGAAATCATGAAACTGAACTATGAACTTTGCGAAAAGAGTGATTAAAGCAGTAGTTTGAGCAAAAAATAAGAAGAGGTATCCTCACAACCCATAAGCAGGCGACAAGCAATAGAAGAAGTTCATCTTCAAAGAATATGCACGAGCTAACATTTTTATTATAAGAATGAGGAACAACAACGAAAATTCTCAGAAGAGTTCAATCGTCGAAATATATCGAAAATGAGCAGAAACACGTGTTAATTGAAAAAAAAAACTCAAATTTTTAATAGATGAAAAAAGTCCATAAAGGCGTTACTTCATGAAAAATTTCTATATATTACCATTCTCTTGATTGTCACTCACGAAACGATATACTTCACAAAAACCTAAATGAATGAACTGGTGAGGACTGTAGCCTACAAAGTATGGACGACAATCCCAAACCTTGGGTTAAAAATTTCGGGTTTTTTTTTTCAATAAAAGGATTAGAGGCGATTAGATTCTTAACCAGCGAATATAGAACTTATTCTTCTCACTATATAAAGGCTAAGGCGATGTGAGAAATTGTAACAACTACCCATCGGTGAAACCAATGTCCTATACTATTATTAAAATTCATAGTTGTCAATACGTTTGTGTTGGAGAAAGGTCGTCCGTGATGATGAGATGGAGAAACATCGGGACGCTTCATAAGCAACAATATGTCATCCCTTCAAGCAGCTCTTAATAATTGGATAAAGGTAAAAGAATATAACTGGTTAAGAATCAGTTGTACAAAGACTGAATGCAGAAAACTTGTATTATAGATTTAAAAATCCATTGTACCGTGAGTAGAAAGAATTTAAATACTCGTACTTAGGCTCTATCGTTAACCCATTAGGAAATAGCAATGGCGATGTCACACGTAGTGTTAGCCTGCAATGAATTAACATCCACGGAAACTCCGCAATATTTTGTGAAAAAAATTGTGCTTAAACTGAATTGTATTTTATACTCCTCATTCGGCATACACACCGCAATGTTGGACGATGCATGCGAAGTATTTTAAATGTTTCAAAACTTATGGAATCTTAGGTGGTAAAACTCTTAACAAGGCATTTATTTGGATGGTAGAAATTATCGGAGGACTTTGAAGCTTCAATGGGTGTCAACCAAGGTTGTGTCCTAAGCTCACTACAGTTTATTTAATACATAAATGATATAACGGAAATCGTTAAAAGTAGGATAGGAGTCAGTGGAACTAAGACACCGGCACTTATGTTTGCAGATGACATCGTTTTTCTGGCTGATAAAATAGATACCATGCAGCTAATGACCAAGATAGTAGACATGTATTGCAAAACATGAAATCTGAATGTAAACCTTGAGAAGTCAAAAATGATGTTATTTAGGGATGGTGGAGGAAGATACGCTTTAAGTGAAAAATGAAAGTTTCAAGGCTATCAAATTGATAGAGTTAGGTAACATAAGTATCTTAGAGTGCTGATATCAGTGAATTTAATACCCACCGTGTTTTATTTTTAAGAAAAAAAAACTGGACAAAAATTAAAATTTCAATTTGAGCTCCCGGATCCTCGTTATTCAGGTAAAAGCAAGCGAATAGTGATTTTTTCTTCAAAATTAAATTTTCAAAAAATTAGTTTCAACTTTAAACATCGCTGCATTCGCACCGCGTATGTGGGTACCCACAACAGTATTTTGTACCAAATACATTTAAAATTATGTTTATTAATGCATGCAAGTAAACTTTATGGTAAAAATAGAGAAAAATAACAAGTATTTGTTTATAAAAACTATTATTTATTGCATTCCAAACATTTTACAATATTTGGTAAATGTTCATCACAAATTGGCAGTTGACATTCAGTGCAGCTCTTACGCATTTTTCTTCGTCATTTTACTGTTAGTTTATAACACATATGACAGTTGTGTCCTGCTGAAACAATGGACCAGAATCTTCTGGGAACGTTGCTGCTTGACGACCTATGATACTTTCAATGGCAATTTTAGTTGTATAATTGCGCATCGCTTGAGGATTCGTTTTGCGTGCTTCAATTATTTGCTTGGTAAGTTCTTCACTTAGTTTGCGCATAAAATAACGTCTTTCCGTTCCGTTGTTTTCTCCTTGATCATGTTATTATTTTCCTAATAAATTATATATGACGCGATTGCAGTAACGTCCAGCATGTTGAAGTACATTGCCATTGGCCACCCTGAACATCGCAACTTACTTGGGTATCTTCTGAGCATTTCATCCATAGTGTCAACACACGGTTTATGTTTATTATAATGATTGATAATATTCGGTTTCTTTTTTGCATCATCACTCACAGTCCTGTCTGAATGTCGATATCAGAATGGCAGCTTTATTTTCTTTAGGCACGTAAGAGAACATCGTCATTTTTTCAACAAAACCAGAAACTGCCAAGTATAGCGGTCGTGATTTATTTGCTGACACTGAGGATGTATGGTTTATTTCATTTTATTGTGAAAACGATGGTAAGATTCCACTATAGTAAATATTTTGCAATAGGAAGAGTTGTAAAAAAATTATCCATGCTGATATTTCTTCCATTTCCGCAGGATGGAGCTGCTAATTCTTTTACCCCTCTCTCTCCCTGATTTTATTAGCGGGTATTATTCATTTTGAAAATGTAATTTATAACCTGATACATATTTTTAGCATCGCATCCACCAGATTTTGATACCATACTTAGCCGGCTTTGAAAGTATATATTGAGCAAATCCTGTACGACCTCGAGAAGGATATACTCGTAGTTGTTCATCAATAGTTAAATTTCTGCGAGTATTACTGTCATGAAATCTTAAAAAAAACGTGTTAATTCTCATTGTTGCGCAATACAGTGGATATACTCGTAAGATGGAATGCCACATGTCTAAAGTATGATCAGTACTGGAATTATTAGCGCTCGCACAAATCAAAACATCAAATAATGAATAAATTTCCGGGATCGTAACATTGTCGCTGCGAATTTGGGTGATCTGCATTATAAATTGCATAGGTAGATGAAGCTTTCTTACTTGTATGTCGGACGATACTATCTACCATATTTTCGGTGAAGATTTTTTTGAACGTTTCGCTTATTGATAGACTTTCTGTGATACGAGGAGGCCCTTCGCTGATGTAAAACATTATGAGCATGTTGATATGGTGCCGTTTGCTTCCACACAGTTTTATCTTTTGCAATAAAACTGCCGGTTACTGATCTTTCTGGCTCTGCAGTTTCTCCGTCATCGTCGTCTTCATTGTCACTACTGTGGGACTCAACATCTTGCTGTTCTACTGTATGATTGTGGACATTTTCTCGAGTATCTTCCAGAATTTCTGATTCTGAATCGTTATCCGAAACTGAAAAATTGAATGTGAACTGCGAGAGTCAATCTTCGTCCTCAAATATCAAAAAATCCATTTGAATCAGAATCATCATCATCGTCGAAATTTGCTTTCACGAAAGCCTACTTTTCTGCTCCAATCATCCTGAAGAATAAATTATAAAACTTAAGTTATTGTAAATTATGTCAAAACTACATAACTTTATTTTTCAAACATTTACAAATACTGCATATAACATTAAATTCAGCTCTCGATACTTCTTCCATATTTTTTTTTTGCACTTCGCTTAGAATATCACAAATACATCTGAATCGCTCAGAAACTCAAAACAAACTAAACTGTTCACTGTAGAAGCGAAATATAAATAACCTTGACATTTCTTTTGACCTAGGAAGCAGCTGCTCTACTCCGAACAATAGATTTCATATCTGATAACTGAGCAGGGTACGTGAGGTAGCCCGTTTTAATTTGTGAAGTCATTCACATTTATATTTAAAAGAAAATAATTGTAAACATACTTTCTTTCACTGAAATATTCAAAACTTGAGTACTACAGTACGTGGTACCCGGGTACTATGTGCTAAATAGGGTCGGTAAAGTTGGGTATTAATATAAGCTAAACATGGCCAAGGACTTGAAGGAAAAGCTCGCAGGAGCTAAACGAGCATTAAATGCAGTCTGTAGGAATTGTATTCAAATTAAGCACGGTTCTTATATCCCGAAACCAACAATCTTCCGAAGAGTCTACCATCCGATTGTATGCGTCACAAGTTTGGGGATATTTGAAAAACTATTGAAAAATTTAGGCGGGTTCTTAAACTTCCAAGTAGCTGGAAAGTGGGACTGAACCTTTGTTATTGAAAAAACTCCATTTGAACTATATTGTCAATCCCGAATCCTCCTGAACATTAATTTTTCGATTTTTAAAAAAAAATATAGGTACACTTATATTAGAGGAAAGATGGAAAAACAGTATCATTAGAATGTTAATAAAGGTCCTTATACTCCCAAAATATGCTGTTGCCATATGGAAACGCTGGGAGCGATAGGGTACAAGTCTATATCAATATATAAAATTGGTGTTTTCATACCTTCTATAAAAGCTATGAGCTTATTGAGTAAAACGGAAAATATTCATGTTATTTTTTATTTACTTTTTGTTGATTAAATGATTGGTTTTACAAGTTTGGTATAATTGTGTAATTATAAGTTTGCAGTATGATAAGGCTTGAAGCATTTCAAACAAAGACCTTTATCACACTTTGAGCAAGCAGTTCGGACAATTGAACTACACAGGTCTCCGCCACAGAGCCTTTCTTTTTCCAAAAGAACTACCAGGTGATTTGTTTGGTCATAGCGAAGAGTACTTACTAATGTACCAGCTTCCGAACGACGTTTTTGGGTTGTAACACTACTGTGCGACTTTGGCGTATCACCGAAATGTTTGCAGTAATAAATTGCGATTTAACGTTCGAATTGTAGCTGTGACATACCCGGATCGGTATGCCGATGAAGTTGCCATGCATTTTGCATGCTGCATCGATGACCCATGTAAAAATACAGCTCCACCACCTTTTTTCCAAGATACGCGATACGATGCTTAGAAAGATTTTGGTCGAATCGGTCGACACCACTCATAAACTTGTTATATTCGGCCATAACACACGGGCGAGGGACTCCAACTTTTTTCCGAGCTTCTTTGAAATAGCAAGATGCAACAGATATTGGTGTGGTGCCGAAAGCAATCGATAATATTCAGACAACGGAATGATCAATCCACTTTGTAAGGCGGATCTCAGTCCCATTCATTTTGATGGACTCGTAGTAGCCACGTGGCCTTGCTTTCAACGCTTTTTTGTGAGGGATTGGACAACTTTTCGGTATTCGATTCTCACGGATTGTACCTGTTTCATTATAGCCGCGATTTTTTAAATAAGCCGACAAAGGAAAACTCGTAAACAAATTGTCAAAGTAGAATGAAAACGGCAATGTTGAATGTTCTCAGAAAAATCGTCTATCATATTCACTAAAGGAGCGGCACATTGTCGAATCGTTCTTCATACAATGAGTTTGAACGCGAATTTTTCCTTTGATACACTTCGAAATTTATCATATACCCGGTGGGAGTACATAAAGACCACACCTTATGACCAAAGCGTATGGGTTTTTCTTTTATGAATATCCTCAAAAATATCCTCAAAGCGATTTCGTCGCATACTGTTATATACCATTATTATACCATATCATTACTCCACATGGATCTGTACTATAACTATTTTGCCCTGTGTAGCCACTAACAAGCAAAATCTTAGTAAAAACGCGAAGGTCTGGTAAGAAATATCAGTTCTTAGGTGTACTTAGGAGAGAAAAAAAATAACCACATACCGTTAACGGTAATCTTTGGAATATTCCTTTCCTGGTAAATGGATATACTTCCGAACAATCGCAAATGTTCTGAATCAAGTCATAATCCTCGTACCCCCGTAATTGGGTTGTGGGAAAATCGGTATCATTGTGCAAGATTCATCTCTGACCAAGTGAACGTTGTATTCTTATTGGATGCTGGCAAGGGATAGCTGGAGGTAGATTGCTGAACACGACGCAACCGCAATGAATGTGGCTCATCAGATACGCTTATTGGTTTAATCACAGCTAATGAACTAGCAGATAAATACAAAGATAAATTATGCAGAACATCCGCTAAAGCACTATCTTCGAGAACTTCATCCAAATTCTCTACGGGCGCGTCAAAGTCTTCAATACGTTGGCCATTTTCAAACACTATTTCACAACCTGATCTCAACTGTGCTCGACAAACATTGTTTTCTAGCAAATAGAACTATTTTTCCGCAAAAAACATGAATAATGTAAACCTGTACCCTATCGCTCCTGGCGTTGCCATATGGACACTCTTACACTAATTTAAAAAAAAAATACTCTTTTTACGCTGTTACTTATTTTACTCTCTGTGCATCCAAAACACTAACAATACTGCAATCCACCAATTATACAAATTGTAAATTATATTAATATACGTACTTATTGTTGTGCGCCATTATACGATTTTTTCAACCTTTTTTCAACACTATTGAAAATGACTTTCTGATATGCAGCGCAGATGCCTTATGATGAGAAAAAATGCGAAAATACATACTTGTGTATTAATTTGGTACCGCATGTTGTTGATTGCCATATGGCAACTCCAGGAAGATTCGGGTTTGGGATGAGCCTGAAAAGAATTCCGAAGCTAGTTCTTTCGCAAATGTTACGAAATAAGGTAAAATGTGTGCAAGTGTGGTATTTATTGGGATCGGATTGTGGCTTTAACTTCACTTTTTCATTACCGAACAACATGCATCATTAAAACATAAGGTAAACACTCTATTGAAGAAAACTGGCAACAACATTTTTGAAAAATTCATAAATGAGGCGCATTCATCAAAATACAGAGTTTATTTTAGCAAAATGGACCACTACCTACAAGAGAGGTATTCGACAGACAGGGTAAACATACTATCTTTGAAGTAAGAGGCGAGCTACGAAAACTAAATTTTATTCTACACCGCCCAAAGCTCTCAATTTTATGTGGTTTCTGCAATCTCAGGGAGCGCGAAAATGTATTGTATTTCATTTATAAATACTCAATACTTAATGAATTTCGGATACCATTTTTCGGATCTTGGACCTTAGGGCTAAAGGAATCATTTCATATCCTGGTGGCAGGGGTTGGGACTTGCTTTATAATTATACACAGTCAAAACACTTCGCTACAGGAACTGCGTAATTGAAGATAATTTCTAAGAAATGAAGACCTAATATTACAAACACTGATTAGTTTAGATTCAAAAATATATAAGATAAAACTAAATAAAATAAAATAATCCACTTTACTACAATAATTACTAGTAATTTCGAAATTTATCGTCTGTCACAAAATGTGATCGTGTTTTTGTGAGATTCTCTGCATTGATAAATTTCAAGTTGAGCAAATATGCTTGTGTTGCCATGTTCATGGTGGCACAATCTATCAATCCATCTAGCAAATTCTTAAATTAATTGGCTCCAGTTACGAATCCCAACCAGGTTGAGGTTCCCTCTCACTTGTGTGCGCCACTTAAAACGAGTTCTTCCTCTAATGCGTTGTCCTTCTGAATAGTGAGTAATATAGTAGTAAATAGTAAATAATCGGTTAAATGGCATCCACGGCTTTGCTGGCACATACACATTCTATTTTCCATGACAATTTTGCTTAAATGTGGCTGAATTTCGTTGATACAGCGCCCAAACCTTCGACTTCAAAAATCCCCAAAGAAAAAAGTCCAACGGTGTTAAATCGCATGATCTGGTCACGAAAACAGACCAGGAAATGACTCATGCAGTAATTGAATTGTTTCTTGAATGAAATTGAAAATTCTGAATTTAGGTACAAAAAATTGATTATCATGTCGCGATAGCAAGCACCATTAACTGTTATTGCCTGATTAGTCACATTTTCAAAGATGAATGATCCGATGATGTCTCCAAAAAATCCGCACCAAGCGTGATTAGTTGTGGATGCATTTTTTTCTTGAATTTTATGAACCCCAAAATAAAGATGACTTTGTGTAAAAATCAGCATCCACATGTTGTTTCACAATCCATTCAACGAATTCTCTTCGCTGTGCGTGGTCAGTAGGCTTCAGTTCTTGAGTCATACATCGTCATCGAGTATGTATCTACTACATATTACCAATTCTTATTCGTTATCGCACACCCTCGCGTAGCCTCTGATAAAATTCGATGAATATTTATTACCATCCTCGATGTGCTCCAAAACCAAATGGACGAGAAAAATTATTGTACAAAAGTGAAAATAGATTACATAGTACGAGTATATCCAAAATATAGAGAGCATAGTTGGTAAGCAAGAGCAAAGTCAAGTACATACGAGTAAGTTACGTTCCTTTAATTAATACAGCGACTAAAATCTGAGTTAGCAAGAATTTTGATATGGTTACATAAAGTAGGATGTGTTAAATACTCGTAATTTATACCGAACAAATCAAAGGACTTCTTTAAAAATTACATATTTTGCTTACCAGAATATATATTTTGGAATAAATGTTTCCTCATATTGTGCCACAGCGTTTTATTTCGGACCAAGCCTAATATACATATATCACTTTATTTTCGTTTTCGCTATCTTCATGGTTCCATGAATTTTATTCTCAGAGTTGGGGAGTAGTCCAAATATCAGAAACATTTAAGATAGTATTACGTCAGTCTACTCTTACTAATCATAATCATATCATTTGCAAATGGCACATCCAATCAGCTTCTTCATTCTCTCTAGGACTGATGATTTTCTATATCGTATCCTTATGCCTATTTGACCATCAAGCTCTGTAAAGGATAACTAGTTAGAAACATTCAAAGTTGACGTTTGGCCATGCTTTAAATGTTCGCAAACTCGTATTAAAATACAATAATTCGATGTGACTCAGTAAGAATTCAGTTAAATTAATTTTAACCATCAGCAGTGTTTCTTACCATATATAACCGTGCTATGAAATACTAGAAAATCGACTGGCAAGAATAGTTTTTGCTATTCTGGTAGCCGAGGTTTGGTTGTTACACATAACTATCTGATTCTAGAATTTGAGGAGACGAGATTAACACGTGATCCTTAAATAGGTACAATTACACTTTTCATAATTCTCTGTATCCTCAAACACGTTTCAGCTCTCTTGAATTTATCCCAAAAAATTTATTTCTCCGCTATGCTTCTGAACCACATTATCATAGACCGATCCACTGCTCTGACTACTCACCGAAACGTAGAGTGTGATCTATCCGTTAGTACACTTGCTTGTTCGATCTTGACTTCTTCGAAATATAGTCTCTTAAGTGTTTCTTGAAACCGGCTTACTATTTCATTGCTTTCTTAAGCAGACATGAGTAATATGTAATTTTCTTTCTGAAGAAATGGATAGGATCTTTAGATAATTCAAGGCAAAACTTGTCTATTGTGATCTTCTGTCCGATTGTCGATGTAGTTTGGCCATTCTTGGTGACAGTATTTACACCAGATTTTTTTTTCGCCTGTATATTGCGACTAACAGTCACAATATTGGTGTTCAAGTTTTCAATATTTGCTGATTTTATACGAACAATTAACTGACGCCTTCATGTGGCAGCAAGGAAAGTAGATGAGAGGTGTCAAATTGTACGACCTTGGATGCCAATTGATAAATCCCTTTCCTGAAATCACCTGGATTTGATTTTAATACTGCATGTAGCGCCATTAAGTTGAAACCACATCCTACTCGGACCACCTCAACCACACTTTGGAAAACATTTTTGCTAACTATTGTTCGGTAACGATTTCCATTGACCGCAAATTGAGCTCCTGCCTCACTTTTGTAAACATGGGACCGATAAAGCAACCAACGTATGAACTGCGCCAGACTGTGTATTTGTTGGGTGTAATGGAGTTTCAAGAACATCTTTAGAATTCAACTCACTCCAAATGTGATAGTTTTGTTTATTCGAGTACAAAATAGTTCCAGAATTGTAGTAGCGAGTATATCGAAAAATGGAGAAGATACGAGTAACTACATGTTCGCCAGGAGCTTGATACTTATTCTTACTTATCAAAACTGGGGTTCATCTGTTTACGCGAAATAGGAAGCTGACTGCTCCAACTCATCTAGTGCTTAATGGCATCACCGTCCAATTCACCAACGAAGTTCAGTATTTGGGTGGCTTAGATAAGAAATTTTTTTGAACCAAACATATTACGTCCAAAGCCTCTAATACACTGCTAGCTTTCTATTGGTATAAAAGAGCTGTCAGCAAGGGATGAGGTTTGCTTAGGATCTACCCGGCTATAACAAAGCCAACCATGTCCAATACTTCTGTTGTTTTGTGGAACTAGCTTCTAACCTACGTTGCATCTGCTTGCGTCTTCGACTAATGTTTCACTTATATTGAGGTTTAATATGAGCATAATTCCAGATAGCATAGATAGCATAAGTATACCGGCAGACCAAACGAATGCTTACCGGCGTCTTTATGTGATCCGAGGCTTTCCTATTGTCCCTCAGTAAGAAATACTGCACGTTGCTCACTGACGCCGTAACGGGGCACTACGTCTTCGATAACTACTTAAGTATGCTGGGCATAAGTGATACAACATCGTTCGACGCATGCTGTGAACCGACATCGCGTAGCACTACCTCTATGAATATCTACCCTGCGCTCGGATTTCCCAGTGAAACAAAAATCATAATAGTAAAACCAGAAATCTGTCATTGCACTAAACACGATTTTTCGACAAAAAACTATGTCATCTTCCATCTGCTCCAGAGTTCAAAAAGCGTACCAACGAGGCTTTCTATTGTCTTGTAGCTTAAATTCTTATACCAAGGAGATCTGAAATAACTAATTATTGGTATCCGCCATACTGATTGTTAATGTAACTATTGACTCGAATATTTAACATGTGAATTTATCCACGGTATGTGGTCTTCTGAGAGACACGTCGCAGACTAAGGAAATTTGGGCAGTCAGGCATTTTTTTCACAGTATTATAGCAAAACATATACACCCGGGAGCCGACCATTCAATATAGGCACTGCATTTCGGAAAGGAGTACCTTCTTCAATATACCTTGTGCGTGGAGCAAATATTTAAGCGAAAGGCGCTATAAGTCTGTCAAATTGTTAGGCAACGCTGAGAAAATTGAAAATTTCGATCGCATCTAGTGGAGTTGATATTGGAATCTTACAATGAAAAACACAGCACATAATGTTAAGATTGGAGAACTCTATGTAAGCACGACCAGACCGAACAAATATATGCCTTCTCATACTCGTATACAGCAAAACTGTTCTTCCTCTGGTTCAATACGTAATATAAATCTGGTTAAAGAAAAAAACTTCAGCGGATCTCCAAAATGATTACCGGATTCTGAACCTATTAAAAATTAAGTAAATAGATGGTTTCAATAATTTTTTTGCACAGAGAAAAACACATATCGACACCGGGCGGCCAAACTTATAAGCGCGAGTGTTCAGCAAGTGTATATAAGAGTATACTATGGTGATTTGTACAGTAAGCGTCAGACTTGACCTGATATGCACTCATGCTACAAAAGACAAAAACGTCGAAGCTACCAAAGATGGTTTCTAGGAGCTCCTCGACAAAACTTAGGAGCACTGTCTAAAATATAACACCAAAATAAAAACAGAGGACATTTTAGGCGGCGTAGCATTGTCTGCACGGCAGCTCGTCTGTAGATGAAATGAAATGATGAAGAATGTAGGCAAGCATAAAAAGGGAAACAATACGGCTTAGAATCTGCACTGCAGAGCAGAACGAGAGCGTCCTTTGAGCTTTACGAGTAACAGTAACAAAGTTTTGCTAAAAGTATAAAGAAAACATGAAGGCAACTCAACCCGAACAGAGGCCATAGAGTTACAATTTGTATTAAGGATGTGGGGAAAGCACTTCGCAGACTGTTATATGGCGAGGACAATCCAAATTCCGCTGTCAGACAGAATCAATAGAACCTACCAAAACGAGGTGAGGGTAGCAATATCGAATCTTGATAACAACAAAGTCGACAAGAAACATATCCTAAGAATGTAACCTTAGCACTATTTGCCCGATCTACAAGAAAAGAGATCCTGTTAACTTCCCCAATAACAGACGCATCAGTCTCCCTAACATCACATAATCATATCGAATAGTATCCGACGTCTTGTGTGAACAGTTGAAGCCATTTATAAACGATCTGCTTTATAGTGCAGTAGCATTGACGTTGGCGAAATCGGATGAAAATATTCTTGGTCGTTCTGAACGCATTTTTTTGAATGGCTTTTGGTCCCGTTTGACAGGATTTCGAGTAGGAGAATAAAAGACGAACCCTACGAGCTGTGCAGTGACGTTGACCAGGCCAAAAAAGTGCACATGAATTGCGCCTAAGGATAATAGAGCATATAGAGCGAATGGACACCAACACTCCATCCCGAAGGACCTTCGATTCAAACACTAAGGGAGAACACAGAAGACGAAGACCTCGCCTTATGTGGCGCACACAGTTGAAAGAGGACCTTAACCCACTTGGAACTCGTTGACTGAAGAGGTCTGTCAGTTTAGACCCAGATCCATCCCATCTAACCGAACAAGTAAGTAACTTTTAAATTTCAAAGATTTGTCCTTGATAACGTTTAAAATATTTATTTTCTTTTTCGGTATAATAACTGGTAATGGAACCCAACCCTTTGGTATTGTAATCGACGAAATAAACCACTGCGCCACCCAGACAATATACTTATGATTTATGTACTTAAAGGAAATTTTGATGTCATAAGCTTACAAAAATTAGGAATTATCCTGACAGTCTCGAAAAGATTATCAAATTCATTCAACCGTAATTAAAACCAACATTCTCTATTAAAAAATAACCTGGCTATGAAATAAAAGCATATGTGATGTGCAAAGCAAACTCGTACCTGCTAGATACTCAGAATCTGTTCTAATTTGGGCACCAATATAAATTCCTTTCCGAAATCCTTCACTCAGCACGTACATAATCCCTATCTCCTGGCTACTGTTCCCCATTTCATTCAATCACTTTCAATTAGAAGTGGCTCACAGCCATTCATCACTATATGCCGCAAGGCTGCACACTGTACACATTTATAATTAGAACCTTACTGTACTTTCAATCAACGTCCATAACATTAACATGCTAGGAACAAAACGTCCCTCCAAATGAAATGGTAAATGCCAACGAGATAGAAAACCATGACGACCTTGCTACAATCAAATAAGGACTACCCAAACACCACCAGCATCTACAATTAGTTTCGAAACTATGTATTATATTATTACATAACGATATAAGTGAATCTGGAGAGGAGAGTCCACTGCTGGTACTCGTATCCTTTTACAAGATCACGTCTGAATATTATTATGACGTACTACAAATTAAACGTCAGATTGGTGACACTTGCACGAGTATCTTTACCAGTGTCTCATTCATTGCCTGTTCCAGCATCCTTAAGAGATGTGAACAAATTAAACAAATTGTTCTCATTCTAAATTTCAATTGACCTTGAACTCTGTGCACCACTAAGTGGTGGTTGTTGAGCAGAAAGAGCTAGAAGTACACAAGTATAAAAGTCCGGATACTTCATCTAAAATCATACCATTAACTCTGCTCCGTGAAATTGCTGGCTTCAATTTGTAGTTGCTGGCTCGAGGTTGGTCCTCTGTTTATTTTTCCTCGAAGTCGTCCTGAAAAAATTTACCAATTGAACTGATTTATTTTGATTTTTTTTGCTGGTTCTTTCAAGGATTCTAACGGAAATGAGCCTGCAGAACAAATTACTTTTTTACTTGGGTTTCCGGTGTGGCTCTTTGCTCATTTTTTCTTATTTTTAGATTCCTTTTGGATTTTCTTTCATTTTTCGTTCATTAAGAATGTTTTGTGGTTAGAGGTTGAAAAGCAGGCGGAACGAGAGCTCAATTGTCAGATGCACGAGGGCGATGAATTACTCTTTGGCCCCTAACCCGCCTTCTTGGTTGGCCAAGTCATGGATACAATGTTAACATTTGCCGTTTGGGTTTTGGAGCGTGCGCTGAGGGGTGTGGTGGGGGTGGGGGAAGGGTGTATTAGCGGCAATTAGATCGGTCTATTAAGCAAGGAGCGAAATTTCGCTAAAATTAATGAAGGAACAGAAAAGTGTATTTTTTTTTACGTTTTTCCAGTTTCCAGGATTTGGATTCGTGGTATGATGGCAAGATGTTATGTTTTTTCGTTAATGGAGTTTTACGGCTTTTAATTGAACACAATATTTCAATCTTCATGTTGTTGCGTCCTGGGCCGTTTACCTTATATTCTGTATCTTCTTGAGGTAGCCCATTTTGGTTTGCTTCAGGTGGGTGATAATGGCTGGAGAATGCCATGAAGTATGACAGTAGTATCAAAGTCTCTTTGCTTTCTATTCGTCAGCTTTTCGGAGAGCAACTTTTCTTAGTTCTAATCCAATTCATGGTAATGATGGCAATGAAGTTCCTACTTTCTGGTGATGTTGGTATTGCTAGTTGGCACTTCAGTTTGCGGATGATGTTGGATGAAAAACCCCTATCAGCCGGCTAATTAATTATCTGTTTGAGTAGAATACATCCTCCAGCAACAGAAGCCACATGCCTCCCTTTAATGAAGCCCTTAGAAGATGAATGGAATTGCACAGGGCTGAAAAGTCATTGTGTGATTTTCGATGGAACCTAGGAGTAGTAAGATTACTCTGTTGCTAGTTCGCTGATAGTTATAATTAGTGAATGGCCGACAGAATCCAGTATTGATTTTGTTTGTAATTGGTGAGTGGTACGGATTTCCGAATGGTTTCACCACCTTGGCTTTGAGGCATTATTATGGCGAACATGTAGTTTTAATTACTGTATGTCGAATAAATTTAAATCATCAAATTGATTACAGAGAAAACGAAAGTAAATGAAACCACAGTTTGAACTTTGAACAACAACTAAATAGAAAGTGAATCTGATTAACATTGGCTTAAGTATGAATTTGTGATATTGCAATTAAGATGAGAAATTAATTTGCATAGTATAAACGAGTACATTATGTACATATTTAGGTGCATATGAAGAGAAAATTCAGTTTTGCATATTTACGAAATGATTGATGATAAAACTAGATTTATACAATAGGGTAACATATTTTGGTTTGTCAAATCAAGCGCCGTTGCACAGAGAATATACCATCTTATTCTAGTGCTTTTTTTCTACCAGTAAAGATGCTTCACAGTGTCTCATTTTGACTATTTTGGTTGAAAAAACCAAAACTCTTTAACGAAAAAACATATTGTGGCATTTATTTTTCTGCTTAATGAAAATTCCCAGGTCTAAAAAATTAGTGAATTTAAAGAAAACTGGTTTACAGGGTGTTTTACAATCTTCTACTGAAAAAGGACTTTCTCACCGCAGGGGATAAACATAATATTCTACTATAAAAATATTTCAAAGTCCAATATTGAAGAAATAACAGGGTGCCTAAGATCTAACCCCAGCAAAAAAATGGTGAATGAAAGTAAACGAACCGTTTTTATTAGGTGTAACAAAAGAGCATTTTTTATTTTGTGGCACAACAGAGCAAGTACAGAGTGACTCATTCCAAGTCAAACAATGGAGAAAAAAGTAAACGGACCAAAAATTTAAATAAAAAAAATCGGAATTCTTGGAAACTTACAACATCCGGGTAATGTCCAATACACTTAACATTTCTGGGGAGTATTGTGTTTTGAGATTTTTTTCGGTTCTGACATGCCTTAACAAGGGAATGAGTGGCTCCGCATTCTTGAAAACTTTCACATATTTTGATATCTATATTTCTTGTGGTCTTTATTTTTGAATTCCTGAGCTTCTTCTGACAATTATCCAAGTGATAACGATTGATACTCGATTATATTTTGACTATGAGGCAAAATTTTGTGAAGAGTAGCTGTAAGTTGTTTTTTGAGATATTTCTGCTTTGTGCTGTTTTCTTCGCACACACCCTACAATTAACAGTATTAATCTTTTCCCTGCAACTTATAACATTAAATATTACCTCAAGCCTCGTTATTAACTCTCTATTAACCTCAGATATACGAGCTGTTACCTCTAATTCTCCTCGAAGTATTTCTGTTAATGGTATTTCCAAATCCTTGTTTTGGTCTATCCACATCGAGCCCAATATCATATTTCTGGATCTCTTGATTCATCAATATCCTCTGTCGAAGTGTATACACGAGTTTCAAAAGAAATTAAATGCACCTGATTTTTATGTTCGTCTTCATTTCATTCATCTCAATTCTTAAAGTTTTCTTGTGTTCTTTTGAAATGAGACATGACCGCGTTGACTTTGAATCTGTTATTTCATTCAAATTTTTTCTGTCGATAATACAATAGTTAAAAAGAACTCATGGTTGACAATTATCCCTATTTCGTCATTAAATTTACATACAGTTGTATCGTTGACTGTACTTTTTGTGAGTTCTCTGGTTCCCTTTGCATATTGGAACATTATGGGTCGGCAAAAATAAACTGATGATGGACGAAGGTTACTCCAATTTTCATCATTTATTAAGTCTCAGTGGAACAACTGAGGCCACAAACATGTTTTCCACCTGTTTCACCATTTTGTGTATTTATTTGTTGCTTATAGGAAACTTGCCCAGGTTATTCATCACAAACCTACTTATTTTATAATGTAACAATTCTTGGAAGTGCAATTAATCCCCTCACTTTTGCTTTCTAAAAGCCGTATGATCCATCATGTCTTGAAGTTTCACTCCAGCTGATATTTCGGTGATTTCGTAATTTCCTGAAACTGCCTCTTTTTTCCAACTGTTGTAATTCTGTAGGATGGAAGAACTTCTCAGGATACTTCTTAAAATTTTATATTATTAGTTTTGTTTTTTGGTAAACGTCGAGCACCTAGGTATTGATTTCCTTGGCCGTCCTCTTGATGACTTTAACTTTGACTTCGATATGGAGACAATTTTCCAACCATTCCTTGTTCTTTTTGAAATTCTTTCTCCATCTCGATCTCAATCTCTATTGATTGAAGATGTCCATAAATTGGTGATAATTTTTTTTCAATTTTGGACACTTTTCCGCTGACAAATTTCCATAGGATAATTGGTAATCATTTTGTACGGCACGCATTAATCCTTTTTTTATTCGAACCGTTGACAAAAAATCTTTAATGGTGAAATTCTTTACTTACAGGAAATCTTAATCGTAATCCCTGATTTGTTATCGCATGACAGTATATTGGAACAAAAGCATTAATAAATGTTAATTACTCATTACAAGAAAAATGAAAATTTGAATTTGAGCTTATAACTTTGCACTGCGCTGTACATCTCCAATGAGACAAGGAGAGAAAAAAAGTTAATTTTGGCCGACCTCTTCAAATCAAATCTCTCTAACACAAAGAGATGCATATATATATATGGTATATTTACAAATACATAGAAATTAATTTTCTGTTGAGTTTAAGTCGGACCCTTTCGTACCTTTTTTTAAACTCCACCTAAAGTCTAAAACGTTCGCCGGAAATAAATTTAAAGAAAAACATTAATTTAAATAGTTTTAACTTATTACAATATAATAAAACTTAACAGGTATATCACATAAAATGAAAAAGAATTGATTTTTTGAAACGGTTTTCCTAGTTTTTATACTCAAACATAAAAAAAAAAATATTTAAAAAAATCGATTTTTAGGTGGCCTTAAAAATTACTCAACTTTGACTGAATCTACAAGCAAAACTATGGATCCAAAAGAAATAATTTACCATAGCTCCAAACATTTGTTAGTCCAGTCAAATTCTCCAATCTCTAGCAGGGATATTGGAATGTGAATTTCACATTCAGATAGTTTGGCATAGACGATCTTGATTTGTTCCCCCAGTTCATCCCTCGACGACTGCTGTATACGATGTCGTTTTGTTGGTAGTTGTTTGATGGAAATCCTAAACTGTAAGTATCGGTGATCAGGATAGGACGTTTGTTCCAATACTTTTCAGTTATGACTAGAGTTAAGGAAGTAATAAAAGTAGGACTTAAGTCTTCAATTAAGTATTAAGTCTCAACCATACGGTTAGTGTTTGTGTTACTCCACAAGTCGTGACGCATTTCCTCTGGATTATGGGGATCATGTACTCGTATATGATTGTCATAGTATAGGTAGGATAGGGTAGGTATGTAAGAGTGCCGGTCGGAAACACCAACCCACTTTGGCCTATTGACCCAATGTGATGCCACGTGGTTCTATAATCTTCTTACTAATGGAACCAGTTTGAGCTTACGATGAAGTTTATATTCTTTAGACCGTTTAAGTCATTGTAGAAAGCTGCCAAGTGAAGCTTTCTTCTCTGGGAGAGAGCTGGACATGTGCAGAGTACGTGGAGGATTGTCTCCTCTTCCTCCTCATTCATGCAGCTTCTACAGAAATCGTTTATAATAGCGCCAAGCCTTCTTGCATGCTTGCCTATGGAGCAGTGTCCAGTGATGACACCTATGATGGCGCTGAGATGTTTCTTATTTAGAAGGATCAGACTTACAGCTATTCAGATCTAGGTTTGGGCAGATCGGCTTACCTGTTATACATGTTGGTCCAGCAGTCCACCTAAGGTCTTTTCTTTTCTTGGCATCCAGCTTTAATATTAATTTGCAAGTAGCGATTGGTATACCTATGATACCCTTTTCCGATAGAATGTAAATTTTAAATTTTGGCGAGTTCATTCGCTCTACAGTTCCCTGGAATGTCTCTGTGGCCCAGTACCCAGCAAAGGTGAAGGTTGAATTGCTCTGCATGCTCTCCATAAAAGATGATTGGCATTCAAGAGCGCTTTTAGAATTTAATGAGACTGAGACCAGGGACTTGATAGCGGCCTTACTATCCGAAAAGATGGGGACATACTTTGCAGATATCACGTTTTTATTCAGCCGGGACAGGGTTTCTTTAATCGCCAAAATTTCAGCCTGGAACAGGCTACAGTGATGCGGAAGACAGAAAAAGAGGCTTAGATTTAGCTTATCTGAGAAAACACCGCCACCAACCCGCTATCGGTTTTAGATAAATCTGTGTAGAAATAGATTGACTTGTCCTTCATGAAAGCATCTTCCTCCCAGAAGGATCTAGAGGGGAAGCTTACATGGAAGTCTTTGTCAAACCAAAGTTTGTTATGGTGTATCGATGTTCTCTGTGAGAATTCCTAATGTATTAAGAATGTTAGCGTGGCCAAATGAATTATTTGTTCACTGTGTAGTCGCTTTAAGGCGAATAGCTGCAATCGCAGCTACTCGTCTGCTGAAAATATCGAGGGGAGTCAAGTGAAACAGAATGTCTAATGCCGCAGAGGGAGTAGACCAAAAAGCTCCGCTTTTGCAAAGACATGCTGTTCTTTGGACTCTGCTTACGAGGGGCGTTCAATATATTCTCGGTATCGATATGAAGGAAAATGCGAATTCAATTTAAATTGCTTTTATTTTTCAATATAATCTCCCCTAACATCAATGCATTTGTTACATCTTGAGATAAGCTTTTTTAAACCCTCAAAAAAATAAATTTCCTCTTTCTCTGCAAAATACCCATTTATTGCCGACTTGCCGACTATTCTTCATCATCCGAAAATCTTTTTCCACGAAGACATTTTTTCAAATCCGGAAACAGGAAATAATCACTAGGGGCAAGGTCTGGACTATAGGGTGGGTGTTGAATTTCTTCGAAACCACAATCTCGCGCAGCAGCCTTGGAAACTCGCGCCGTGTGAACAGGAGCGTTGTCATGAAGAAGCAACACACCCGCTGCGAGTTTACCCCGTCTTTTATTTTTAATTTCCTCCCGCAAATTATGCAAAGTGGAAGCGTAGGATGTGGCGTTGATGGTTTCACCTTTTTTTTTGTACTCAATGAGCAAGATTCCCTTTGAGTACCAAAAAACTGTGGCCATGAGCTTCCCGGCAGACGGAGTGACTTTGAACTTCTTCGGGGGGTCTGTTCCTTTTTTATGCCACTGCATGGACTCTTGTTTGCTTTCAGGGTCATAATTCGATCCATAACACCGTCCGCGTTCTCACTACACATCTCCAAAAGCTCTCTACAGCATGCGATTCTCACTTTTTTCTGAGGCGCTGTGAGCATTCGTGGCACCCACCTTGCACTGACCTTTGAAAGGTTAAGATGGTCATAAAGAATGGTGTGAATGGTACCAATTGAAAGCTTGGTGATCTCTGCCATCATTTTCGTAGTTTGCTGTAGTGAACTTCATTGCCTGAGGCCGTCCATCATACAACAACCCCGTGGGTGAGAATCGATTTTATGACCGAGATGTATAGCCAGTGGGTTATGCGAGGTTGAACGCCCATTTATTTCCAATGGCTTTTTTGCAAGAGATTAAAGCTACTATTGCTTTATTGTATGTTAGGTTTCCAGTTTAGTTTCCTGTTAAAAATGACACCCAGATATTTTGCTGTATCGGTAAAGACTAAACTGGTACCGTTTATTGAGGGAGGCTCTATAATTGGAATTTTGTATTTCCTGGAAAGAGGGATAAGATCAGTTTGATGGGGGTTTACTCCCAATCCACAGCGACCAACGGTATAGTCTGTAAAGATTTATTTAAAGAAGTTATTTAATGGAATTAAGATGCTTACCTGAGATGGCTCTAGGAACGTCATCCGCATAGGCAATGACCCTGTTACCACCCGCTTCCTGGTATATAAGTAGTTCACTAACCACTAAGTTCCTGAGAAGGGGAGACCAAACGCGAAATTATCCTTACCGCTACGACATCCCACATCTGTACATGTAGGATGCGATTATTAGGGTTCTTTTAAATATAAACTTTCTTTTTTAAAATAAATTCAAAAGAATAACTTTTTGAATTGAAAGAAATAGAAAAAGGATATAAAAAATCACACCGCTTAGCAGACAGCTTCTCAAAATCTCACATATTCCTATGTTAGCGATAAAAAGTTTGTAGATCATTGGAAGTATAGGGTGTTCCTGCAAAGATTACGTACATATGTATCCCATATATAAGGAGAAAAAAAGGTCATCCTAGAAAACCCGACAATAGATTTGAAACTTCATTAAGCCCGATAAATAATTAAAATGAGTATGGTCACCCTAGATTACAAGTATAAACTAAAAATAAATGAAAATACAAAATATTGTTGTTGTTGTTGTTATTGTTGTTTACTTTAATAACATTACACTGTGGTACTTGATTGGCAAGTATTCTTTTTTATAATGTTATGGTCCATACTTCCTTTTATCATTTGTCGGAGCCTATGTAAACATACATAGGATTCGGTTGTTCTTTGCTTTTTTTTGGTGTATCATTATACATATGATATCATTGTTGCACGACTGACCCTTTATGGCCACTCTTTGCGTAAAGTTTGGATGAAGATAACAAATTTGTTGGCATTCTTATGAAGAAAAACTAGAAATACGGAGTGGGGACGATGAACGGCGACGCATCCTGCGTCTTCTATTCGAAAGAAGATCTCATTTAGTAGTGAGACTTTATGTAGTATTTTATAATCGGTAAAAATATATATATAAATTGCAAAAGAAGGAAAAAAGATTGAGAGAACAACCCGTGAGCAATCACTGAGTATTTCTTTGTTATTTATTAGTAATATATTTAATTGTTATGATTTATCCTTAAATATTGTGATTTACATTATTATCACAATATACTGTTTATTTTTGGTATGTATAATATATATATTAAAGTATGCTTATTGTATTATAGCATAGTAATGCATGGTTTAATTAAAACAACGTTCTTTATATTACATATTTGATATAGGTAAGTTCTTTAATGATATTATTTTGTTTGGCGGAGCTGTCGGATGATGAAGGATGGAAGTACGTCCATTTACTTTTCGGTTAGTTGTATGCAATGGAGTGAGAGGATCCACTCTTGTAGCGCTGATGAGGGAACGGGGATATACCTCTCCATATTTTTTCCAAGTATTTAATATCCTCTTTCCGTAGAAAAGAACTAAAAGTACTCATATGTGTATTTTTATTTTTATTGTTACACAAAAAAAAAAAGGGCGGAGCCCTAACGACCACGACAGCCCTAACCATGGTTACCTTAATGATGTAATACTTAAATAAAAAAAAATAAAATAAGTTCGTTTTGATTTTAGATAAAATGTAACCTATTTTTTATATTAATCTTATGCAAGTATTTAGAAAAAAAAACCTTCTTTGATAAAAGAAGCAATTTTTCATTATTGACGAATTTTTTGGAGAGTATTTCCTACTTCTTTATAACCTCAATAACTTCGACACACCATACAAATATTATAATACATAAACTCGATAAATAAAAAATGCTACTAGACTGATGGCACTTGCTAGCGATACTCTACAACATAGCTAATTCCCACGTAAATCTCATGAGAACTCGCCATATGCAAACGAAACCAGCCATGACTCTATGTGTCTACACTCTGGCCTTTAACACGGACACGAGATGGAGCGTCGGTATCCCGCGAGAGTAAAGTTTTACGTTGCGTAGTGAGATAAAAAAAAAAACTTCTTTGTTTTTCTACTGGTCAACGGAAACCTTTTATTTAGTTTTAATGCTTATACTAATTTTACACTTAACCAATGATGATCCGCCCACTTTAGCGTCGCTGCGATCACCACTAGCTATAACTGAAATATTGGTCTGCTGGATTTTATTGATTCTTCCCTTTTATACGCTAGTATTGATGAACCAGCTATATTAGTTTTGCCCTCGTCTGCTGATGTAAACGAAATGACCGTCGCTGTTTGTGACCCAATTCTTGGAGGTTTGGGGGACTGACCGTGAACTGTTATCGTGAATTGTTACTCGCGCGAGTTATGTATTTGTCCAGTCTTACAAGCAAAACACAACTTATTTGAGTAATGTGTTTTACTCCAAGGTCTTTCACGCGACTCACTTATTATCTTAAACCAACTTACCAGAATACCTAAAATAATATATACAAAGAGATATAGTTGATACAAAGAAGAGTTGATAGTTAACAGTTAACAATCATGTTGTTTCGCTTGCATTGCTAATGCCGCTATTCCCAAACTAAGTCAGCCAATTTCGTTTGAGTAATTCTGTTGCTGGGCTATTCTTTGCTACTTATTTTCTTTGCGTCGACCAAAAAAAGCCAAATAGTGTTATTACGATGCTAATGGTGCATTGTGAACTCACCCACGATGCCCCCTTTTCCGCTCATAACTCATTCCGACCGAGTTAGTGTGCGTTACACCCTCTCTTTTACATTTTCATTCCTCCCCCATCTCTCATTTTGACAGAGCTGCCTCACAACGCGAGCTACCTCATCCCATTTCCTAACGCTTTTTACTTTAATCGGAGTTCGCTATCACTTCATGTCGCTTTTTCGTTTTATCGGAGTCATAAAAAATTTCACTACAAAAAGATTAATACTAAGATCTGGCAGGAACACATGCTTTTGGTAGATCTTTTTTCTTCAGTCGTTCACATAGACTAACTATACCTAGATATCAAAATTTCCAGATATTGGAAAATCAAAACCGGTTTTCTATTGATCGTCACTATCCGTGAGACTCTGTCCGTGAATACGTGTGAATTGTGATCAATGGCAATTTATCTCCTTTTTTATACAAACCACGCCCATTTGAACCAAAAAACATCATCCACATTACACACACTCGTGCAAATCGCTCTCATTCTAGCAATTTTACTTGTAAATTGCTCTCATTCTAGCAAATTTTGACATAGTTATAGAGATGCAAAAGTGTTGGAATTCACTTACAGTGTGTCTGTGCGAAAGTTAAGGGTTTGCAAAAGTATTAGTAGAGTTTGACATCTAGTTTAGTTTATCTATGGTCGTTCATAGACCTCAGTGAAGAGTAGACGTGTTTCGGCTTGCGAGTGAGTAATAGAAGCAATACGAAAGACATTTGACAGATTTTATTAAGCTCCAATTGGCGCAGTGGCAGTGTGTTCGGTCGACAAGTCACAGGTCGTGGGTTCGAATCCACTCCAAGTGGAAGAAAAAGTTTTTCCTTCTTTTTTGTTTTTTTTTTAATTTAAAAATAAAGATAAAAAATAAAAAGTGCGCAAACAGAACTACGCGATGCATTCCGGGAAGCGATCCGCAAAACCAATAGCGGGACTAGCTGATAAGTCAAGCGATGCTTCAAGTGCATCAAGCTAACCGGAACCTAAGATGAAGAGGAGGAGGAAGCTGAAGCCTATTCCGGAACTAATGAAGCGCCCTTCCCTGTCAGCATCAACAGAAAAGCTGCCTGGCGGAGCGAGGGAAGAGGCGCCAATAATATTAACAAGGGCAGCAGCACAACAGCAAACCAGGCAAAAGACACTCAAAGGTCATTTCTCATATGTGTCTGATAGTGGAGTAAGCCAATGTATGGAAGATGACAATTTGTTTGCATCTCTGGCGGAATCTGAGTCAGATGACGAAGAGGAGGAGGTAGAGGAAATTAGAAATAGCATAGAGCTTCTCCAGCAAAGAGTGCTAGCTATTAAAGTAAAAAAAAATAGCAAGGAGAGAGAAGGAGCAGCTTGGAGATCTTCTCGATTCTCAACAGCAACAACGAGCAGAAAAAGAAACTCAACCCATAACAACACAACAGAAACAACAAAAATCAAAACAGCAGCCTAAACATACACAGGCTCAAAAAACAAATCAGCGGACACTACGCCAACAACAAGAACAACAACAGCAGCAGCTGAAGAGCCAGCAAGAACAACAGCGGAAACAACAGCAACAAAAGCAACCACAACAACAACAACAACAAAAGACAGCTAAACCAAAGGTTCCACCTATAAACACGTACAAAATGGAACTCAAAGAGACGACAGAACTGTGTAAGTCGGGTGAAGGTAATCTGCTACATGGCCCTTATCAGGCCCATGCTTGTATTTGGATGTCCCGTGTGGTTCAACGTGAGAGCAAGTTTATTGGAAAAGATTCGGGTGTTTGAGAGGGCTTGTCTTAGGACTTGTCTTCGCTTATACAGAACACCAGAGTCTGAGTACATAAAATTCTATCCTAATGAGGTCTTATATAATAGGGCGAACCTAATAAGAGTGGACAATTTCGTCATTAAGTTGACTCGAAGGCACGTTGCAAGAGCAATGGCCTCATCGAACAACCTGATCTCAGGGGCTTACTACCCCAATTATATGTATCACGAGAGAGTTCGCTTTGACGGCTTTATACCGCCAGAAGCGTTCCTCTATCTAGATAGTAAAGGTCTGATCCAGGACAGATTGGCGGTGCCGCTAATCTTCCACGTCGCTCGAACAGCTGCGGACAGGCGACTCAAATACGACAGAGACGTCGCACATGCCAGTCTCCGGTTCAGTAGGGCGGTAGGGAGTCGCAACATGAGGGATGTTGCTCGGCAGCACCAACACTTTTGGTGACTGGTTGAAGGAGAGGATGTTTCGTCGTCGAATGCCTAAAGTAGTAAAGTAATAGATAGCTTCATCTGAGGCAAAGCGGGTCACCCTAATTTTTTTTTTAGCCATGGCCGGCTTACATAGTTTTAGGTAGGTTTAAGTTAGTTTTAAGAAAAAAAAATATATATATAAACCAAAAAAAAAAGTTGAAAAAAAAAATATATATACATGTATTTATATATTATGTATATACATATTATGTATGTATATATTTATGTATGTCTGAAGCGGATAGTAAATTTAAGGGCAGCGTGTTTGGCCCTGTGAAGGTTAATTTGTGCTAGATTTATCTCCATGGTAATACTGTAAAGATATTCAAATTAACGGGAGACGTCAGGTCTTCCTTAATTTTGTTCTATCTCTCATTTTGCCTATCGGAAACATATGTGTGTTTCTATGCACTGCAACGATCTCGTTCTTGACATCATATTGGAGAAAGGAACACACTTAATTTTGTCATCACTTTAAGGATGCATCCAAAAACATGTCCCTATCTGCGGAAAGAAATAAGATCTAGTCGAACCAACTTATCGATAGGTTATTAAAGCCTTTCCTCCATTTTCTTAGACAGCTGAATCTTTAACAGCATTTAAAATCCTCGCAATATAAAGATAATTCTTAAAATATATGAAGAACTAACATTAACTCATTTAAATGCAAAGATATACAAGACATTAACCAACTACGCACCATCAGACTCAAATGCACTTACAGTGAATCAATTGCTCCTGTTAAATTGTGGCAGTTTCGTCCAAGCCTTTAACTATGAATTTTCCATGCTAAACTTAAAAAAAGAAAGAAAAAACCCTTCCCGACCTAAAGTGCACCATTTTACACTAAGTGAGTACTGCTTCTCGTGTTTCTAGAATTTTCTCACCAGAAGAAGGTTAGAATTGGGGTTTATATTCGCACCATGAGCTCATTTAAATTTGCATAAACAAAAATGGTGAACAAAAGAAACTGAGAAAGTTGAAGAACATTATATTTGCTCCAGCTGGGTACGTTTAACATTTCACAAGGTGCACGAAGAGTCAATTACGGGTGAAAAAAAGGTGAGCGTCATGGTATTTTCATGCATGCACTTACTTTAAGATAGTGGGTGTTCCAAAGGGTGGGAATTCCAACCGAAGACAAATGAAATAATTATTTTATCCAAGTTGAAAAAAAGGAACATTTTTAAAATTCCGTGGATGCTAGAATTACTTAGGTTCTCCGACTTTTAATTGCAGCTCTCCAGATTTGTAAATTTCCTCTATCTGGAAAGGGTCCTTAAAAGGTTAAAGGTTGTGATTTTCTAACTTTTAGTTGAGGGTACGTGTGTAAAATGTTCGGTAGCGGAAACTTTTGCAAATACTATGGAATACTATTTACGAATAACATGGTGGAAATTTAATTAAGATGTTTAAGATAAAGTGGCACAGATGTAGTTATAATTTCCAATGTGGAAACGCTATAGAATCGTATTCGGAAATACAGTTCTGTTAGCCGAATTTCAAAAGAAAACCAAATGTCCCTGACAAGGTAATTTTGTGTTACATCTCTAAACGACTAAAATTGCACTCACTTCGTTTACTAGTCCATACCATGTGCAGTGTAACCCCTGTAGTGTAATTCAATTCCTGTATTTTCAGGAAATTCCATTTTATGGTATTCAAACTGATTTAAATACCCCCGAAAGGCAGTTTCGAAAAATTCTCATATCCTCCAACGTGTCCCCGTACAATGCAGTTTCGGTTAAAGTTTCCTTTCAATCGCACACCCGTTAGAACTCTTCGTTCATCCGTTGATGACACTATCATGTCCTTCCAAATCCATTTAGTAAAATGAAACAATTTTGTCAATTTGCTACCACTGCCATCAACCCACAACTACTCCCTTTGTCATATGATTATCTACTATACCGGCGTTCAATCCTTTTTTTAGCTTCTTTTTCCCCCTTTTTTTATTGACACTTGAGACGTAAGAAAGCATCGAGTCGATTGCCACTCTAGGAGTATCTGAACACCTAGTCGCTTTTATAAAGAACCAGGAAAAAATGGCATCCGTCTTTTAGTGTCCTTTACTCTTTGTTTTGTACTGGTTTTCTTGTGAAGCAAGGCTTCTTCGTCCTTATAAGGGGTTCTTTTGTTCATTGAGTTTGTTGTGCGGAAGAAAGGACTCATACTATTGTATAATACTCGTAAAGAAAATGAGAAAAAGAAACGGAATGTGTTGCCAGGCAAGGTTTTAGTATCGAAGATGCAAAACTAAGCAATTTTTTTACTTAGTGAGGTAACGAGGTAGGAAAAAACGATGCGGGTTTTTGTAGCAGATACGAATAGTACTACCAACTGGTGGGAGGAGGGCAATTTTTTTTAAATGTCTTGGGATGTTATTATCGTTAGTTTCCCCAGACTGAAAATGTTTTGGAGATTTTTGGGAGGAAGACATTGAACACAGTCGAGCTCAAAAGAAAATAAACAGCACTATCATGAATTAAGGTCCGCTCAAGCATGTTGTTGTGAACTAATTCGATGAAGAGTTGGCAGTGGCAATGGTCGAATTTTTAACCGCTTCAAAGTACCAGCAAGTAATTCCTCAACAGCATTTCGGATTAATCTTCAATATTTTAAAGATAAGTGCATCATTATAAGGAAGACTTTCCGTTTTAAATACTAAATCTTACATATGTATTAGGAACCATTAGACCTGAAAAGGGACATCGATGGGATGTAGTGTAAGCTGGATCTGAAAGAATGTGAACTTGTCTTATTGTGGCGTATACAATATCGAAAATTCCGTAACCAAGATCTAGTTAATACAAACATAAAGTGCAGATCGAGCGAAGAATGTCATAAGCTTATCATCACGTAAGCTTACTTCCTCCATGATTTGGTACTTACGCCATCACCAAAGAAAAAAAATGAGGAGATGGAATTCCTCATATACTGCAATGCTAGCTCTCGTAACATTTGTTAGGGAAGGATCAAGTGCCACTTGAGAGGCAAACATCTCCTAGATTGGTTGTCGCCAATGCTGCAATTAATCGACTTAACAAAACCCAACTGGTACGCTTATTTGATTAACAGATGGCAACTATTGGACATTTGCAATAAGCATTAAAAGTCCGTCTGAGAATGAGGCAAGAGGTAGATGAAGCTGTTCAGATCTTGAATCATATTTTCAACTGATGTACCGTACCAGAAAAAACTCCAACATACAGCTCTTCATCGAGTAAGTAAGGCAAACAGAGCTCCTCTTTAAAGATCAGCGAAAAATTAATGTAACAACCTGCTCAGACACGACGTACCAACCATATTCGTTCACACTTATAGATTCAATCGCAGAGAATATCAGTAACACAACCCGCCATAGCCATTACCTGTCAATGGTTCTGATGACGGACGAGGCTATATTTCCAAGACATTATGATAAATTCAAGTCTTTAGACACCAACTTTATACTATATTTCCATTTTTACAACCAAAAGGTTTAAATCAACTACTGACAAATCTAAAGGGAACATCCATTAACCTGCACAGAAGTAACATACGCTACACAGTGAACAGTGAAAATATCTTTCAAATAGAAAATCGTCAAAGATGACTAGTCAAGAGCTTCAGATCTTCCAGAATGACTTCATTCTTCCTAAAGAGCTTAGAGACTACTTTTAACGGCAACTGGAACTCGGTTAAGCAACATACTCGCAAGGGTAAATGAATCACTAATTTGTCAGATTAGACCCATGCCATGAATAGAACCTTGGTTGCAGATGTTGAAAATGTAATGGCGGTGATAACCAGGGCATGCCCGCCGAAATGGCGCCACAAGCTATCGTCCATGTTAGTTGCTCTCAATAGTCCTAAAGTCTACATTTAGGAATATACGGAGGGTGTAGCTATAAAGTGGTATAATGCCGACCGACTACTTACTCTGCACAGGCAGCCCTAGACGTAATGGACAATTTTCGCAATGGTAATGGACTTTCAGTCTATCATTCCATAATTGAGGTTATTTCCTTGACGAGAAGGAAAAAGTCGATCAGTCTTATTTATCTTGTGGTAAAAGATTCCATCATCTGTTTCTCTAACGAAGCTAAGTATCAGGCTAGCATCCGGAATAGCAAACATCTTTATACTGAGAATGTTAGATACTTCCAAAATGCTGTCGATTTTCCCACAGAGCAAGGTATGTCCTACTTACTTACTTAAGGTGGCGCTACAGTTCGGGTGAACCGGCGGCCTCCAGTTTCATACGCTATGTTGGTTGAGGTTCCCTTCCACTTGCGTGAGTCACCTTCTGCGCTGTCCTCGGGGGCGGATTCGAAGACTTTTAGGACCGCAGCATTGGTGTCCATCCGCTCTACATGAATCAATCACATCAGTCGATGGACCTTCACTCTCCTGACTAAGTCGATGTTTCTGTACACCCCGTGCAGGTCGTTGTTGTATCTACTCCTGCACTCACCGTTCATGCAGACGGGACCGAAAACCTCCTAAAGTCTACGCCATAGAGCAGGACTGGGATTATTAAAGTTATATAGCGTCACTTTTCTTGTTCAAGAGAGGGGTTTGCTAGTCAATTCCTTCTTAGTCGAAAGATTGGCAGTGATTTGCAAGAGTTATTCTTCGTTTTATCTCAGCGCTAGTATCGTTGTCTGAATTAATGCGGAGCCTAGGTAAACAAAATCATTAACTACATCAAAGTTATATTTGTTGAGGGTGACGTCTGAGACGTCGGTGTTTGGTGTCCTTTCTTGTTGACAGCATATACTTATACAGATCAATGAGGGACCGCTAAACACATCTTCGACACTTCCGCCTCAATACTAGCGAAAGCGACACTGACATTACGCTACTTTCTTCCGATTATGTCAATATCATCGGCGTATGCGAGTAATTCGACGGATCCTTGTGTTGACGCATGAATTTTACACTATTCTTTTAAGAATTATGTTAAAAAAATCGGATGACATCGCGTCGCCTTTTCTAAATTCTTTTGGAATATCAAAGGTCTCGGTGATTTCTTTACCAACTTTGAAGGAGCAGTGTACATTCTACATCGTTATCCTGCCTCTATAGATGCAACTTACAATCGATGAATTGGTGGTGTGTATCGATTTGGAGTTCTGTTTGGAGATCTGTTTTTTCCAAGTGCGAATTTTTGGTCGATGGTGGGCTTTCCTGGCCTTAAATCACACTGATGTGGTCTAGTCAGGTGGTTGAAGAACAGCGTCTGGCGTTCACACCATACGGCAGGTATGATCTTGTAGGCGATGTTAAGCAGACTGATGCCTCGATAGTTGTCGCAATTCTCGTTTCTTGTGGATCGGATAAATAATGCTGAAGTTAAATTCATAAGGCATAATTTCGTCCTACCATATTGTACAGATGAGTTGGTATATAATGTCGCTTTAAAGAGCACACCAGTCAGGCCGTCTGTTCCAGCAGCTTAGTTTGACTGAAGTATAGATATGGCTATCTTCACTTTGCCCTGGTCGGGTGGACGGAGTTGTTGGTGTACATCGTTCAGCTTGAAAGGTTCATTCTGCCTGACTGCAGTATTTGGTTCGTCACCGCCCTTATACAGTCTACAGATATGCTCTTTCCAAAACCTCAGCATCGACTGCGACTCTAGTACGATATTTCCTTGTTCGTCTTCACAGGCAATCGGCGTTTGTATCCGTGGCATGTTTTTTTACCTTTTAGTAAAACTTCCGAATCTCATTCCCGGAGTAGCATCTCTAAATTTCCTCGACCACACACTTCTTATGCTCCTTCTTTTTTTTCCTGAGAAGACGGTGTTCGTCTCTTCTTTTCTGGTCGTAGAGCTCGTGAGCTCGTCAGCAGTTCTAGTCTTTCTATGCTGCGTCGCTTTGTATGCCTCTTGCTTAGCTCCATGTGCTTGCCGGCACTTGTTGTCAAACCAGAGGTTTCATTGTTGTGGTGGCCGTTCAACTCCGATCGCTCTGATTGCTGCATTTCTGATGGCTTTTTTTCAATGCTGCAACTGATTTTCAATATCTACTTGATGCTGGTGGCATAAGACATCTTAAGAGATTATGGTAGACTCGATCGGAAAAGGATTTGGAGATCTCATGCGATTGCAGCCGTCCGACGTCGAACTTCCTCACAGTATTAGCTTGCCTTTGTGATGTTCAGGATATCCGCAACCGTACCTTGGCTACAACAAGGTAGTGGTCCGAGCCGAATTTGACACCTCGGAAGGTTCGGACATCTGTAATACTCTAGAAGTGTCTTATGTCGATCGCAATGCGGTTGATTGATCAGGTGTTCTCCAAGTCCTTTTGTGAATATGGAGATGTGGGAACAGCGTGCTAGATACGACAATGTTTCGTATTAGACTAATGTTGGCAAATTAAGCCTTAATATCGATTGTTACAAAGCGCTTATTAACATGCTGGAAGCTCAAGACTTCTTGCCTCAGTCTGCCTCTAACAACAAATCCGAATCCTAATAGGCGCTGCTTTTGTCATCGATAAAAATCGCCGTAGTAGATTCCGCAGTTTTTCATCCTCTTTTTGTCCACTTAATCCAATCGCATTTCTTGGATGATGGTAGTATCTGTTTTGCAGCAGTCCAGGGCATCTGCTAGTTGTTCGGCTGCACATAGCCGTATAGTATACCTATGAGTGTATACTCAGATCCGAAGTTTGTGGTCCTTGTTACGTTCGCAGGGATTGTCAACAGTAGATCCGTCCGTATCAGAGGCTTGTTGTTGCTTCGTAACTTGCTTTACTTTCTCCTTGGCCGGGCAGTTACACTTCTAACCTGGAGGGTCAGTCCAGTCCAGCGATCAGGGGTCACTTAGGCCGAAGCTAGTAACCCGTTCGGGGATGTGAACGCTGCCATTGGTCCATTAAATGCTCATCCGCCACCTTCTCTTTTCCAAGATCTTGATTAGTCTCGGAAACCCTTACCGGCTTGAAGTCCAAATGTGTCGGGGAAGAGCGGATAAGGTCTCATTTGTTTTATTCCGGGATTTTATTTCACCGTTGATTTCATCTGGGGAATTCATCCGCTGTCCGGTTTATAGTGCTCATATTTTTGTGTGGTGGTCTGCACTCGCGCTTATAAATTTGGCAAGTCGAGTCCGGATGGATATCAATCAGTAGCCGATGGATATCATCAGGTTGACACCTGTTAGTGATTACCCTACAGCATCCAACCATCGTGAAGAATCTCTATATCTCCATAATATAACCAATTATCTCTTAAGTTTCAGATTTCACACTAAAATTTCGATGACTTTTCTTTCAATTTCGTTCTAATGGACATGCCTTTATGGACATGGACATGTACTTTAAAATTGGGTTATCCTCTCGATACGTTTAGTAATTGCCCGTTAGGTATCGTAACATCAAAAATGGTCCTCCGGGCCATACGAGTGCGCAAATTTAAAAGTGTTTACGTTTCCGTATTTCAAAATTAAATACCAAATTTCAAGTTACAATCAAGATCTTCAAAGCGGGGAATTTGTTTTCCTGCGGGGAATTTGTAGTTGTATTTGTATTTGTATTTAGCTCTGTACCAGCTAAAACTAAGTATTGAAGCTATACCAAATCTTAAACTTAAAATTAAGGGAAATGCCCAAGGGGATTTAATTTATATAGGGGTACTTCGTTCAAAATCTAAAATGGCGAATTTTGAGTTGGCCTTCCGCTGGATATGGAACATTATTCCATTGAAACCACAAGAGTTGCTGTCGGTCGTTAGACACCTGAAAAATGTCTGAAACCTGAAAAAATTCAATGAATGAACAGAAGATTTACTATGCCCCTGCCTTCTTCAAATGTTTTTAAATTAATACGATCGTAAAAGGGTAAAAAGAAAGGATCATATCAGGATATACCTCGTACCTGTATGGACGTACAGTATACAACTTTGGGGTTGTACTAAACCAAGCAACCGAAATATTCTCCAAACCTGTCAAAACAAAGTTCTAAGAGAAATCGTGAACACTCCATGGTATATCAGAAACAGTGATATCCACAGAGACTTAGCAATTGTTACCATCGAGGACGAACTAAAGAACTCTCATGGTCATTGTAATAATAATACACTCCAAATTCTGGACGAGAAAAACTTAGTGCGTCGATTACAAAGTACGAGACCGTTCCATCTGGCCCGATAAGGACTATCCGCATATAAAAGCGGTACTAGCAGGTGCTTTTGCTGCAAAACTACCTGCCCCACGCGAATATCATTTGAAACGGAAACTACTTGATAAAGTAACTTAGTTGTAGTCGACAAGAAGAGAGGCGTTTTGTAGTAAGTAAGAACCTCACACTACTATGAGCACAGGGTTCATAGTGTCTATGAAGATTTTCACACCTGCCCACGGAAAAAAAAGAACTTCGAAGAAAACGACGTTAAATATCGTGAATTCTGATGCACTTAAACAAAGGACGAACAAAGCTAATGCAGAGGAATCTGATCGCGTAACGATTTGAAATTTATTTGACCCACAGTTGAATAAAACTAAAAGATGAATTGAGTTTAAGTATGTATTATTTTAATACTTAAGGTCCCGAAAGGATTGAATTAGCCGTACAGGTTGAGCTTGGAGAAAATAAAGTCTGAGGGGAGACTGATTGCACTTACATAATAAGGTAATATATCCTCGAGTATCTTCTTGAAAACTCCGTCATAGGCGGTTGAGAAAGAAGGTTAGTAGCTGAAACAACATCACTTTGTAGTAGGCTGAACCTAAAAATGTGAATGTTACTCAACTCAGGTCAGATGAGGATTTATGTTCGGCATTTAGACATATCGAAATAGAGACGATGACGATTTGTCTGATTCTTAAGAAGGATAACCTTCTGAACTACGCCTACTGCAGAGTAATCAGCATCTTTAACATCGTGTACCGTAATATGAGGACTCCTAAAATCCTATATAAATAATCTAATAGGTCTTTATCAGTGCAACTTAAGGCCACGGACCAGATATTCACAAAACTTCAGATCTTGGAAAAAACCTAGGAATTGCATGAATGGGAATTGATTAAGCAGATGACCAGTATGGGTTATACCGACATTGACCTCGTCAGAAGGGCCAAGATCCATCGGCTTAGATAGCTTAATTATGTTAAGTGAACGAATACCAACATTCCCGCCCGGAGTGTTATCGAATCCACCCCGGAGGAACAACGGGTAAAAGAAGACCTCACCTTAGGTGGCGCGATCAAGTGGAATAAGCGTATAAGCGTAAGATCGCGCTTAATGCAAAAAAAACTATTAGTCGAGGTCCAGGGCCACCTCGGACAATGGCGCCACCTAAAAACTTACCTTCTTGAATAAGCTTGGACTTTTATGGTAAAGTATAAAGCTTTAAAAAATTTGATACTTAATTGATCTATCAAAATATGATAGTTTATGGTAAAGAAGGAATAGGACCTAGGTGGCTGCCTTGGGGATTACCGAAGGTGGAAAAAAAGGAGCTGATACGCCCCAGCTTAACACTATAATGACGATTTTACAGATAAGACGACATCCATCCAATAAATATGAATTCAACAAAATAAAATCTGTAAGAGGTTATTTTCCCCTTAGTAAAATAAAGAAAATTTTCTTCAAACAAATTTTTATTTTTGCTAAACAATTCAAAGACAATAAAATACCAACGAACCTCCTAGGAAAACCTTAGAGTAGTCAAATGGAAGTAGATCATGTCTGAATGATCTCTTCAGTAATTCTACAGTCTTTATATACACAATTGTAAGAGTTTTTAGAAGTTTATTCAATATATTGTGAAAGCTTTTTGTTAACTGTATACAGTGTGTGAACAAAAATATAGTCACTTAAAATAAAAACAAAAATTTATAATTCATAGGCAATTAAAAAATCAAAGTACAAATTCATGGTAAAATGAAAACAAATCTTAATTAATGAGATATCTTATCGAAAACTTTAGTGAAATCAATTGCAACTTCGTGGCCATATTCTTAGGCTGAAATGAATTCAAGAAGGATTGTAATACTACAGGAAGCGATTTTGGCTGGGGGAAAAAGAAATTTGCACTGAAAGTTTGAGGTTTGTATAAAATACTTTGGGAAAGTCTAGATGTATGAGAAAGTTTAGAAACAATTTTTCGAATTTCGATTACACGGAGAACAGGACGTAGATGATGGCTTCTAGCATGAATAGGGGATGAATAAAGGATGGAAAGGGCAGCAAATTGAAGAAAGATTAGTAAATTCAAAGCGAGTCCTGTTGAGATTGGAATTGATTTTCCGAACATTTTCTTAATGAAAGTTGTAAGAAGAATTGGGAACAAGTGAAATTGAGTGGGAAGTTATGGAAACATGAAATTAGAAAAAGATGGTGAAATTTATGAATAGGTGATGAGATATGGAACAGAGCATTACTGACGAATTGATGGCAACTGTTCTTAAAATAAGATCCGTTTGCCTTATCCCTATATATCATATTCGACTACTCATAACTTGCAATAGACTTGAGACTAAGAAGAGACTTTCCTTTGTCGGATTGGCGTTAGAAGCGTAAAAGGAGGATAAATGGAGCGCAATTCAGCAACTATGTGGATAGAGTCGAAAATAAGTAACAACATAAAATGTACGGTCGGCGGAATATCTTGGGATAAAGACGAGTTTAGAAACGACGAAATAGTAATGAAAGAAAAGTGAAGATTACTGTGGATGGGCAGTAAGACTCCTTGACATGGTGAGACGACCTGTAAGAAGGGCAGTATATTCCTTCATCTCAGGAGTATGAAAGTATGAAATTAATACAGGACAGCATGAGTTTTAGAGCGGAAGTAAAAGGCGTTGGTTTGGCAGGAGTTGAAAGAAAGCCTGGTTGGTACAGGCAGCGAACGTCTGTTGGTTACGAGCGAATTTAACTTTGCTGCGCTGGAGGTGAGAGACTCTTTTAGAATGTACGTACAAGTAGCTACGAAGAGCAGTAGGAGCGTTTTATTCTTTTTGGGGAGGTGGTCTAGTGGTACAAAAGTTTCGGAGCCTGGTAACGTCACTAGATAGGCCTTCTTGTTAGATGAAAACCACGATACTTGTTTTGGATTGGATTCAAATTAAAGAGACACGTTGACTTAAGGGTTTAGGTAGGCAATATTAGCATAAGGGGGCCTATGCATAAGGGGTTGGTTTGAAATGTGAGTGAGAAGAAAAAATTTATAAATGTCTAGTTTTTGGCCTCCAGTTAGGGTCCGATTTAAAATGAGAATTAGGAACGGGTCTTGGTAGTTTATAGATTTGATTATTTGCTATCTTAATACTAGACTTAGATATAATGGTTTGTTTTATTTTTTACTGGGTTTTTCCGTCTATATACAGATACGCATCTGACCAAAGTCGATGTTGGTAGTAGCTGTATATCAGCTCTATTACAAAGAAGATTCAAATCAAAACAAATGTATTCTAAATTTTGTCGCGCAAATCGATTACTGTCAAAGTTTTATGCATGAATTTAATATTATTTTTAGTTCGATCTATTGTGTTGATAAATGTGGATGCTATTTTATAAAGAGTAAACATAGAATAACCTGTTCTTACTGCATATCCACGCAAAAAACAAACATTGCTAATAAGAAACGACAGCTAGCAAAGTAGAGCGGTAAATAAATTTTTTATGGCAAAATTAAGTATATTTATAATATCATCTTTCTTCACTATGTAGGTACAAAGAAAACAATTGTCAATTATGCCTACATGCAACCATCAAGGTTGTTCTTACAAATGAAGAATATCGACAACATCAGATGCATTATATTTTTCAAATGGATTTTATACAATTCCGTCAAAAGTCGCCCAGGATGCATTTATTTTAAGCTACTGCAACATTCAAAAGCCTGACCGTACTGACCGGAATCCGAAAAATGGGCCAAGGAAACAATTTTCTGTAAGTTATACTGTCAGAACAAAACAAAGCACACAATTAAAGTTTGCCAGAAGACATTTTTGAATGTAATTGGAGTTACAGCCAGTCGAGTAAGAAATATTTGTAATAACCATTTCAAACCAGGATCAGTTCCTTCGGAAAAACGTGGTGGTGACCACAAAAGCTTTAAGCTAAGAAAAATGAAGGAACTGATTATTAATTTTATTAAACCATTTGAAACCCTGGACGTGCATTATTGTCGGAGTAGAATCACAAAACGACAATACCTACCTGGCGAAATTTCCATTATTAAAATTTGGAAAGGTTTCAATCAGAGCCATCAACACAACCAAGCTAAATTAAGTTTTTTCCGTACGGTTTTTAACGCATGCTTTAATCTGGGATCTAAGTCACCGTCATCAGATGTCTGCTCGCCATATCTTCAACTGAAAGAACTCTTAAAAATCGAACGCGAAGAAGAAAACAAGATTCAGTTGATGACAAAGCTTCGGATCCATAAGTTACGGGGAAAAGTTTTCTTTGACCTGTTAAAAGAGGAAAGGGAAGATTTGTCGACAATGTCTGACTCCCCAAAGTTTCGGATCAGGCAGCGTATTATAGTCGACAAATATATTTGTATATTTTTGGCCTCGTTATAGGTAGTTCTCACTCTTCTTTAACAAAAGAAAATGTCTTCCCATATTATTGGACAGAAAACAACCGACCCAACGGGTCGAACGAAATTGCTTCAGTCGTATGTCATCAGTTTTCCCTTATAAATCTGGAAGGCATTAAAACAATTCGTTTGGTTGCTGATGGATGAGGTGGGCGAAATAAAAGCTCCATCATGATAGGAATATGTGAGTACTGGCTGGCTAAGAGAGCATCACGTTACATTAATGCTCTGGAATTGATTTTCCTTATTACTGAAAACTCCTACATACCACCAGATGGAGTGTTTGCTCAAATCAAAAAAAATTTAGTGCAAAGGAAACCATTGTGGCTGTTGATGAGTATTTGTCCATTTGCCAGGAACATGGCACTGTAGTGAACTTGGGATCTTATGAATGTCTTGTTTTAGACTTTCAGGACGAAGTTATAAAATTTACGAAGGCACCATCCACTTGGCATTTTATTGTAAGTTTAACTCATCAAAAAGGTTCATATTAAAAAGAGGAAAATCGGGCTTAATTGTCTTTCGGGGTGAACCTTTTTATAAGTCAAGGTCAAGGAGAAACAAGACCAAATAAAAAGAAGGGCAAACTCTTTTCTTCCATGGCTCCAAAAAGACTGCCTTAGGAATGAACTTAAAACTTAAAAAAAAAAATACAAATTAAATGATTTTATATAAATATGTATGTAAGCTTTTTAAAACATTATAATAATATTTGAATTTCTTAAATTTTTACGTTTTTGTTAATTTATTATTTAACATAATTTACATATTTTTTTAAAAATCTAAACTTAATAAAAAAAATTAAACCAAATTATACGCTTTACTATGCTGTCTTAACTTTAATTTGTCAACCTAAAAGGTTATGACGGCAACAAATTAGGAAGTACATTAAATAAAAGAAAATATATTACAAGAAAAACTGTTAAGTCAGTGCAGTATTAACCCAGATAACTCTGAATTATTTTTTTTTAGGTTGTTTAGTTTGTGTGGTATTAGATATGTGAAATAAGTCAAAATAACAGATTCATGTATTTAAAAATTTTATTTCGTATCTGGTGATCCTGGAAAAGACATCGTTCCGGAAGAATTATAGGAAAATGTAATATAAAAAATAACAATCCTATTAATTTTTTGTATGGTAAGGTATAAAACAGTCGACGTGTAATGTTACTTTACATTTTACACAAGTTGTTGTTGCCTTTTTATTGCACAGTCTACAAATAAGTTGTTGTTTTTTTTCCGTGTGTTCTTGTACAGGTTAGCTTGAAATAAGATGTTCAACACCGTCAAATCTCGTTTCTACTTCGCGCATATCGCTAGTCCTTCCACCACGCGATACAACTCGTTGATTGGACTTCAAAATATTAAGTACTATTTGCCGTCGAAAAGCTAGCAGGTCTATTTGCTTTTTTGCTTTTTTAAAATTATATGTGTGAAAAGCTTTGGGCTGCTCAATTATAACTTTTTATTTGGCTTCCCTTGTTCCACCGCGACCATCGAACTTGTTGAGTTGCAGAGGCTGAGTAGGGTCAATGAATCTCGAGAAGAAATTCCCCTTTTCCCCTGGGCTGGATCAAGGTGTCATACGACCCGTGACGAAGATCAAATTGGCTGAGGGCCCAGCATCTCCAAAAATAGCTCAGTCGCGAACTGAGTATCCGGATAACTGGCGACCTCCGGATAAGCTAGCCTTATCAGTATATTGCGGATTTCTGTACAGATGGACCACCCTTTCTCCGCTACTCATGCGATCATATTATGGACAATTCCTAAAAAAAAACAAAACCCGAGGCCGGTACTCCTTTAATACCGGACGGTAGAACGGCGACTGCAACGACTACCGGCAAGGCTCCTGCATTGTCGAAAGGAGGTAAATCTGTTGCAGTCCACGGTGCACCATCCTCTAAAGGCAAGCACATCGAGCCTAAAAAGAAAGCTTCAGGGAGTGTTAAGACTGTGGCAAGCCATGGTCCTATCACTTCCGACACCCCTAGCATCAGCAAATTTGTGGCAGGCCACGGACTTGTCGCTGCTACCAAAATTACTCACTAAGGCAATAGATGGTTTAGGAGAGATTTGGCCAGGTGCAAAACTCGAGGTCGTGTCTAAGGAAGACATTCCTAGCAGAGGTTTAAAGAAGACAGCAGAGAACACAACCTTGGATTCGCTTCGATATCCTTCCCAGAAATGGATAGCGACGACTCCAATCTATACGAGGTGACAATTAATCCGTCGGTTCCCTCTTCTGACACCCTGTCGGAAATGGAAATCGATGACGAAGGAAGAAGAGGTCCTATACGATCAGAGAAAGAAGATGAGCTTTTGGGCACATTTTTAGAATCGGAGGACCTCAACAGCACCGTGGTGGAGGCTACTCTGGAGGACTGTGGCAATGATACGGTTTCTCCAGATTAATCTCCATTACTCAAAAAAGGCTTCGGCCGCACTCATTCTGCGTCTTTCAAAAAACAGAGAAGACATTACCCTAATCCAGGAACCATGGATTGTAGAAGGCGTAGTTCGTTGACTTAGGACACCCACATACGCTCCGCTCTATATAAGAGACGAAGGTAAGATCAGAACATGTATATTAGTAAAAAATAGCCTTAATGTATTTTTACTTCCTAACCCCAGCGACCCTTACTTAACCATTGCCAGACTAGAGACTGACAAAGGCTTTTACTGGCTGGCATCGGCTTATCTTGGCCACGACCATGTGGACTCTCTCCCTGGTGATAGCCTCACCATCGGATGCGACGCTAACGCACATCACAAGGTATGGGGCAGTACCGATATCAATGATAGAGGTGGGTCACTTTTGACTAACATTGGCAATGAGCCCACTTTCATAACTAGAAGCCGACAGGAGGTGCTAGGATTCACTCTTATCTCCGACAGCATCACTCAAAGGCTAACGGACTGGATGGTTCTGACCACAGATACATCCAATTCAGCCTGAGTGGGGCTCCCCCCAGCCAACCAACTTCCAGAACTACCGGAAAACTGAATACAAACAAAATAGAGAGGAATACTGTCTGAAACGCTATCCTCAAAACTATCAAGTCCCCCGCGTAACACCAATGAGCTTGACATGAAAGTCAACTTAGTAGTCAACGAATTCACTCAGGCTCTCAATCAGGCTATGGCCGCTTCCTGCCCTCTTATTCAACCAAGAGGCAAGAAAAAGCCACACTTGTGGACATCAGTACTGAGACTTTTTAGAAACTCTTGTAGAAAACTTTTCAACGTAGCAAAAAACACAAAAAAAGTGACTGACTGGGACTCATACAAAGAATCCCTCAAATTATACAAAAAAGAACTGAGGAAGGAAAAGCGACAATCCTGCAGGTTGTTCTGTGACAAAATTACAGAAACCTCTGAGGCATCGCGGGTAAGAAAAATCCTCTCTACAAATCCTACGATACCTAGCTATTTGAAAAAAACTCGATGGCTCCTGGACAACCTCAAGTGATGAATCACTCAACCTGCTACTGGACACCCACGTTCCAGGTAGCTCCCAACTCGCGGCCAGTAGCAGCCCGAACAGGCCTACTGCAACCGGGACCGAAATTCATGGTCTGATTACGAGAGATAAACTGCTCTGGGCGTTGCATAGCTTCAAACCATACAATCTGCCGGTCCGGTTGGTATAATAACTGCCGAGCTACAGAGGTTCTCAGATATTATTCTGCCTGCACTAGAAAATACTATGAGAAGCTGTGTAGAACTTACCCACATGCCACCATCATGGAGAGAAGTCAATGTAGTATTTATTCCCAAAGCCAGAAAATGCTCATGTTGTTCCAAAAGACCTCAGACCTATAATTCTATCATCTTTCCTTCTGAAAACTCTAAAATGACTGATTGATATCCATATACGAACTAAAATTGATCCAAGACTTCTGTCAACGGCTCAACATGCCTACTGTAAAGGAAAGTCGGCGGAAACGGCTCTGCACTCTTTGACTAGCCGCATCGAACGATCCCTACAATATTTTATATACCCTCTATGTACACAATGGTTGCTTTCCTGGACATAGAGAGTGCCTTTAACAACGTCTACACATCTGCAATCACGACTGCGCTGTCAACTCTGCAGGTAGACGACTCACATAGGAAGTTGATCAGTCTGGGTGAGACTTCTGCTAAAAGATGTGTCAGCAGAGGTACGCCGCAAGGCGGTGTCCTCTCACCCCTTCTCTGGAACTTAGTAGTTAATGAACTACTGAAATACCTGGAAGCGGGGTTAGCAGGGTGATTACCTATGCGGATGACGTTGCTATAACCATCTCAGGTAGGCATCTCAATACCATTAAAGAACTCCTTCAAGTAAGTATCAATAAATTAACATGCTGGGCAGATAGCTGTGGATTGGGAATAAACCCCCATAAAAGTGATCTTGTTCTCTTTTCCAGGAAATACAAAATTCCAAACATAAACTGTACCTCAAATGACGGTACAGCAAAATATCTGGGTCTGATTTTTGACAGGAAGCTAAACTGGAAACCTACTATTCAAGAAAGAGTCAATAAAGCTACAATAGCTTTATTGTCTCACAAAAATGCCATTGGGAATAAATGGGGCCTTCAAACTCGCATAACCCACTGGCTATACATCTCGGTCGGACGACTTACGGGGTGGTCGTCTGATGGACGGCCTTAGAATATGCAGTCAACTGCATTAAACTGCATTGCACTATAGCGTGTTCCAGGCGGAAATTTGGCGTTTAAAGAAGCTCCGTCCTGGCTGAATAAAAACGTGATATCTGCAAAGGATATTCGCATCTTTTCGGATAGTCAGGCCGCCATCAGCTCCCTGGATTCGGTCTCATTATATTCTAAAATCCCCCTTGCATGCCGATCATCACTCATTGAGATTGCAGAGCAGTTCAACATTCACCTTTGTTGGGTGCCGAGCCACAGAGACATTCCAGGGAACTGCAGAGCCGATGAACTCGCCAAAATTGGAACCACTCTACCTATTCTACCGGAAAAGGGTAGTTTAAGTATACCAATCGCTAGTGCAAACTAACATTCAAGCTGGATGTCAATAAAAAGGACAGACCTTATATGGACTGCTGGGCAAATATATCTAACAACCAAAGAGATCTGGCCAAAGCTGGGTCTGAATCGCTCTAAGTGTCTGATCCTTTTAAATACGAAACATCTCAGCGCCATAATATGTGTCAACACTGGACACTGCCTCATAGGCAAGCACGCAAGAAGTCTTGGCGCTTTTACAAACGACTTCTGTAGAAGCTGCATGGACGAGGAAGAGGAGCAGACAATCCTCCACCTACTCTGGGAGCTTTCTTCTACAACGACCTAAACGATCTAGAAAATATAGACGTTAACAGTCTCCTACGCTTTATCATAAGCTCAAACTGATCCCATTAGTAAGAGGATCATAGATCCACGTGGCATCATAGGCCTAAGTGGGTTGGTACTTCCAACAGCCACACTTACCCACCTACCTCTGTACCTACCTTGGCTTCACTTGAAAAGCTATTGGCGTTCTTTAACGGTCTTATACTATCAAAATTGGTGGCAAGCGATACAATATTGTTATCGTTTCAACGGATTAAGAAATACCTGCGAATGAGAAATGTAAGATTTTAGTAACAAAAATAATAATAATACTTACAGCAAAAGTAATGATGAAAGTAATAAGATATAGCAAAATACCTGTATTTTCATCTGTTGCGTAATCCCAGTATCCTCTTTTGAGAGATTTTATAATTTTAAGATCTTCCAGGGGATAGTTTTTGGAAATCCAATTACTGCGTACAGTTCCAGACGCTTTCTTGCCTTTTTCCTTTAGGTCAAATAGCAAATCAAAAGATGTAAAGAAGTTGTCAAGGGAAATGTTGTACTCTATATTCTTTGGGAGAAGATCTGGATATGACATAACAATATGACATAACATAGAGCCAATTTGGATATCCAGTCTTGTCCCACCGCACCAAAATTTGAACCCAAACCAATTAGGATTTCCTGAAAATAATACAAATATCCTTTTACATTTGGAACATGCTGACTACAGGGTGTATAAATCTCTTATTACCTTTGATGAATTGCTTGCATCGATGTCCCCCGAAATATGCAACCATAGATTCATCCACTGAATGAAATTCTTCATTCGAATTCACGAAAGTTTGGATTCAAAATATTTAATAATGGCCGTATTTTTGCGAAACGATCCGATTTGTTCAAGTTATCGTTATCACATGCATGAATATTTGACATGGTAAGCTGGAAGCGATCTCTAGAAATTGTGTTTGATATTAATTCATTGTGTACATCAGGCTCTTTTTGCCAGTACATGTTTTTCCTTGCAACTGCTCCATATCCACTCAGTACATGGATAGCGATGAAAATCAATTTCAGAACAGTTCAGAACAAGATTTTGGTTTGCGGCATACTGATTTGTGTTTTTTTTACCAACAAATTTAGGACCTCGTCATCAAACAACACAGAAGTATTCAAGTGGTGATTTTCCTGGCTCTAAATTGCAGGACCAAATAGCATGAAACTCTAACATGGTTTGAAGTAGCTCATTTTGTGTCAAATTGAAAGACCTTGCAGAAGTCTTTTTTTTCCCAACTTTCTGCGTTTTTTGCCTTCTGGTGGTGCAGGAGATACCTGTTATTCGAGACGGGAACGTTTGATATATTAACTGCACGAAGAGTCTGTATTTGAAGACGTACCTGTTTCTAGTATTTTTCGTTTTCCTGATTGGTGATGTTGACGACAACTTCCGAGTGTAATTGAGTTTTTGGCATATTATCTATGATCGGATTATCTTCAGCTCCTGAGTCTTCGCCCGACAAAATCCTTTGCATTAGTAGGAGGTAAGACTGTCACTTGCAATCCATTTTGATGTATTTCATCTTCATGAGCCTCGAGAATATCAAGCAACTCAAAAAGCGATAATTTCTTTCTAAAGAAAAGAACTAATTGTGTTGTCCTACAGTCATTCTAGATATCAATGTTTGGTGCTCTACGGTATTAGATAATAATGTGTTATCGTTGGAAATTAGGTACACTAGGAAAGCTCAACTTATTTCAAGTATATTTTCATCAATGGAACACCGCAACACTATTGAAATAAAAAAATATACTTACCCATCAGCTATAAATGTGGTCAAATATTCCATTACAAAAAATCGCACTACTTCGGTAAACAATTAAATGAAAACTATGTTAACACGAATTGCGCCACAGTGATCATGTGGTTAAAACAATGAAAACAAAAATATTTCCATTAGTTATCTTTAAAACCTTCTGGAACGATTACAGGGTTATCTGTGTTAAGACCAATACTCAACTCGAGCACTGTTATTTTTGTTTTATTCCTCTACGTCAGCAAGGCACTCGGTGTGATCAATTTCCTTCCTACACTTGAATATTTCAGTAAATTAACCAAAATTCAAACATCAACATGAAAGAGTACTATCGTGGGCAGGTCTCCAGGTCGTAAAATGTTTAAATTTGCAATTTTGCCATTTTCCCTATTCAACAACCTGATTTTTATGGTTTAATGGTTGCCAAGTTTACTATCGGTGTATTTTGGAAAAAAAACGATATTGAAAATTACAACTGAACATTTATAAACAAACATAGCTCTGTCGAAATATAGCGCATAATTGTTTTTGCGTAATAATACTTCTATAGAATAACGAGGCAACTAATTCCTTTGATATTCGATCTTGTTTTTGTAAAAGATATTTTGAATTATGCAAAGATGTGAGAACTCCAAGGCCAATCGACCTAACCAGAGTAATTTGAATTCATTGGGATAAATATAATACTTAGGACACGTTAATTAAATGAAAATCAACACTCAAGCCACCTGAGCCCATCCAAGAGGGGTATCAAGTGGATAAGGAAAGTCATTGTTTAAAGTGGTGTGTCCAAGTGGAAATCAACAGTAGGCGAAAGACGACGAAAGAAGATAAATTTGGGTTTTTTTTTATTACGGTCATAATAATATTTCATATCTAAGAAAGCTAATAAAGGAAATTTCTTCTGACAAGTTCAACTTCAGACTTCAATTACATCGCACAGCTCAATTTCCTTAAATGCGTTTTAGGTATTTGGTTTATAATGTGTGTACATACGTATGTAAACCCTTCTTCCAAGGAACTTAGAATGCCAAAATTCATTTGCATATACTTCCTTTCCTGCTTTTAACATGTCGGGCTTTAACAGATCTCTAAGCCAATAGAGTTATTTAATAATCTTTCAGTTTCTTTTTATTAATAATTGAAATATTTTGTAGCAGAATTGGTAAAAATGTGAGACATCCATTCTTTCATCTGTTATGAATGAATAATCAACTTTTACTTGCCATAATTTTCAACAAGTTTAACAATATTTCAAACATTTTAGTAAAATGTATAATGCGCTTTGCTCAACTTAAATTATTTTACTTAAAATGGTCCTATGGATTTAGCATGGATCAACTTCCTACAATCATCACAAAGGTGACAAGATCAATTTGCACTCGAACAAGCTACTCGTACTTAAGATATGCACTTCATTATGGCTATGCGGTGAATTCGAAGACACTCAGTCACAGCCATCTTTATCTATGATTTCAAAGTCTTTTCAATTAACGTTTCACTCTAGAAAACCTTCTAGCCTTCTTATTTTTTTGTGAAAAAGATTTATTTTTTAACTAATATATTATTCCATAAAATCAATGGTTGTCGGACTAAATTAACGGCCTCCGCGGGTAACAGTTTTTGAGTTCAGAACGATGTTAAGTTAACAGAATCCTTTACCTTCTCATTTTTATGCCTAATCATTATGCCAAATCGAGTCCAAATCAATCATGTTAAGTTTCTACTCTTATCAACCGGTAATACAATGTATTTTAAACCCGCTGATTGTCTTTCATAATGTGAATATAATGATTTTACGTTCATTTAATAAGTTTTGTTACGAGATGCTCGTTAGCATGTGGGAAACTCAAGATTACTTGCCTAAGTCTGTCTAATAACAAATCCGCTTCTTTTTTGCGTCGATAACAATGGTAATAGTAAAGGGTTTTCAAATAAGGACTTGACAACTTTGAATTTAATTTATGAACGCACTTTTTCACTAATCATCAAACTGTCACTGTCAATTTATTCAGTAAACTCAACATTTTCATCACGGTAAAGTACACGAACGAGCAACGTTTGCAAATTATAAAAATTTTCTACCGAAATTCGGAGTCGGTGACTGCAACTTTAAGAGCGTTAACTCCAATTTTCGGTCGTAATTCTCGCCCTAGTAGACAGGCAATAACAAGTTTAGTGCAAAAATTTGAGTCTACATATTCGTTGTGTGATGTTGCCGTGTCAGTGAGACAAGATCGAGCTGACCCAAGAATTGAAGCCGATGGACCATTTGGAGCGACGTACGTTCTCCGATTGGGTTCTGGAGAAGATGCGCCAAGATGATGAATTTCATCGCAAAATCATCTTCAGTGGCGAAGCTCATTTTTGGCTCAATGGGTTCGTCAATAAGCAAAATATGCGTTATTGGTCGGGTGAAAATCCACATGTGCATCATTAATCACCACTGCATCCAATAACTGTTTGGTGCGCTTTGCATGCCGGCGGCGTTATTGGGCCATATTTTTTCGTCGACGATAACGATCGTCACGTTACTCTGAATGGTCAGCGTTATCGCGCCATGATCACCGATAATTTTTGACCCGAATTAGAAGATATGGACTTGGACGACATGTGGTTTCAACAGGATGATACCACAAACCACACAGCACACGCTAAAATCGATTTATTGAAGAGCAAGTATGGTGAGCGTGTTATCTCAAGAAATAGGCCAGTCAATTGGCCGCCTCGTTCGTACGATTTAACGCAGCTTGATTATTTTTTGTGGGGCTACGTTAAGTCATTGGTCTATGCCAACACGCCGACAACGTTGGATGAGCTCAGAGCCAACATTGAACTCGAAATAGCGGCCGTTTCGGCCGAAATGTGTGGCCGAGTCGTTGAAAATTGGGTCCAACGAATCGACCGCTGCAAACGTGCCCGCGATGGCCATATGAACGAAGTCGAGTTCCATTCATAAAAGTTTTGATTGTACTTCAAGCCGATAATAAAGTTTTTGAGATATCTCAAATGGTTTGCGTTTTATTTACAAAAACAAATTTGTCAAGTTTCATTTTTTCATTTTATTTTTGTCCGGCCCATCCCATCGGTTTTCTTAAATGGCGGTAACATCTGCTTTACAGTAGTCCACGACCTCCACAGTTGTTTGGCTGCACGTGGCCTATTAAGGGACGATCCGAAGAATCCTTGTTTCGTTTGCAAGGGTTTCGAACAGTAGTAACTTGGTGTATTTTCTCCATGGCCGAGCAGTTACCCGGGGGACAACTCCTATCCTGGAGGGTCAGTTCCATTATACATACCCCTAGGACAAGAAGTCGGTTAGACCCCGTAACTCGTTCGGGTATGTGAACGCTGCCGTTGGTCCATTAAGGACTTATCCGCCACCATCTCTTGGCTAAGACCATGATTTAGTCCTGGAAGTCCTTACTGGCCTGAGCTTCAAATATGCCGGGTAGACCGGATCTTATTTGCTTTATTCGGTGATTTTATTTCACCTTTGATTCTAGCTGGGGAATTCATTCGCTGTCCCGTTTACTGTGCTGCTTTTTTTGTCTTCTGGTCAGCACTCGCGCTTATAAGTTTGGCAAGTTGAGTTCGGATGGGCATCTACCAGTACCCGATGGTTACCACGTGGAGGTATAAGAAGCACAATTGATGTGTGGAAACAGTTCAACACTGGGCATCGCCAAGTTGACACCTCTCAGTACCTATCCTATTTCTACATCACCCAGCAACCAATTTCGAGCAAATAAATTAAGGCCATACCACGCAGGGTGTGATTGCTTGATGAAATCTGCAAACCACCAATTTCGAGCAAATAAATTAAGGCCATACCACGCGTGGTGTGATTGCTTGATGAAATCTGGGCATCTCACAGCATTTATGGCGGCTTCGAATGTTTCAATGTAGGTAGTCATACTGAGCTGCAATTTACATCTTGATGAGATGAGACTTACATCTTTTCGGTTTTGGCCGCTCAAGTACCACTAATGAATTATCACTGAGTCCTTACATTTTGTTAACCATTCAATTTGGCTCGGTTAACCGTTCCACAAAATGCTATCAGAATCGGAATTGAATGAGCTTGACATATGCATATGTTCACGTTCTACAACTTAAAGGCTTAAAGGCAGTGAATCTGGAATGCATTTGAATGCTTTTATCAGTAAAGTAATATACTCGTACTCCATAATATACCTCAGACAATAAATAAAAATACGTGTCGCATACAGAACGGAGTCCCGAGACACAACTGCATTGAATTTGTATGTATCTGGCTTAAAAAAGTCCGAAACAACAACAATTGGTCAAAAGACTCATTGATCCCAGAAGCACATAATTTAAACAAAGAAGCCAGATGCCAAGCTCTGTCAAATGGCTAAGAAATATAAATGCAACTATCTTATTTTAGCCAGATTTGTGTAGGCCTAAGTTTCACTTTTCGGTGATACATGCCATTAAATCACCAACAGACCTGTTGTTCGTGTTTTAGGATATTTATTAAATTGACAGTGTTGTGGTTAAAAAAGAAAGATATTAGTATAGAGGTCCTATAGTACGAAGGACAAAAAAAATCGTTTTTTTGTGGACGGGTTGTGAAATATTGTTTTCAATCTACTCGAAAGTTTGATAAAATAGCTTACGCAGTGTTTTTACCATAGTGTTAGGAGGAGAGTTAAACCCCCTGAACCAGTGAATTTGTATATACAATATTTAGATCTTTAAGTACTCTTCTACCACACTCTTTGCTACCACACGACTATTTCGGCATAATACAATCTGCAAGTGTCAAATTTGCTGACCAAAAAACTGAACGTTAGAATGTCGTTCTAAATAAACGTGGGGATGGAGGACACTAAAGAATTCTTTATTTGTTTACAAAAAAAGACCAGCAATTTATATTGCGTTGGGACACTATATTATTTTTGACTTAGCTCTTGGTCATATTGGAACTTCGCATATTTAAGAAAGGCTCTGCTATGATTCCTGGCTCTTCTGAATTTATTTTGGGTTTTCCTTGTGGGATTGGTCATCTAAGACCGGAAAAACTGTTTCTAAACTTTACAATTTGAATCGTATTGCTCCTTTTCTTTGGTTCGTAATTCTGTATCCGACAAAGAACCACACTCCAAAGATAGTAGTGTTTGTGACCGTATCAACAGGCGATCACTCAAAATTCTAAAACAAGCTATTGATTTTGCTCCATTTAACCTTCTGGTAGATTTCTTTCTACCTCTAACTGTGTGGTCTCTATAGTCGCGAAATTAGCTGATATGACACTCCAAGTCTAGAGAGGATATTGCATCGAAGCAATATTTATCAGGGCGAGGAGTTAAAAAAATCTAAGGGTGCTAGCCCCTCAACTATCAACGTATGCTATTCGTCTTTAGGTTAACATTCAAACTACTTCTTGGTCAGTTATGCGAAATTGCAGCACGTCGACTTCCACTTTGGACTGACCATTTTGCGTTAGAATTCACGGCAGGGCAAAGATCTGTGTGAAAACTGTCTCCCAAGAATGTTTAGACATCCAGATATTAAAGCTGTGTTCTTTGTGCTCATCGGTTTGACGCATTGTCGATAAGAAGAGTCAGGAGAAAAGCTGTCTGTAAATGAAGGAACCCAAAAGCTAGAGGTTAACGAATTTGATATGTGAAAATACACGTGCGAGATCCCTTAAGCTTAGAGTCAGTAACCAAAATTTCTGGTGCCTAAGAAACGTACCTAAGATAACATACTTTTTTCAAACTTCAATTAGTATAATACATTTAGTATTTCCAATTCTATACATATTCAGCTTTTCATTTATGATTTCGTACTAAAAAATACATATCTTCAACCTAAGCTAATGCCTAACTTTGCAGTCAGACTGTATCCTGTTGCCTTCGTGCACATCGTCGTGTCTCACATGAATTGCAATCAAATTTTTAGCTGACACTGTTTAAGCTTGAAAGAAGACAACGCTCTCTGTTCCATGTAACTTCCGTTTTCATTAACTTTCTCTTCGATTTCCTTTTGGGTATCTCATCTTGAACTTTCAACTGATCTATAACTCGATTCCATTCAACAGAACCCTGTAATCGGCATTATCCTTGGAGAATAGTGAAAACATTCATTCTCTCCGTCTTCCTTCCAAAGCAACCAAAGGGTATCTCTATTGTAACAATTTGCATTATATGCTTTTGTTCTCAGGTAACGAAATTTTGCATAAGTATCCTAGTACTGATACTCGTGCTAGTACTGACTGCTAGTGAAATAAGATAATGTGACGAACAAATAAAAATGATGAAAACATGTCGGATGCGCTGCATATCATGCTCTTCGGGAAGTTTCAGTTAAAACGGGTGCAGTTGTAAACGAACACGAGTTTCATGAAGTATGTACATACACACATATTTACTCGTATTCGTAAGCTAACACCCGACATTCCATGACAGTGAGGATAATAACCCTCCTGATGTCATCTGCTGGATGATTCACTAAAGGATTCTCATTCGCATACTAAGCTAGCTTTCAATTTGTGTCGCGCCTTAAACATGAATATGATAACGATAACCCACCCCACGTCCTCTCTATCGACCGTAATACCAGTCACATTGGGGTGTCGTAAAAGTAAGAACAGTGATATCTTCCTGTCTACATCTTTACTCGTACACGTCAGTGACATCCTCAAATAGGGAGGTGAACAACAACAGCAATATAAACAGCAGCACCAGCAGCAAAATGAGAGTCCTTGGCGATAAATATCGATGAAATTGATTTGTGTAAATGTGTGTGTGTGGGCGTATTTACGCTGGATTTTTTGTTTTGTAAAGCTTAGCAGCCTCAAGGAAACAACAAACAAAGACTGCTGGTGGTAAATGGTTGGGGCTACGTGCCCTTAATGGAAAAACAAATGTTATTTAATTGAATATTGGGGTTGAGGGCAAGGGATGGCACGACTACAATTTTAAGGATGGACGGAGTATCTGTTTACCAGGCGATACATTATCCGCATTAAAAATGTATCTACCCGGAGGAGTGATGAGTTGTTCGGCCCCTATCTTACTGTTGATGACAGGGAAACCTGATTTAAAAAAAAATACATAATAACAAACTTTACAGATGAAAGATTTACGTCGCGTCTAGTCTCTGAAAAAAAACGACTTGAGGAATAGATAAAAAAGTCAACCCAGTCTATATGTATATTGTATATTTTGTAAGGTCTATTTGTGTGTAATGAAGTAGAAATATTAGTGGTGGTGGACCAGAAAGAACCCCTCAAAAGAATAATAAACGAAGCGAAAATACGTACTATAGTGATTTTTTATAGTATACTTAACGCTGACGGAAACATAATAAAAAAAAGGACAAACAACTTCAATTAAATAAGCTTAATTAAGTTAAGGGTGTACTCGTATTTATACAATAGATGAAGTATTTTGCTGAGTGATTGCAAAATTCACTAAAGTACTTATGGTTTACGTGAGCTGCTGTCAGTGGTTATTTTTAGAAAATGCTTCATTAAAGGAGTTTGATTTGCCGGGGGTTAATTTCGGTCCCTGACTTAGCTTAGCTTGAAGTTGGTGCCGATCTACGTTAGTAATTTTCCTTTTCCATTGAAAAAGTCCTAAAAATACATTGAATAAGATGTGCTTCAGGAGAAAAATTAAATTCGCATCTGCTCTCGTAGTTGGTACGGATTTCCACTATCTGGGCAATTTTTTTATTAAGAAGAGTTTGGACTTGCATAGTTACACACTTAGTTTATAGTTTGATCAGGGAAGTATAGATATTTACTAAGCCACATAAAATATTATATTTTACTCAGAATATTACTTTCTAAATTGCCTTTAATAAAAGTACTACGCAATTCCATTAGCCGGGAAAAAAAATAACCTGACTGTCTCAAGATGTTGGCATGGCTTACTCGTATGTTATGTTATACCACTTTCAGAATTAAGTCTGTGTGTGAGGATGTGAGATGAGCTGAACCTTCAAGCAAAGTGGCCAAAAATTTCGGCAACGGAAAATTAGAGCCTCTAGAATGAGTAGCGACGTCACTGTCGAAAGGATCATGGAAGTTTTATTGCTATTGCGAGTACCACCTGGAATATAACCATGCGCGGTTACACGTATATTGATAATACATTAAATATCTAACTTGGACGCATTCGGTGCTTAGTTCGACATTTTATGAAGGTAATTTTCAGAATCCATCTTTGATTCTTAAGCCCTACTGCTGCGACAAGGTAGTCAAACTAAGTAATTATGTTTCAAGCATACTCGTACATGAGGTACTTACCTGTTCATTTTGTTACTTTAAGTTCTTGGAGGCTTTTGTAATTATTTGCAATCGCCCTTCGGGGATATTCGGCTTTTCAGCAGCTGGCTCAATCACCCCCAGTATCCTAAGCTCAAGTCTGCGTATTTTATGTTATTTAAAGCTATTTGGTTTGACCAATAAATTTTTAGCCCTTCTAACCAAATAGACAGGAGGGCGGCCTTTCTTGCCACCAGTATGAAGGAAAGCTTCCAGACAACCGGTACATTTACAATACATTTGCATGATGATTAAAAAGAAATGCTCAGTATTTTATTTCAAAATTTCGTGGTTTTCTACTATTAATCTCAACTTTGTATACCATATATCTTCAAATAGTCACTTTATAAATAATAAAATATTTGCATATTTTTATCACATCATGTCCTTGTTTCCTTCCATCATCACCATAGCCCCTTCTAATCTAACAATCCGATCTAAACAGGAAGCAGTAAAGAATAAATAAATGATACAAAAAATAAATAAATAAAAGTTTGAATTTTTTATAGCCTAACCAACTTTGCTTGGTTAAAAGTTCATAAATCAATCCCTTTTCCCTTAGGGCGATAAAAAGATAAAAAAATAAACTTCAACATCAACGGTTTTATTGATTTTGTTGAACCCACGGATGTGGAATTATTTAGACAGGTATTGCGAACCAACTCTCAGTAAACTGGCGGAATCCACAACTTTGTTGAATTTTCACAAGTTTGGATGAAAAATTAAAATCCAATATGGATGTTGCTAGAGAAGTGCGAGTTGTTAAACTACAATCATTTTAAAGCGGATGGATTGAAGAGGAATAAAAATTGTCGTTGCAATTTTCGATTTAAAATTGATTATCAAATTTATTTGGAAATTTTAATTGACACTTAATGAGTTTTTCTCATATGGTGTGTGTACATAAATGAATAGTTGTAAATGTCAGATAGAACAAAAACTATTTTGAAAAGGGCAGATATAAGGTGTGAGGGAAAATTCAATCGGTTTTGTTTAAAGAAAGCAAAATGATTTTTTTATTTAAAAAATATTCCAAAATGTAGTTTATTTTGTTTTCTAAAACTGTTAGCCAGCATTTCAGCAGCATTTTCAATCAGTTGCAAAATAAGTTTCAGTTTTTTCATGTATGTTTGGGCTGAATTTATGTGCTCAAATAAATCCAATAACGGTTAGCATTTCCGTTTAATTATGTTTAAGAAGCTAATAGTACACCAGTCCCTTTTGGTACCACCAATAACTCAGAATTATTTTCTTCTGTTGCACAGCAACTTCTAATATTGGTAGCATAGTTTTCCCCTTTAAAAAATCTAATTTCCTTACAACGGAAAACTACTAAGTCGGCAACAATCAAGTATACTCGTAAAGTATACTGGCTGCCCTATAAATCTTTACTCTTGCTAAAATGGCAATTCTGTGCTCGAAAAATAGCATAATAATGGCCTACGTAGTCACTGGAGTCACAACCCCACACGGAAGAGATAACAAAATTCTGCCGAACCAGCTAATAGATTAGGGTACTACCTGGACAGCGAATAAATTACAACGATCTCTGGACTTGCACGTGGACACTTCTCCAGTGTTTTGGATGTCAGAACGTTCTTATTCGGACTACTATCCTTTTGTATTCAAGATACGGATGTGCATACGCATGTGGCCCAAAAACCACCGAACTATTGCGAGAAATTTCAACCTCGAATGGCTACAATCGCAAAAGATCGCCAGGTCGTTTTCAGTCCAGTTTCACTTAATGTTCCGAGGCATCCGATGCCGCCAGCATCGAACGTAGAAGACCAGCGGTATCATTGCCAAAGATCAATCATTGATTGCCTCAACAGACAGAAAAAAGGTACGAAATTAGACTAAATAGAAGAAGAAAGACCACAAGAAGCATTCGATCGAAGCGTTAGGGAGGTGCTGTCAGAAGAATAACGTTCGCAAGTTCGCAGAAAAATAAACCAATAAGAAATCTGCAAGGATGAAGAAGAGATTTTTTAGTAGAGATAGGGAGGGAAAGATCATTTTTGCAGGGTGTTAAACGCTGACGAGAAACAACTTTCAACTTTCCGGCAGATTGAAACATTCAACATGTATGAAGGCAGATGACACATCTGTCCACGCGACCCAGATAAAATCAAGACAGCCGTTTGCAAAGTGCTGGATTTAATAGCTTATCTGCCGAGCTGTTTAAATCAGTAGATGATGATTAGATATGTGGCATACATTTCCAAAATCTGCGTCGACGAAAGTATGACTTATGCTTAATCAAAGTTGGTAAAGAACTCACCGTGAACTTTGATGTTCAATAGGATTTAAACAAAGTGACGCGCTATCATGGGATTTATTTAACATCATTCTTGAAAGAATAGCGCAATACATACGCGCCAGCACAATAAACACAATCTTTCAAAGCTCCGTACAATTAGCGGAGGCCGAGTAATGGAAGCGGCTAGGAGGGGTTTAACGGTCAATGAGGGCTAGGCCAAGTATATGCTATCAAGTAGAAAGGACATCAATCACCGACGTCTCGGACAGGACATTAACCTCGATACTTTGAGGTAATTAATGATTTTGACTACCTAGGCTCTGCCATGAAGAAGACAATTGACTAGAAAATTGGTCTCTCGAAAGACTTTAATAATCCCAGTTGTGCTTTAAGGCATGGACTTTATCAAAAACGGATGAGAGTGCTCTTGGCTGCTTTGAGAGAAAAATGTTCGATCCTGCCTGCATAGATGGTGAGTGGAGGAGGAGAACGATTGAGATGGCTGGGTCAAGTAAAATGGATGCACACCAATGCTCCGGACCGAAAGAGTCATCGAATCCGAGCCCGAGGGGCAGCACAGATGAAGACCACGACTTAAGTGGTGCACGCAAGTGGAACGGGACCTCAACCAATTTAGCGTGCAGTGAGCTAAAGATCGAGCATACTGGAGATCCTTGTTGGTTGAGGCCCAACTCAATCCTGGAGTGTAGCGCAACATTAAGTAAGTATGCTCTTGATGGAATTGAGCGAAGCTCAAAAGTAGACTACAGAGCCACCATCTTTCAAAAGTCCGTTCAGTTACATGCACGACATTATGGAAAGAATAAGTGAGCTGTCAATAGAGCGTTTGCGACTATTGGATCAGAAGCGACAAATTGTGTGGTCTCACCACATCGACGCGTAGAACAAAACTTCACAATAGGTAGCTACATTATGGAAGTACGAGTGCATAGTAATTGACCTTATCGTAGATCCACTACTAACTTCGACGACAACACCAGCCTTAAAATCATGCGAAAAATTACTCTTTCTAGTCGCTGCTTCTTTGGGTTTAGAAGGTGATTGAGTAAGCAGTAAAGCAACCAAAGAGGCATTATACAAAACACAAGCAGACTAAAATGCTCTTGGACGCTTCGATAAGAAAATTCTTCGGATAATTTTCGGTCCCGCTTGCATCAATGGAGAATAGAGGAGACGCTTCAACATCGAACTATACGGGCTGTACAGTGATAATGACCTCGTATGAAAGGCTCGGATAAACCGATTGGTAGGCTACTCGTATCTTGAGCGAATGGATTTAAACGACCCGGGCCGGACATGGCATTATTTTACAAATGGAAGGTGTTTTCATCCAATTTGTATGCGCAACTGGAGGCAGTTGGCAAAAGGCCGCTCCAGTTGGAGAGTCATGTTAGCTGAGGCCTGGTCCACCCCGAACGGTAACGCATTCTAAGTAAGTAAGTTACTCTCTGAACATGAGTACCATTTTTGGACATATGTCATATGTCCAGAGTGTTTGCCTAAATTTTCGGTCATTACAAACATCCAGATAAGAGAATAGCTGCACGTTTAGTGAAAATGACTTACTCATTCCATAGCGTTGCTGTGCCAGTAAGACAACGAAACGCGAGAAGTGAGAGAATATTACGTCGATTTCGCGACGCCTGTTAAAGCTAGGCATTTGCCGAACGTCCTCGTGTCTCATATTACGAATAGTCTTGGTTATATAACCTCTAACCCAAGAGTTAAGGCCGAGAGACTATTGTGCTTGTGGCAGTGTCTCTGATTGTGCTCTAGTAAAATAAAGAATATTAGTATTTTCAGCGAAAAATTGTCTTCACACAAATGGTCCTGTATACGATAAAGTTGGCTGCTTGGTGTGGTTTTCATGCCGGGTTGTGTCATTGGACTGTTCTTTCGAGATGATGTTGGTGAGTCGGCCACAGTTAATGGAGACCGCTGCCGCCCCATTTTAACCAATATTTTTTGAGTATACTAGTATTGCAGCTGGAAAGGTTGGAGGATATGTGGTTGTAATAGGAAGGTGTCACTTCCCACACAGTGAGTGCCAAAACCGACTTACTGAAGGCGAATTAAGAATTTTATTACAATCGCTTCTAATTAGTGCATGCTCCATATCAGGTCTAATGTTTAGGTATAAGCAACATGAGGACTCAAGTTTCACTTCAATTCACTCACACAAAGAATTACTAGTGTCAAAATATGGGTTAGTACAATTTACGCCTGTCTTTTTTCAAAGCTTGTAAGAACTTAGGTTTCTAGATATAACACGTTAACTAATATTCTACTTAGTAATGAAAATTTCATTTCAGATAAAATAACAGACATATATCCACTGCTGGGTAAGGATGGTAATAAATAATTGATGCTGCAGTTCAAATAATTTCGCCTCCAAATGTTTGTTCATATTTAATTTTACATTTATAATACATTTTCATCAGCATAATACGCCCTGTCTCTAACCACTAGAGTTTTGAATTGTTCCATACTAACGTACAATAAAAGTTTCAGAGCTTGCAATATTTGTGTTTAGCCTTTATAATTAACAAAAAAAAAATGTGTATACCGTTATTAGTATGGAAGGCAATGTCACCCTGTAAGAGTGCATCAGCGATTTCCGCAAAAATCACTTCTGGATATTCCAATTTTTGTACAATATTTAAAATAGAACACTCGCGCGCTGTGGAGTCAAATTTCGCCCATCAACAAAAAAAAGTTCAACACCTGCACTTCTATGTTATTCATAAATTTCAATAAGAATCTTTTTTCTAAAAGCAGCCCTGATAAAATTTGGTTTTTTGTTTTTAACTCACTGTGGAAGCCAGCAAAAAATGCTATAGAGGTGTTAACAAATGATATTCCTGTATAATTTGATAAACTCTCAGGAACTGTAGTCATTTCAAAAATTCGGTTTACTCGTACATAACTCTAATTTAATTCAGAAACGAATTCTGTTTTATAATTTGTAATAAGTTCGAATGGGATACGTTCGTCTCCTGGATTTCTCTTGCGTTTCTTGAAATAAAGATAGTGCGTCCATAAACTCAATTGCTAAAAGAGCGCTTTAGAGAATGTTACTGAAATATGCTCTTAGAAGTAGAGCTTTTAATGTAGTGGTGGTCATATTTGTATCTCCGTTAATCTATGTTCTACAATACTGTGAAAAGGATCTTGAGTTGATTTGATCTTGTTACTACAATACATACATATTGCTGCTGTGCAGCTCGTATAGTTCATCGTTGAATCTTCTCTTCCAAAGCCCGTCAACGCAAAGGAGACCGAATATTTTTTTAAGGATTTTTCTCTCGAAACGGCTAAGTATATCTTCAGTCGTTTTCGATTGAGTAAATGCTTCAGCGCCATAAAGTAGGATTGGAATGATCAGGGTAATACGAAGAGTCTCCTTAGTTTTTAGGGATAGGATCGGACATAATCTTTATAATAATCGACTGTGACGACCTGTCCAATACGTCGTTGTTTTGTGTCCCCTCTTGTTGCTGACTGCATATAGGTTCTGTCCTCATTTATCGCTAAACCCATTTTGGAAACTTCCGTTTAAATACCAGCGAACTCACCGGTGATGGACCGCTGAGTTCTCCCAATTATATCTACATCATTGGCGTACGCTAGTAGTTGCTAGTTTTGAAAGATTATGTCTTCAGTGTTCGTCTATAAGTTCCGCTTAATTCCTTCAATAATATGTTAAATATAATGTTAAAGAAGTCACACGACATTTGGCAACAAAGGTTTCGGTTAACTCGTTATCGGCGAGAGTCCGTGGCTATATATAACTAATCTCTATAAATGTTGTCATACGCGACTTTGACTTCTTGCGGTTTTCCCAAGATCTGCCATAGTGTGAGGATTTGGTCGATTGTGGACTTTCCTGGTCTGAAACCACTGAAAGCACTGTTAGGGGATAATCAGGTTGTTGGCGAAGGGTCTTAGATGTTCGCGCAATGTGGCGGATAAAAACTTGTATGCGATGTTGAGGAGACTTATGCCTCTATATTTGGCGTTATGGGGGGTCTTCATTTTTGTGTATCGGGTAAACGATGCTGAGAAACGGGTTATTGTATGCCTTCCACAAAATCACTTCAAGCATCTTTGTTGGATGCCAGTTTAGATATTGCTATCCTTACTTCCTTTTGGTCAGGTGGACAGAAGTTTTGTCTGTCATGGCCTAGGTTGAGTTGTCTATTCTGCCTGATGGCGGAATGTGACGATACGACTACGACTGCGACTATACTTCAACATTTCCTTCTTCATCTCTACAGGCACGTACGGGTCTACTTACAGTGACCTGTTAAGCGCACGTACATTCCACTTGAAAATCCGAAGGTTGTTGTCCTTTTACCGTTTGCAAGTGTCATACACAGAAAATCCATTTTAATTTAGGGCCATTAGTTGGTTCCTCACATCTTTTCTTGTTTCACCATTTGATCAAATATTGATGTCGGGAATTGAGTTTACTATATCAAGGTATTTCGTCTTAGTGTAACGATTCATAAGCAATTACCTTTTCGCACCTTTATTCAATTATTAGGAGTTGCTTGAGTGGCTGTCCTTGTTTACAATGATGCTACCATCGGCGATCAGATGACAAGTTGTTCCACAATATACTGCTTCGATGGACTATCTTTCAGGTCATAAAAAGTTATGAATTTTGAACATTGCCATGGTATTAACAACATCTTATAATCCTCTCAGGTGCACTTTGAAATCCAAGCCTAGTACAAATAACATCTCTGGGAACTCTGTCGAACATTTGTTAATGAAAACGATAAACAGATGCATTTCGAAGTATGTCGATGTTTCTCCATCATTATCCGTAAACTTTGAATGGAGTCATTCGAGTATGTTGACCTGCCCCCACAAAGCCGCACGATCTGGCACTCTCTCCTATAATTTGATAGTATCCGACAGTTTTACCCATCGGTAGTTATTGTAATTTCTTAGGCCCTCCATATAGCGAAACGAAAAAGCTCTATTGGCAGGCCATCCATTTCATTGAACAAATACGCGAGTGAGTGTTTCAAGAAGTCAATTCCACATAAATAAATAACATGTGGAAGAAACGATGAGACGAAAATGGCGGTGAAGAACAAGAGAGACTTTCAACCCTGGACTAGGTTAAGCGGAAATAGGCAAACCGATGTGTAAGGTGTTTTTTGAAGTAGACTATAATGGTGTTTTCAGCAAATCCGCTTTTTGCTAGAAAAATAATTTGAGTGTAAAATAAAACAATAATATAGGGATGTACGCTAAGTTTATTTATATACGCTACCTACTTAGCGGATAGAAAATAGTTCTTCCAAATTGTATTTTTTCCGTTTGCGTTGAATTTTCAGAGATGTCAAACATTTGACATATCCTACCAACAGTTGACACATTCCGCCAACAACATTCAATTACAGATTAAAAGGTTTGTACACTATGATATAATCTTTAACTATAATAGTATTTCACTTTTAGATTCCCTTAAGAATGACAGAGAAGGACAAGCGTAAGGTTTGGTCAAGGGAGGAAATTCTCGGGCTGCTGAAATGCTATTTATCACGGAAAAAGGAGTTATCGTCAAGTCAAGATATCACGTTAAGTCAAGACATCACGGCAAGTAAATAAAATAATTCAATATAAGTACATTGTTCTACATCTATAGACAAGGATAATGTTATCAAGACATGTACGAGCTCTTGCATTGCGCCGAATTTGGAGGATATGGACCGATTATTTCAAACAAACATGCTGTCCGCCTCCAAGAGAATGGGCTGCTGATACTACGAATGAAGATCAGCCGCACACTGATTCAGCATTCGCAGAAGGAATTTGGCGCTTGATAGGTATTTTGACGCCCCATTAAGAGTAAAAAAAAGGCGATTGCTGCTAAGATGGCCGCCAAGTGGGCAGATCGGCAAGCTAAGCAGGCGCAGCAGCAAAGTATATTAAAAGGATGAAGGAGTGCTTGTAAGATAAGTGGGAGAAAGAAGCTGATATAGACCAAAAGAAGCTGAGTGTTCTTGAAGCTTTATTAAAAAAAAAACCTAACATTTAATTTTCACCATTAACTCTTTTTCTATTTTTTTAACTCTCCTTGTCTCATTTGCGATGTACAACAGCTCTGCAAACAAGCACCAAGGTATCTCACTCTCACAAATTGTAAGTCTGCCAAAGTCACCATACAAAAGTGAATATACAAAGCAAGTAACTGGATATATATGTATCAAGTGGATATATAAATAATTCCTAACAAATTCTCGTGCAGACCTACACTATTCCCTTAATTTTTAAGTGATCCAGTTTCATTTGTACTATCAACTGTTCATACCGAGTGCCTTCAGCTACTTATTGTTTGACCTTTATTTGGTTTTATTACTTTTTGTTGTTGTTATGTGTTTGTTATTTTTATTATAAATTGTATTAAGTTCTTGCGTTCGTTGTTTAGTTATACTTACTTTTTTTTGTTCCTTTATTTTCAAAGAAATCAATTTAGTTATTGAAATGTTTGTATTCATTTCTTATCTCGCTTTTTTTGGGCTTTCGTTCAAAGTGGGGGACATTCAAATTGGGAACCAACTTACAAAATACTATTGGATTGAAAATTGAATTATGCCACTGCTACCCTACACAGGTAATTAGAATTTAAGGATGTGTTGACGTTCCGTGTAAGACAAGTAGATTACCTTGTAGGGTGGTTTTACTTAAGAACTTTCAGATTTCATTCTGAATTGCAACTAGTCGAAATAGGACTGGCGAACGTTTATGAAGAGGACTTGGTTCGTTACTTATCTAAAAGGCGTTAGTTCTTCGGAACTGTAGGATGGGAGTGGTATGGTTTCTTTTAAAAATATACTATTTGAAAAATTGTTTTATTTATTGCTATCATTTTAAAATGTCTCGAATATTTTGGGGCCTTAAAATGACCGTTGTTACTTCAAGTTGTATTTTGTAATTACTTTAGTACCTTTTGTACTGACAGCACGCTTCGCAGAAATGGTTGATAAATTTTCAAAATTGTATGTTTTGCTCCTGTGAAAGCAGAACTCAAGTTTTGTTGAGGATGGTATAGGGAATGAGGTGTAGAACATTGATGGATACAGGCTCCTTCGAGGGGATAGGATAGGTAGATCAGGTGGAGGTGCTACAAAATATGCAAAAATTGGTTTAAGATGCTACCCGATATTAAAGTCTCCTACCTGTAGTCAAATTGACTATTCGTGTAGGTCATATCTACCACAGGCAAACTTCTCATTTTATCTATTTATAGACCGAACAAATATATTGATCCCTCTCCGATATTCTCTGTATTAGAATCCTTCACAATTCACTTCCAAAAAGTTTTAGTATACTACCAACAATTTTTAGTTGACAATGATATTATTGATAGTATGTATTCACTTAATTTGTTCCCAGTCAATACAAATACATCACTTTTCTGATGAAACGAGTACTTTTTTAGATGTTTTCTTTGTGAATAATCTCAATGACGATCTCTTGTATGACCAGCTGTCCATACTTTTTTTTTTATAATTTACGCGCGCGTAAGGGGTTAGATACCCTTTTACTGTTGCCAGGGCGCGGGCGGAAAGGTAGAAGGAAGAGAAAGGAAAATTGTTTTGTAGTGGTTTGAAACTCAGGTGTGTTTCGATATTCGCTCTCCAGGGGGTGGGAGTCCGAATAGGACGGAGAGATTTTTCTTCACTCAGAGTGATTCGAGGTATAATTCACAGTATATTTTTCTGTGCTTGAAACTCTACAACAGCCAAATCTACGTGTCAGTGTTATGCCTTCACACGCAGAATTTTTCTGTCTGAGTTCCAATTACACAAATGAAAAACTGACTTGCCATGGGCAGGATTCGAACCTGGACCCTCCTAGTGAGAAGCGATTGCTAGTACCACTACACCACGTCCACCTGATTTTTCTAGACATGACCTGCTATTTTTGATATTCAAATTTGCATTTGAATTTACAGTTACAGTTACAACCTTCGAATTCACAGATTTTAGCAACATTGATTACCACCAACAGGAGATATATTCTCAGCATATTGATTGGGACCTTGTGTATTTTATGTTTTCCCATAATAACAAAGTTAAGGTCATAAATAAAAATATATGAACCAATAATCATGTTCCTCTAAAAACCAAACGTACCTGCTTTGGCCAACGTCCTTGGTTTACGCCTGCAACTTGGCTACTGATCTAGGAGCACAATCTTTTCTACGCAAGTTGGAAACATTATAAGTTAGGCATATACCTGCAACTACATATATCGTTCTATGCGCAATCAGGTTGTCGGTAAAATTAAAATTGAGAAAAAGAATTTTTTCAGGAACCAAATTGACCAATCAACAACAGGTCGCCAGCTCTATACGGGAAATTGGAATACATGGAAACATTAAACATATCGATTCCGACTTGGACTTAAATTCCCTGAATACAGGATTTGTTACCCCCCCTTTTCCTGGTATTAATGCTTTTCCTACAAATCCGCTTGATTTTAACTTTCTTGACAGTGCTTTTGACATCTCTGGTCCATATCGTCAAGCTAGCAATACAATAACAACAGGCATTTATCCTTGTCAATGGAAATGTGCCTAAATAATTCCTATACATAAGAGTTCTAACTGTAAGGAATATCGGCCGATATCCATACTGAATTACTTCCCTAAGATACTCGTATTTGAGAGGGTACTTCAAGGGCAAACAAACTCCTATATTCATTCCAACAACTTGCTCTCTCCAATACAATCTGGATTTAAGAAAGGCCATAGCTGTACAACGGCCGTAATTAAAGTTGCAAACGATGTCAGGGAGAAGTTGGATGAAGAGAAATTATCTTTTCTAGTACTTTTAGATTTCTCGAAAGCATTCGACACAGTTAACCACACTAACATCTATAACAAAATATTTTTCGAACTTAGCTACAAATACTATATCATCTTGCCTAAAACTTAAAAAGCAAGCTATCTCAGTTGGCCACGAATCATTAACTTTATGCAGAATACTAGAGGAGTTCCAAAGGGCTCCATCGTGGGACCTCTTCTTTACTCGCATTACGTAAATGAGATTCCCACTTTCGTGACCTCATCTATTCAAATGTATGCTGATGACGTTCAACTATATTGAAATCGCCCTCTTGGTATGATAGATGGCTGCGAAAATGCTTTATGCAAGTGCACTGACCTGAAGCGCATATCAAGCTGGTCAAGCCAGGCATGGTGCTCAAGGACTCAAAAATCGAGTATGTTGACACCGCAAAAAATCTAGGAGTTGTTTTTAACAGAAAACTCAAGTGGAATAACCATATCAACACTACAGTTGCTAAAGTATATGGAACGTTACGCCAGCTCTGGATATCACACTTTTTCACCCCTTTTAAAACTCGTCTCTTATTAGCTAAAACGCTCCTTGTACCAGTTATCTGTTATGGGTGCAAACTATTACGTTACTGTGAGACAAACAGTTAAAGAAAACTTAATGACGCTTTCAACATAATATTGTGCGTTACGTTTTCAATCTTCGACAAAGTATTTCATTACTCGAAGTTGCTCTTTAACATGTCACTTGACCATCTCACGCGCTATCGATCCCTTATATTGCTTTCCAATGTGATCCAAACCAATCACCCTTGTTACCTCCTCAGGTCTCGACATATCATTCACCCTCGATAGTCATGCCTAACATATGAGCGAAAATTTTTCACAATGTTCGTTCGTCTGTTGAACTTCTTACTACGGTAAGTACGACTCCAAAGGTATTGTTGGTACCGCAGGTTTAGGAATGAACTTAAGTAGTCCTTAATGAACAATAACACCTAACTCTTCGATTTTTTTTCTCTTTGTTTGTATTCTTGGAAAGTTGCACAATTTTATTTGGAGACATACATTCAATACATACGAGTATATGTAGCATCTATCTTGGTTTGTTTGGATGCTGAAAACCTGAAAACGAATGGATGAAATTGAATACTTCCTTTTGCGGTTTTGTTCGTAATTCCTACGCGTAGATTTAGGAAAAATAGAAGTCGGAAAATTCATAACAGGTGGCGCTGTAGGCGCACATTTCATTTTTCAGTTCAGTGGGTGGCGCTGTAGGCGGTCATTGCGTTTGACAGCTCAGCATATTGTTTATTCTTTCTGATGATATTTTTATCATTTTTCATTGATTTTTCGAATGAAATCTGGGGATTACGAATTTTTGAGTAATATTATTGATATTTCGATCACAAAAAAGTGATGATATTGTTTTGTCGGCGAAAACCAAACCCCACTTCCATTGCAATAGACCGGTAATCGATTTGTTTTGTTCTTCCAGTTGATTTCCAAATTTGAATTGCATCTTTTTCGTTCGTTTGCATTCTTCACTTTGACTATTTCAAAGGTAAATTATTGATTACTGAAAACAGTAATTGTACAATTTATACAAAGTGATGATCATTTACCGTTCGATAAACGGTAAAAGAAGAGGTCATGGTAACATTGATCGGCGTTCTCAGAATGCAACGCAACACCGAAAGGGCGCAGCAGGTCGAACGGAAGAGCAGCGCACTATTGAAAGGTAATCAACTCGAATTAGAATGATTGAAAATCGTGCGCGACAGTCAAAAGACATGTTCGTGCTCGGCAAAGTGATGAAGCAAGATCACAACGTGCGACTATTGAACGGCAACGTCGCCAACAACAAATTCTTCCGGTGAACATTGAACGTACAGCCTTTCGATATAAGTCAAACATTCAATACACTGCGCACGCATCAGTTCAATTCGGTCAGTTGTCTGTCGTTTGTCAGCATTGCAATGCAGTTAAATTTGAGAAAGAACCGCCTGGATAGTGTTGCGCTAGCGGCAAGGTGAAATTGCCAGAGTTGCTTCCACTACCAGAGCCATTGCGCACGCTGCTTTACGGCGAATCTCCTAATTCGAAAAATTTCTTACAACATATCAAGATGTAACTACAACGAATGTTTTGAAATGACGTCGTTTGGTAGTGAAATTGTAAATGAACGAAATTACAATCCAACATTCAAGGTAATTTCACCAAAACCAACGATGAGTGCTAATACACCAACACTAACACCACACACAATACACGACACATCACGATATCTTGCTATCTTGCTAAGAAAATACAAAACTTTGCCTCCAACTATACAGATTCATGGGCAAATGTATCATTATAACGCAGCACAGCGAGTGGAAAGACCACCAGAAACAACATTCACGAGTTTCTTTCCAACTCGTGCCAGTGATCCGTTTGCGAGAACATTGTGTTATTCGGAGATGCCTCGATATTACACATGGTCGAAGAAATGGTTACCTAGAAAGCAAGGTAAACCAGTACAAACAAATGTTCCACTTTTGAATGAAGAACAAAATAATGCATATGATCAACTGATAAAGGCTGTCGATGATAGAAACTATGGACTATTTTCACTTGATGTGAACGGCGGAACTGGGAAAACGTTCCTGATATCATTTATATTAGCAGCAATATGTGCTCAATATGGAATTGCGTTAACTCTCGCATCTACCGGAATTGCTGCAAAACTGTTGGAAAGAGGAAGAACGGCACATTCAGCACTGAAGCTTTGGTTAAACTTGCAAATCAAAGACAGTCCTGTTTGCAACATTTCAAAGCAATCAGCCATGGCAAAAGTGTTGAAAAATTGTAAATTGATAATATGGGATGAGTGCACGATGGTGCACAAACGATCATTTGTGTCGTTTTGGTGGTGTGATGATACTGTTGGCGGGCGACTTCTGACATAATGTATATATAAATAACTATTATTTCTTAGTAATAATAGTATCTTAATCTATTTTATTAGCTTAAATCGGAATCTAAATTTGTATTGAACATATTGAAGATTCACTAGTTTATAAGATAATTCTAAGCCTTAATGTGATTACAAAATTAAGCTAAACTAAAATTAACTAAACTGTAGTATCTACAGCATTTTCCGCATATGTATTTTCAGGAATGTCTTCGTCTGGTTGCTCTGGCACAATGTCAGTGCACAGATCACATTTAATTATTTTAATTAATTGATGAAAAAACATCACATGCTCTCATAATTAATTAATTTGTTCATTGTACTCAAATGCGTCTGATCCGTAAACTTCAATTGCCTCCAGAATATACACTTCAGCAGCCAAAAGTTACGTTCTACAGATTAAAATTTATTTAAAGATAAAGGTTTGTACATTAAGATTATAGTCTTTTATAGCAATTTAGGTATCTAATACCTAATTCATAAAACTAAGAACTTAACAACTAAAGCAATTTTATTTTTTTGCATAATGGTACAGGGGAAGCAAAGAGGAAAGAAATGAAAATGTAAAGAGATGAAAATTGTTGAAAAACATACCAAGAGAAAAAGTAAGGGGTGGACGTGGTGTAGTGGTACTAGCAATCGCTTCTCACTAGGAGGATTTAGGTTTGAATCCTGCCCATGGCAAGTCAGTTTTTCATTTGTGTAAATGGAGCTCAGACAGAAAAATTCTGCGTGTGAAGGCATAACACTGACACGTAGATTTGGCTGTTGTAGAGTTTCAAGCACAGAAAAAAATACTGTGAATTATACCTCGAATCACTCTGAGTGAAGAAAAAACTCTCCGTCCTATTCGGACTACCAAGGATGAAGAATACTACCAAGGACGTTTCTTGAATATACCGAGATGTATACACTCGTATATACGGAGATGATAAATATACCGGCACAGCATCATTGAAACTTGTAACTTTGTTTGAGGAAAGGAATCAAGGGCGCTGTAAATAACATCAGCGTAGGGTATAGGTGATAGAAATAGGGTTGTTACGTGCTGTCGCCGATTTTCTGTGGGTATAAAATTAATATTTAACCACAGTTTACAAAGGCATTCGTAAGTATCGTCAATAGCTAGGTTGGTACGAGTATAGCCCGATAGCTTGCAGTTTATTGAATAGCCATGACTGATCATGCCAATACTTACTGATTCCATAGATTTTAGGTTTTAAATATATTCAAAGTCATTTAAATGGCAGAAAATTGAGAAATCGGAAGGAACTGCGACTTATCTGGGTTGAAGTATAGACCATTTAATACTGACCACCTACTATATTTGATTCAGTTCCTGATTTAGTCGGAAGCTTAGTTCTCTCATATCCTTTATTGATCGGGCCAGATGAAATTGATTTAATTTGATTTGATTTGAGGTCCGGTTCAACCTCGGACTTATAACAAGCATATTCTAGCCTTAAAACTAACAATTACACTTACAACCAAAGATAAAAACTAAAGGTTGGGAGCGGTGGCATAGGTGGAAAGGAAAATGTTATTGAGTTACATTTTCCTGAGGTGGTAGTCGAAGACAGGCAGAATATCGTTAACTTCACAAAACATTCTAGAAATTGGCTCAAGGTGTCCGTAGTTCGTTCTGTGAAGATTGAGCCGGAAAAGTGGCTTACGTTAATGTTAAAAAGTTGAAGTAAAGAAGGGCAATCAACATTACTAATTAGTATCTGATGGATAAACAGACAACTTTTCGGAATATAGAAAGGGGTTGTAAATTTATAAGTTTCAGCCGATAAGAGTATGGCGGTAAGATTTGGCTATCATCCCAGAGGAATCCACGTAAACCGAATTGTAAAAACCTGCGTTCAACAGCTTCTGCCCGGAGGATAGGTGGTAGGATTGCCACACTTGGCTTGCATATTTAAGTAGAGGCCTAAAAATGTTATATAGAGAGATTTTATAACATAAGGATTGGAAAACTTTTTAGACCAGAGCTTGATGAAGCCAAGGGCAGAGTTGGCTTTTTTTTATCTGGTTATCGATATGATAGCATCTAAGTTACTCCACTCATTCACTAAGGGAACAGGCAGATTAAAGATCTAATTGCAATCAGGTGAAGTAGGAGGGCGCTCACGTGTATAAGTTATAGCCTGACACTTATTGACTTTAAGCTGCAGTGGTATAAAGTCTGAGGAAAATGATATATGCCTTAAGGTTTTCTTATTATCTGCATAAACAAATTTGTATGAATTTTTAATGATACAATTAACATTATGTCATATATTGTCATTATGTCATATATAATGCTCTCAAAAAGCTAATATTTTAAACCAACGAAATAGAACTCTTCCTTCTCTTGGGATACTCTACTTTTTTTCCCCCACTTTCTGATCATATTGGAATACCACACGCTTAGGAAAGACATTGCAGTCCTTTCTGACTCTGTATAAAAGACTATTCTTTGTCGAGGGTTTGTAAGACTTATATACTTATATACAAATTTTTCTTAAACTAAGATGAGATAACATGTGGTTTATCTTAAATTACAACTAAACTAGGAGTGCACACATGTGTGGTCATACATTATGATTCGACCATGACCCTTAAATATTATCTGTTATTTATATCGGTTCGGTCGTAAAAGAAAATGTGTTCATGGTTGAACAGACTCCTTTGAATTTTTCCGAGTTTTCCCTATCAGGTTGGTCTTGTAACACCAAAAATATAGTTCCATAACTCTGACACGTTTTCGTTTGGTTTGATACTTTTTTCCTGAGAGAAAGAGAATAGTGTTTATGATCATATCAGCTGCAACATCCACTTTGTTATTGAGAAAGCATAACGAACAATTGAAATTTCTAAACAATCTGTTAAGCAATTTCCTACTGCCTCTTAGAAATCTTTTCTCTAATCAAAAATTGACTGATATGACACAACGGTCCAAAGAGCCTAGAGGTGAGAGCATATCGACGGTGTACTTAACACGGTGAGAAGTTCAAAAACTGTCCAGGGTTGTAGCGGTGTGACTATCAACATAAGATATTCACTTGGGCTCATTTACAAGCAGGGCTCAATTGTTTGCCACAGTGAAGGTCTCAACACATCGTCCCCGGGAGTTACATGTGCTTTCACCAAAAATAAAATAAAATGCAACACGTTTAACAAAATCAGTCTTTATTCTACAAACTCAAAATTGGAAAAGAAATTCAATTATTTAATTTACATAATAAGAAGCTTAAACATGCTTAGTGAGAAAGAAAGAGAGAAATCAAGAGCATCTTTGATAATGTATGTACATATGTAATATTCACCAATTCTTTGTTGGTGTATATTTGGCTAACCCCAGAGTTTGTGCAAAGAGTAATCTTTGTCCGAAGCGATCAGAGAGCAGCGTTTGCAACCTGTTCCGTGATATTGCCATATACCATATTCTATGCATAAACGGATATTGATATACATACATATATGGGTATGTATATGAGTATGCATATCACTCCTCCCGCCGTTGTATGGAGAAAACATATTGCAAAGTGTGTATGTTTTCAGGTTTTCATCAGGGTTACAGGTGTTCATCAAAGCTGAATGTTGGAGGGTGCTGGTAATTAATGTTTGTACAGTTGTCCAGATCGCTATACATGTCCAAACTCTTTTGGTTTCTATATTTTTCAGTAATACTGAGCTGATAACGCTTCATTATGTGCTTACAATATGATTGGTTTTATAAATACATACATATATATGTTTCTGCATGTAAATATATATATGTACATATGTACACCATTGTTTTATTCTTACATTTATGTGTATGTTTTAATTTGAAGTTGAGTACAAGGTTTCATAATTCTTTTTTAATATATAAATATATATGTATGTTATAAACTAAAATATTCTTTCTTTTTTCATTTCATTTAAAGAACATGTAGGTAAACATCTTAATTATAAAAAAAAACAAAAGAACAAATTATGCAAAAATTATTTTTCAATCGTACATATTCTACTTTTATAAAATGATGACTTAGCTCAGATAAGGACAATGGTATTTAAAACAAAGATGTTACATAAATTTCATAATTATTACAAAGCTTATTTACTACTTTTTCACTACATACTATATTTTTAAACATTATTTATAACTAACTAGCACCAAACTATACAAAATTGAAAAAAGGAAAGAAAAACTAAGCGATTTCATTTTGTTTCAATTTAAAAATTAAGTATGAATATATAGTAGGTTTACAATTGGTTTTTTTGTTTTGTTTTTCTGTTAGAATAATTCCTTCTTGTTAGCTTTTTGTCAAAATTTACACTTTTTAATGATTCTTGGTACTTGTATTTTCTTTTAACAATTTGTCTATCTCTTTTAAATCTATCCTTATCTCTGAAATAGGTGTTTCCTTTTTCTTTTACGTCTTTACTAATATACTTTGGCAAATGTTTAATATTATGAAATCCTAAATTTTTACTAATTCTTTTTCTTTAAATGCAGAAGGTTCTTTTCGATTTTCATTGATTTTGTTTATTTTTTTCTCTTTTAATTCATGAACTCTTTTAACAAGTTTCTCCCACTCTACCTCATTAAGATTTGAGTGCAAAAGCTCGTTAGGTTTGTATTTAGTTGCAGAATGAACAGTGTCATTATAAATTTCAACTGCTTTGAAAACTAAAATCTTATTGTCAGTATCCTTATTTTCTTTACTAAGTTTAAAAAGTCGTATGTGTTCATTAAGAGTTGAATGAAAACGTTCTATGGTGGAGTTACCTGTGTGTGTGTTTGGTGAAGAAAAATGATATAAAATTTTTTGTGAACTAAGGAAATCCTTTATTAAAGCTGTATTGAACTCGTTATCCGCAACTACCTTTACTGGTTTACCTAAAACTGCAAATCTGAATCGAAGGGTGTCTACTATTGTTATGGAATTTCTATCGGTTATGGGATGAATCGATGCATGTTTAGTGAGTTTATCGATACAAGTTAGAAACATACTGTTTTTATTTAAGAACCATATATCTATGTGCACGAGTGAATTGGGTTTGCTAGGAGTTTCTGATATCATTAGCTTTGGTCTTAAAGGATTGCGGTCATACTTACACATATTACATAATATGCAGTTATTGACGAATTTGTGAATTTCAAGTCTCATGTTTGGGTAATAATAAATGTCCTTTAATTCTAAGAAGGTTTCTTCGATTCCTCTATGGTTCTTGTCAAAGTGAGTTTTTTCAATTATTTCTAATAATGTTTCTTTAGAAGTCAAATCTTTAAGAAATTTTGTACATTTCAGAATTTTCATATTATGGGTGTTCGAAAAATATTTTACTATTGTTTTTTGAAATGCAATGAAAATTGAATCGTCCTGACAATAAAGGCCTACAGTTCCTTTGATTGGAAAAATAGATTTTAAAATCTCCAAAACGTAATCTTCATTATATTCGATTAGGGATATTATTGATCTTCGTTTCTTTTGAAACAAAATTATATTTGTATACTCGTTTGTGTTGCTTTTCTCTAGAACTAATTGGTGTTTGTAAATATTTATTGGAGTATCTGTGATAAAAATATGGTCGTTTAAATTTTCTACACCGCTATGAATTGTTGCTAGGTCTGATCTAATGTCGTCATTTTCTACATAATTTGTCTCTATGCGGCTTAAAAAATCAGCAACGTAATTTTCCTTACCCTTAATATATTCTATATCAAAGTCGTACTCATTTAGTCTGATTTTCCAGCGCTGCAGTTTAGAATTTGGCTCTTTCAATGAGTTAAGCCATATAAGTGGTCGATGGTCTGTCTGAATGTTAAATTTTCGTCCAAACAGATATGGCCTAAAATGCTTCGTTGCCCATACAATAGACAGCAATTCTTTTTCCACCGTACTGTAAGTGCACTCTTGACGATTTAAAGTCCGAGATGCATATGCTATTGGGTGTTGATTTTGGGAAAGAACAGCTCCCAAAGCAGCGTTGCTAGCATCGGTTGTTAATGTAAACATTTTTGTAAAAGCTGGGTATGCTAAGACAGGGCAGGTACATATAAGTTCTTTGAGTTTAACAAAAGACTCTATATACTGTCTGTCTAAAGTGTTGATTTTAGAACCCTTTTTCAAGCATTTAGTCATTGGGAGGGCTACCTTAGAGTAGTCCTTTATGAACTTACGGTAAAAACCTGTGATTCCTAAAAATGACTTTATTTCCTTTGCTGTTTTAGGGATCTTTATTTGCTTTATTATTTCTATTTTGTTTGGATTGGGCTTTATACCATTTTCCGAAATAATGTGACCTAAATATTCTGTTTGGTGTTTTAAAAAGTTGCACTTGTCGATTTGCACTTTGAGGTTGTATTCACGAAGCCTTCTAAAAATTTTATTGAGGGAATCAATATGTTCCTGGAGTGATGTGGAGAAGATGAGAATGTCATCCAAATACACCACACAAATGTTATTAATATAGTCATGAAGGACTTCGTTCATCATTCGTTGAAAAGACGCAGGAGCATTTTTCAACCCGAATGGCATTTTTGTGAACTCATAGTGCCCTGTCGACGTTGAAAAAGCTGTCTTTTGTCGATCTTTGTCTATTATTGGAATTTGATGAAATCCCTTCGCAAGATCAAGGGTGGAGAAATAATTAGCGTTACCTAGTTTAGAAAGTATATCTTCTATGTTGGGAATCGGAAATCTATCATCGATCGTTACATTATTGAGTTTTCTGAAATCAACGACAATGCGTCATTTCTGCTTACCAGAAATGTAAATTTTTTTCGGAACAATCCAAATTGTAGCATTATATGCGCTAGTTGAATTTACAATAATACCCGCCTTGAGCATCTCTGCAATTTGCTTATCAACCTCATTTTTATGTGCTTCGGGATACCTATATAACTTACAATAAATGGGTATATCGTTTTTCGTTGGTATTCGATGAGTATATGTAACGACTGATGATAAATTCTCCCCTTCAATATAAAATACATCTTTAAACTTTTTAATGGTATGGGTTAATATATTCAGTTCTTCCGAATTAAGGTTTTCAAGTTTTAATTTACTTATTATCATTTCTATGCTTGGTTTTTCGAAATATATGTCTGTTATATCTTTTGCTAAGTTGTTTATTTCTTCTGGTATTGATTGACTTGGCGAAAAATCGAAAATTAAAGGAATACGAGCATCTTTTGTTATGAGCTCTTGATTGTAAAAATCAATTTTCGCTTTTAACGGCCTTAAAACGCTACAGCCAATTATACCATCGAAATTACCACTTAACTTGGTTTCAAGCATATCAATCTTTGTTAAAGGTCTATTAAACACTTTGAAAAGTGGAATGGTGATTTTCGAGTTGCAAATTATATTTGAGTTAATAGATTTTAGGTTTATAGGCTTTTCCAGATCCGCTTTGAAGGATTTGTGGAAAAGTCCTTTTCGGATGAGTGATGTGCTAGCACCCGAATCAATTAGCAACTTCATTGGGCCAAGGCTTGTCATTACTAGTATAGAGGGAAGTGATCTGAGGTGTTTGACTGAAAATGTTGGTATTTGGAACACTCACATTGATCACTTTTTACAGACCCACTAGGATTAGCATTGTCAACTTGAATGTGGTCTACTTCCATGATCTTTGTTCCCCTTGAAGATTGTGTTTTTGAAAAATTGGTTGACGAAGGTTTTGAAAAATTTTGCTGACGGAAAGAATTACTATTTTGATTACGGTAAGAAAAATTTTGTGGTGGTTTAAAATTTTCAGGATTTTTGTTTCTAAATGATCGATTAAATGAATTGTTTGAAAAATTGTTGTTTCCTGTTTTATTGCTTGAATTAGTTTTTTTTGAATAAAAATTGTCTGTATCAATTAAAATAGTTTTTGCTTCATTTAATGAAGAAGGATTTCTGGCGTGAAGAATGAGCTTTGGTTAGCTAGGAAGTTTTGCAATGAATAACCGTAAAACCATAGTTTCGTTTTGACTGCTACTGAACCACTGTGGCAAATTTGGACTGGTATACGATTTTATATTTAATTTTGTCAAAGAACAAAAACATCTTTCATAAAGCTCCTCTACCGAACCTTCATAACTTAAAATTTTGACTTCATTGATTAAACTTTGCACGCTTTCATTTATCGAACAATTCGATAGTAAAACATTTTTAATATCCGGCCAACGCAATGGATTATTATATTAACCAAAATTATATTTGCTTTATCTTTAATTTTTTGTCTTATTTTCAAATCTAAAAAGCCTCTTGCACTCAAATCGAAATTTTCAGTTAAACCAAATATGTAATCTACCTGCTTGACAAATAAATCCAGCTCTTCAGGAAGTCCAGTAAAGTTGTCAATTTCCTTTGCGAGTTCCAGCAGATTAATGTGTTCCATGTTTGATGTCAGTTCAATGTCTTCCGTATATATGTATTTCACTTCCACTTTGTTTCGTTTCGTAAGTCTTACACGTGGGTCAATGCACTTCCGGTTCCCGTTCCAACTGTGATTTCTTTTGTTGGCCTAACAGCTAACACGTGTTCGACGGCACAATTAATTTTCACTTCTTAGCGTTTGTTTTTTTTTGAACTTTTCACAAATTTTAACTTATATTTCCGAATTTTTTATTTTCTGTCGTGATTTTGAAACGATATTTTTTTTTGCTTACTGCTAACACGTGGTTGATGGCATATTTTATTTAAGCTTATTAGCCTTTTTTTTTTGTAAACTTGATTTAACACAAATTTATATGCAGTTGCCGAATATTATTTTCATTATCGTGATTTAAAAACGATAAATGAAAAAATGATGGTTTATCGACTGCGCCAGTTACATGTGCTTTCACCAAAAATAAAATAAAATGCAACACGTTTAACAAAATCAGTCTTTATTCTACAAACTCAAAATTGGAAAAGAAATTCAATTATTTAATTTACATAATAAGAAGCTTAAACATGCTTAGTGAGAAAGAAAGAGAGAAATCAAGAGCATCTTTGATAATGTATGTACATATGTAATATTCACCAATTCTTTGTTGGTGTTTATTTGGCTAACCCCAGAGTTTGTGGAAAGAGTAATCTTTGTCCGAAGCGATCAGAGAGCAGCGTTTGCAACCTGTTCCGTGATATTGCCATATACCATATTCTATGCATAAACGGATATTGATATACATACATATATGGGTATGTATATGAGTATGCATATCACTCGGGGTGTTATCTGTCCGCAAAGATGAAGCCAACCCCAATTTTGTATGCAGAAATGGACCGCAACAATTGTGATCTTTTTTTTGGCCTCTCTAAATAAAGCAGTAGTGGTTAGCTTGGACGTATTACGTAAATGCCGAGGGCACGGTGAACAAAGAATTATGGCACTATTTCATATCCAGGCAGTTACAGATCTGAGAGATGAGGTCAGAAATATATCTGTGTTTCACTATGTGCCAAAACACCTTCCCTGTATTTACAGACGTGCACATTCTTATATTTTCAATATCCACTCTGATATGGATTACAATAGCAGGCACTGACTATGCTAAGAAAAGTTATGAAGTGAGAATTTTATTATCAAACCGAATCAGATTTTTGTAGTTGCTACGACATTATAACTGTGAAGAAGAAGTAGCTGTGCACTAACTAAATTCACTGTCATAAATACTCGTATAATTTTTTATTTTTTTTATTCACTGCACTGCATTTGGTGTTGTTGCTCACTCGCGCGGGTTGCATTCGCACATTGACATCCCCTTAAGCATACCCACTTTGGCGTCATTACATGATAACACCAAAACATCATCAGTAATAATTACTAATAATATTAACATTTGTAATTGCAAGCATAATCATTGTAACCAGATACTTTTCTTGGTGATTAAACAGGCGACCCAAAGAACTTGATGAACTCTGATTTCCGGCACAAGCATAAGTTCTTGGATATCACCTTTGTATATTAGATTTCAATAAATCAATGGAAAATAATTAGGTTCAGTTGAACTGTGAATGTACTTTTTTTTATAAAACTGAATTTTCATACGCTGACCTCTCGCTTTAATTTCTTTTTTTAAATACGCAAGATGAAGTTTCAGGTACACTGATTGTCTGCTAGTCATCATTTATTTGCGCTAAATCTCAAGCTAATTAATCCCACGATTTCCGATTTTTGGCCAAACCTCAGAGGGGTTTTGTGTTGCGGAACGTGTGCACGACATTTCGCTAACTTAGACCCCCGTAAAATCTCCTGTTTCCTATTGGTATGCGACAGCCAAGGGAATGTAACTGTCCCCATTAAAGGGTTTACCCATTGCCAACGCAACAGCTCCAGGAGATTTCAATTCTGCCAAATTTGTCTAAAGTCTTTGGAAAACTTATAGCAAAACAAATCATAAGACACATGGCACGCCATCAGTTTTTTAACCCAAGCCAGTTTGAAAAGTTCGACAATGGCTTAGCGACGTTTCTTTTTTATTTATTTATTTATTTATTTATTTATTTATTTTAGTCCTCATACTTAAAATTTCATATAAATAGTTTATGACATCAATAATCATAAATAAATATATGCAATCGGTATGTATAACATGAAAAAGAGATGTTTATTTTATACATAATATAAGAAAAATAAATACTCGTAGGATGTATTCCATTGTTTGGGTCTAGTGTCTAATGCATCCACACCATTTGTTATACGTCTACTTGACTTCGCAAAGGTCTTTGATAAGTTCAATCATAAAATACGAGTACTCTGCTAGAACCAAAACAATTTGTTTTGCTTCAGTAAGAGGGTTGTAAGACTGATTTGCAGTTTTCTCTCTGGAAGGATGCAACGAGTCATATCTGGAGAAATGTGTCCAGTTCGTAAACCTATTCTGCAAGGGGTACCTCATGGATTGCTTGTAGGTCCAATTTGGATCTGCTTATGGAGAAGCCGGTGTTCGTCTCTCCACTTCTGCTCGTTGTTCTCGTGATCAGCTCGTCCTTCTGTACAGCTCCGCTTTGTATGTACCTTGGATAGCTGTATGTGGTTGCCGGCAATCATCGCCATCGGGGTTTCGTTGTCGTCGCCGAGTATAACCCAGCGCATCAGAGGCGGCAGCAGTGATGGCCTTTTGGCAATGCTGCCACTGGTCTCCGGTACTTGAGCCGCACTGGCGGCATAAAAGATTACATTACGGGAGGGGGACTCGATCGGAAAAGGATTTTGCGATCTCTTGCAATTGTAGCCATCCGACGCCGAAGTTCCCCACAGTAATAGCTTGTCTTTGCGACGTTCAGGATATCCGCAACTATATCTTGGCTACAACAAGGTAATGGTTCGAGTCTATGTTGGCCCCACGGAGCGTTCAAACATCCATAATACTGTATGAAGGCCTTGCGCCGATGGCAATATAATCAGTCTGGTTGACGATTGATTGGTCAGGAGTTCTCCAAATATTGCAATGTGGGAACTGCGTACTAGCCCCACCGCAAAGTCTAATAGCCTGCGTCCATTATCGGAGGTGGTGTCGTGCAGGCTATACCTTCCGGCAGTATTACCGAGGAAGCCCTATTTTCCTAGCTTTGCATTAAAATCTCGGAAGACAATGTCATAGCTAGTACACTGTTCGTAAGTCTTGTCCATCATTTTTCTCCTCTGTGGGGGCATGCGCGCATATATGCTAATATTGACAAATTTAACCTTAATACGGATTGGTACGAGACGCTCGTTAACATGCCGGAAACTTAACACTTCTTGCCTAAGGCCGTATCCAAATACACGCTGCTTTTGCCATCGGTAACAATCGCTGTAGTAGATGCCACAGTTTTTCATCCTATCGCATTTCTTGAATGGCTGTAATATCTACTTTGCAGCAGTCCAAGGTCTCCACTGGTTGTTGAACTGTATGTGGCCTATTAAGGGACTTAACATTTCGCATGCGAGGCTTGTTGTTGCTTCGTAACTTAATTCGATGCTATGTGCCAACAATTTATGGTCTATAAAAGTCATATTAAAGGAAAAACATACATCTGGGATTACTTCCTGCAGAAAATTAGATCCCGGTTTCCTGTATCAGGAGCCCTATCATCCTGTCTCCCTCTGTCAGGAGTGACAAATTTTCGTCCCAGGTCCAAAAATTTACAAAGTTTGTAGTTAGTTAGGCATTTGACGAACAAATATCTATACTGTTTCATAAGTCGATCTTCTACCGCGAGCATAGAACTTGTCGAGTTGTAGAGGCTGAGTAGGGTCAATGAATCTCGAGGAGAAATTCTCCAGATGAGTCCTGAAACCAGAGGATGTTCCCCCACCTCCCACAAAACCACTCCTTTTTCCCCCGGACTGGATCAAGGTGTCATACGACCCGTGCCTGGCTGAGGGCCCAGCATCTCCAAAAATAGCTCAGTCCTCACTCCTCCGGATTAGCTAGCCTTAACTGTATACAGAAAACAAAACCCGAAATCGGTGTAGCGGCCACGTAATTGTAGGTGGCGTAATTTAATAATTAATGCTACTCTTCGCTGGAAGGTCGCACAAGAAGTGTAATGACCGAGTAAACGTAACACGTCAGCGAGAGATACAAGACTGATTTATTATAATTATGTAGAGTACATCGTTGGGAAGTGTATACATATAAATGTTTACATCGAGTTAGAGAGTGTATACATGTAGGTGTTTACACTGGTTACTACTACATCACTACAAGGAGAAAAAGGAAACAAAGAGAGGGAGGATTTCAAGTCACAAAAAAATAAAATTAGTTAGTTCACGATCACGCATGAGGAAGGAAAGAGGAAGTTTTAATAAAGAAATATATCAAGTTTAAATAAATGGATTAACTTAATAAAGAATAAGTGTTTGTGTATGATTTACAGTGGTTAGCAAACGAGTAGCTACATTGGTGAACCCGCACGTTTACCAAAAAGATAAAATATCGTCCAAGCTCTTCCACAGTGCGTTGCTGCATTGACCGCTATTCATCCGAATTTTTTCGCAGATTTCAAACTTTGGCTGGACAATCCACGATTGTGACAGAAAGTTTAATTTTCGAGCTATGGAAGCGAAGACTTCCCACATTGGTCAGAGTTTCAATAAAGTCTATCACCAAAACAAGAATGGAACAACTCCTGGAGGTAGCTTGATAATATATATGAAGTATAACAACAGCAAAATACATCCATGTTCTCCATTGTGACCCATTCGGAGAAAACGATCAGTGGACTCATCTGCCTTAATCAAAACCAGCAATCTCAAATAAATGATATTAAATCAAGCCTCTCACGAATGAATTAAAAAAAATTTCAGTCGCGAAATCCATCTAGAATAAATCCTTCCACAAACTCTCAACGCAATAGATCTCGTTCTAAAAACAAAAACAATACAATCATTTGTTGGTATGACACTAAATGGGGACAAAATCACAGATGCTATAGGTTACATAGATATTGCACGCCGAAGGAAAAAATCTAACCATTTTTCCATTCAATGAGACGTACCCGTGCGTACCGTACCCGTACGTTCCAGTTCGATCGAACTAGAGTGAATCATACTAAGACATGATATTACTCTTAATTGTTTTGTTTTATCAAGTTGCGTGTTCTGTTTGTTGGATAGAAGTTTTTCGTAACATAATTTTTTTAAATCAAATTTGACTGATAATAAACATTATATATATTTGAGAACCGTAGGAAGGTCAATGCAGAATGCGCTCTCTTTAATGTTGTGTTTATTGAATAGTTGTTTTACGTTTTTTCCAAATAAAATTTGAATTTTTTTAATTTTTGGATGCTATGTTTTTTTCTATCTTCCTCGAACAATACTTCCGTAATAGAACGAGTATAGAAGGTCCTTGCGATGCTCAAAGCAAGGACTTTTTTCAGCAAACCATTTCGGATCTCTAGTATTTGTTATCCTTATGCATTCCAAGGCCATTGTCTCTCTTATATTTCTTTCTTGTGGACGTTCTCTGAAAATTATATTAAATGCTTTAAAGTGAAGTTTACAAACGTTAAAAAAATTCATTAGTTGGTGCCTTCAGACTTCCAAAGTCACTTCTTTGAGAATAATTTTTTGTAAAGATGAAAAATTCCGAAGGACATGTTATTTTTTCATCAGTTTTTAAAAATAGTTTGGAACAATTTAACCATTTGTTCCTTAAACGCGTTTTAAAAGCAAGATATCCAGTAAAATATCGCATTGCTGTTGTGATTTTAGTTTCGATTTCGATTTTCTTGGAAGGTGAACTGATTTTTGTATATCTTTTTAGTAAGACAAAAATTGTTTCAACTCATTACGAGTATAAGCTGGATTCTCTATCTGAACTCCCCGCCTTAAAACATTCTTGTCATAATGTGAACCACTATCCATGCAGTCAAATATATTGTTCACTTTTAATACGAACTCTTTCGTTGCTGCAGCTTTATTAGAGATTTCTTTTATGCCGTAGTTGTCCGGCTAAATATTTGCGTTGTGCAGTCGAGAATTCAACTCAATTATCATTACAGTCGTATTTCCTTATGTATTAACATTCATTGTATTGATGTATTATATTTATGTATTTAGTATCGTATGATGCAAATGTAACAACTGTTCATATGTACATATAAATTTGTCAATCTCGAAATAAAGTTCAGTTCGAAACCAACTGTGGAACGGACAGTATCATCTTTTGTTTGACCCTCTTTGGCGTACCATCTACATATCAGAAGTGGGATCTGTTAAACAAGTGGAAAAAAAACTTAGTGCAGTCCGAATGTTACTAATTACGTGTTAAGCAATAATTTTATGATCTGTCGCGTGTGAAAAAAAAACACAAAAATATGGCAGCATAACGGGTCGATTAATTTATCCAAGAGGCTACGGTTGCCCAGTTAAAGGAAAAATTAACCAGTTTCGGTCTTCAAAGTAATGGTAATAAGGCAGAGTTGAAGCTAAGGTTACAAAAACACTTTGCTGAGTTAGACGAATCTGAAATCAGCGCACATTTCTTCAACATCCAGGATGAAGTAGCATCTATCACGCAGGAAGATGATGATCTCCAAATCGAAATTGATAGGCTCGCCGACAGAATAAAAAAACAAGAGAAAATTTTAGCTCTCAAAGAAAAACTCTCAGCTTTATGTCGACCAGCCGAAAGCTCCACGTGTTCAATCACATACAAAGACATTGAAGACATTGTGCCTCACTTCTCCGGTGACGATAATTTCTCCATTACACAATGGGTGCGGATTTTCGAGGAGGCAAGGTCTTTGCACAAGTGGGAAGAGCAACGATCGTTTATTTTTGCAAGAAGAAGTTTGGAAGGAACCGCTAAATTATTTCTCCGTTCATCCCGTTGCTCCACATGGTCGGAGTTGAAATCAAAACTTCTACACGAGTTTCACCGAGTGATCACATCGGCTGATGTTCACGATATTCTACGGAACCGGCAGAAGAGAAATGACGAGAGTATTCATCAATATACATTGGCCATACAAGAGATCGCATTCAATGCAGAAATCGAAGATGAAGATCTTATGCATTATATTATTAAAGGAATTCCTAATACTTTATGTAACAAACAGCTCCTTCTTACAGCAAGAAGTATCGACGATTTGAAACAAATGCTGAAGAAATACCAGAAGATGAAATATTACGCCGCAGAAAATATAACATCTTCTTCAGCAGTGGTAGCAAACTCGTCTGCCAACCAATTCCAGCGACTACAGAACAACAGGTGCTTCAATTGCAACGAGCCTGGACATATTGCTAGAAGACGAGAGCGAGGAAGTTGCTACAAGTGTGGTAAGCACGGACACTTAGCATCCACCTGTCGAGGCATCAAGCCGCCTGTAACAAACGCACCAGCAGTTCTTTTGCTCCAGCAGCCTGAAGTTCAACTAGAAGAGGAAAATGTAATGACGAAGACATTTAACGACGATTTCACACTTGACATTAAGTACAATTTTTTTAATAATTTTACTAATGATGTTTTCGAATTTAAAGCAAATACAATGGTAGACACAGGCAGTCCCATAAGTTTTATACAGGAACAATTCAAACCACCTTTTGTGATCTTGCCGTTAGAACATGACCGTAGCCAGTATTTTGGAATAAATGGAACAAAATTGGGTGTATTAGGAAAAGCCGAATGTGTTATTTATGTAAGTGATAGACCGGTAAATTGCATGTTGCATGTAGTAAAAAATAAAACAATGACTAACTCTGTTGTTCTGGGCAGAGATTTTTCACGAGCCAGTAATATTAAATTAAATGTTGAAAATTCTAAAATTAAATTAATAAATTATGCTAATGATTATGAAAACAATTTAACAAATAATGCTAACTATTCTACAAATTATATGACAAATAACTCAAAGAATTATGAAAATTTAAACAATTTAGATAAATGTGACGATAGTTTCAACAACAAATATGATAACAATTTTACGGATTTGCATGACGATAGTTTCGCGAAAGATATTTTGAATATAGATATTTGTTATGATAAAAATGATTTTAATTTGAGGATTAACAATAATCTTATATACGAAGATAGACAACGCCTTTATGATATTATGAAACAAACCAATTCTGATAAAAGTATTTCTATTTCGAATATCCCCTACGAAATGAAAATTAGTCTGTGCAATTCAAATGTAAGTTTTAATTGTGCACCGCGGCGACTACCATACGTCCATACACTTGAATTAAGAAAAAATTTTAATGATTTATTGGACCGAAAAATAATACGTGAAAGTAATTCTCCCTTTGTCTCTCCTATTGTTTTGACCAAAAAGAAAAATGGAACGTTAAGATTATGTGTAGACTATAGGCAATTAAATAGCGTAACACAAAACGACAATTACCCTCTTCCCCTAATCGAGGATCATTTGGATAGGCTACGAAATAAAAAATACTTTTCATTACTAGATCTCAAAAATGGGTTTCACCACGTCAAGATGGCTGAAGAATCCATCAAGTTAACATCGTTTGTTACGCCTATAGGCCAGTTCTTTGTATGCCATTTGGCCTTAAAAACGCGCCGGCAACCTTCCAGCGTTATATTAATACGAGATTTAAAGATTTAATAGCAGAAGGTAAATTACTCGTTTACGTTGATAATTTACTCATAGCCACTGAATCCAAAGAAGAGCATTTTACTGTTTTACAGAAAGTTGCCAAAATAGTATCGGATTTCAATATAGAACTCCGGTATGACAAATGTCGTTTTATGGAAGAGCAAATTATGTATCTTGGTTATGAAGTCAGTGCAAATGGTATAAAACCCAATTCTGATGGCTTAGCTGCTGTGCAAAATTTCCCTACTCCAAAAAACACCAAGGAGCTTCACTCATTTCTTGGATTATGTTCATATTTTAGGAAATTTATTCAAAATTTCTCAGTACTATCAAAATCACTATATGATCTATTAAAACAAAACGTCAAATTCCAATTTGGAGAAAAAGAGATAAGCATTTTCCAGTTATTAAAGCAAAAATTACTACAAGCGCCAGTGTTGAGCATTTATTCTCCACAGGCAGAAACCGAACTGCACTGTGATGCTAGCTCTTTGGGTTTTGGTGGAATTTTAATGCAAAAGCAGTCAGATAAGAAGTTTCATCCTATCTTCTTTTTTTCCAAGAGATCAACACCGACAGAGTCAAGATACCATTCCTTTGAACTCGAAACGCTTGCGATCATATATGCGTTAAGAAGATTTAGGATCTACTTAATGGGTATTAACTTTAAAATTATTACTGATTGTAAGTCTTTGACTCTTATCAATCCTCGAATTTCAAGGTGGGCTTTAGAGCTCCAGGAATATAACTATTCAGTAGAGCATAGAGGTTCAGTCAGAATGAACCATGTCGATGCCCTTAGTAGGTGTCATAACATCCTTTTGGTACAACCTGATTCATTCGAATATGCACTGGCTTCTGCCCAAAATCAGGACATGAACATCCAGAACATCGCTAACATATTGGAACACAAACAACACCCATTTTACGAAATGGTTAATGGTCTCATCTACCGGAAATGTAAAGATTCTGTTGCTTTTTATGTTCCAGAGAAAATGGAAAAAAATATTATCCAAACTCATCATGATGGACTTTGTCACATGGGTGCGGATAAAGTATTCGAACATCTTAGAAAGACCTATTGGTTTCCGTCGATGAAGCAGAAAATCAGGGACTACATCAAGTCATGTCTAAAATGTATTTACTTCGCGGTTCCATCGGGAAAAAGGTAAGGTGAACTACATAGTATTCCAAAGGTAAACAAACACTTTGACACACTTCATGTAGACCATTACGGTCCCCTTCCAACTGGTGAGAAAAATCTGAAGAAATACATTCTTCTGGTAGTGGATGCGTTCACTAAATTTAAAGCTTTATTCAGTGAAGACAACAAGTTCTAGAGAAGTCATTCAGAGTTTAAAAAACTATTTTTCAAATTACAGCCGACCAAAGCGATTGATTTCGGATAGGGGTTCTTGTTTTACCTCTGATGAATTTCTGTCATTTTGTAAAGATGTTGATGTGGCACATATAAAAGTAGCCACCCATTCTCACCAATCAAATGGACAGGTGGAGGGGATAAACAGGCTCTTGACGGCTATGTTATCAAAAGAATCCGAAGACGACCCGGGTGAGTGGTCAAAACATTTGGATAAAATTCAATTCTCCATAAACAACACCTTTAATAGGAGCACATGTGTATGTCTAAGTGTCTTACTTTTTGGTATTCTCCAACGAGGCGAAAGCAATGATATGGTCCGCGAGTATTTAGAACATGAAAATTTTCCAAAAGACCCAATAGACATAATTAAGGAAAGGGAAAAGGCAAGTCTTAAATTCATGCACAATCAAGAGAAAAATAAAATTCAGTATGATAAAAACCACAAAAAACCTCATCGCTATAAAGTAGGTGATTATGTTGTAGTTAAAAATATTGTCACTACTGCTGGTGTCAATAAAAAGTTATTGCCTAAATACAAAGGTCCGTATGAAGTATACGAAGTATTGCCTAACGATAGGTATCGTATAAAAGATTTATAAAACTTGCAAGTTTCTCGAAACCGATATGATGGAATTTCAAGTCCCGAAAATATGAAGCCGTATTTGGTAAACAATTAAGATCGAAATATACATAGGTATGTCAAAAAAAAATTTATATATATGTATGTATATAAGAAAATCGTTTTATGGAATTGGTTGTGTTTCATTCCGATGAGATACTTACGCTATTTGAAAGCCACAGCGTTCATATCGCTTTCAACTATTATTATATATTTTTGTAAAGTCATTTTGTGTTGAAAATATTAAATAGTTAATATTCATGTAAATCGAGGCCATTTAAGATCAGGAATGGCCGAATTGTAGTCGAAAATTCCACTCAATTATCATTAAGTCGTATTTCCTTATGTATTAACATTCATTGTATTGATGTATTATATTTATGTATTTACTATCGTATGATGCAAATGTAACAACTGTTCATATGTACATATAAATTTGTCAATCTCGAAATAAAGTTCAGTTCGAAACCAACTGTGGAACGGACAGTATCATCTTTTGTTTGACCCTCTTTGGCGTACCATCTACAGTTGCAAGGTGAACATGCATTTTTTCGAAGGAATTTGGTGCTATATGACAACTTCTAAATTTTAAACATGTCTTAGCTACGTTATTAACTTCCAAATTGTATATTTCTCTGATAGCATCAAAAGACACTTTACTATCTGGAGTTTGTAGATGTGATTTCAATAGAACATTACGAAGTGATTTTAACAAATGAGGGAAATCATAAAAACAAAATATTTTTTCATCATTAAAAATTATAAATGGGTTTTCTTCAGAAACAACTAACATTTTATAAGCTTTTCTATTATTGGTCCCTTGGTCGCAAACAATAGCACATACCTTTAGACCAAGTTCTTGACAGATTTTCAAATTGTTTTTTATAATTTCGCCTAGGTTATCCCCATTTACACCGTTTGCTGACACAAAATAGTTTAAAACACTTTTCCAACTATCAAACAAGCCGTTTAGCATGAAAACACATATTCCATTAGCAAACAATCTACTTCTTTCTACACATTTTTTATATTATATGTGAGGTTTTTACGAATCCTAATTTCAACAAATATCAGGACAACAAAACGTTCTCGCTGGTTTATAAGCTTTATAAGATACGAATGAGCATTGTTTTCATATCCTGGTTGTAATCCTTTTACAGGAGTCAATCTACAGAAAGAGGAAATGCAAGGAAGTTTAAAGCCAACTGTTGCAACGCAACATGGAGCCAGAAGATACAAATCGCTGGATTGCATTTTTTACATCCTCAATTTGCCGACGGCAAAATGACTTTCGCTAACATAGCCCAAATTGGGCGATCTGGAAATTAGAAACGAGGCCAACGCATATAAACAACAACAAAGGTTTATCGGCAACAGCAAAAATGCATTGTTTCAATCAGCAAACTCCGCCCACTCACCCATGCACAAAGCAATGTTAATGCAAGTGTTGAAGGCAAGAGCAATGCAAAACTACACGAGGGCGGAAACAATGGAGCGGTATAGACAGCTGTTCTTTTAATTGGGAGATTCGCAATCAAAGGGGTCAATGACCAGGCGAATCATGTCAACCGCAATCAGCTGGAAAGAAGAAGGTTTCATCGAAGTAGCAGCAGCAGAAAAATTCATTACGCTTTTGTGACCACAAGTGAACGCAATAAATTATAAAAAAAGGGTCGAGTCTTTTATTGTCTAAGCGTTAGGCGCAATCTAAGCATTTTTGTCAGTTAAAATATCGAGTTTTTTTTATCGGTGTCTTTCAATGGTCTAGATACCGCGCATATACGAGTAGTATAAAAAACCATTCTCATTATTTTTTTTCACCTAGTGTCCTTGCGATACACCAACTCTATCTCTCCTTTGGCCTTTGTGATCTATAATAAATATTTTGAGAAAGTTCTTTTTCGTGGCTTTTGTATTTTGTAGTCTTTGATTCTTTCAGAAGCATTTTACAAAATGTTTTTGAATGATCTGAAATATTGAACCTTTCGATTTGAGACGTCGAAGATATTTTATTTTTAATAAACATTTTTATGGCAGTTTGCGCTCTGTTTTTTTTTAAATTTCTTAATTTAGTCTGTAACTTAACAATATTTTTTTTAAAGTTGCATTTTTTTTCCTGTTTTGGACACCTTTCCAATAACTGATCGCACCTTGTACACGAAATGGCTGCAACTGCTCGTCGTTCTTCTTCATTTAGTTAAAGGAGACTTCAGATCTTTTAAATTCAAGTTTAAATCTAAATCAGAATTTAAATTTAAGTAAGGAACAGATATTTTTTTCCTACAAACTCGGGACAGATATGATCTCCACAAACAAAGTATTTGCCTTCATTTTTAAAACCAGATGCCTTCATCCACAAGTTATTTAAAATTTAATTTTTTCCGTAGAAGGACATTTAAAAATTTTCAAGTCAGGGTAATTCCTTTTAGTTTTCCTACAAACAGAACAAGAAACTCCATATGTCATCCATTGCTATCGAAAAACAAACTGCAAAATATTATATCGCTGAAAAAGTACCGCTGACAAAATTTACTAAGAAAAATTGTTCAGTCACATAAATGAACTTCCAAATCAGTCGAGAGTGGACGGCGAATGAGGTAAAGCAACTACACAGCCAGTGAGCGCGCCGCGCAGCTTCGTGAACTGTGGTTGTTTTATGTATGTAGATAAGGGTTGAAAACAGAAACCACAGACACATCTAAACGGCGCGGCGCATGCCTGCTCGTTGGCTGTACACACAATAAAACACATACGATCCCAAGAATTGACTTCGGTTTTATAATACATTTTGTTCATACAAATTGTTCAGAACTTGAAGTTCGAAGTAAAAACAGTCAATTAAAAACTGGTTAGATTTGTTCCTTCGGCGTGCAACATCTACTGAAACTAGAGCAACTGTGACAGAATGCACAAAACTGCAGCAAACCGTACAATTTCAACAATAACCCAAACTAGACTCTACTGCCATTATGACGGCAAATGGCAAATAGTCTTAGCAACTTACAAAACCGTCTAAGTCAAAGACCCAATTTCAGGCATAGCATTTTTGATAGATTCCGGTTCTGCTGTCTCAGCTATTCCAGCACCAATTCGAGGCTCAGTGTTCAAAGCCTAACCAATTCATTTCTGCAGCCAATGGCTAGTCCATCAAAGTTTTTGGTCTTTGTACAAGTCAAGGGTTCAGTCGCAGATTTGACCACTTCTTCTTAGTCGCATCGGTCACTAAACCGATTATAGGTACCGATATTTTACGAAAAACCGGTCTCATTATAGATGTAAAAAATTCAAAACCCGCGGACCCTCTTACGAACACAGTGGTTATTGGCAAACCATGTCAACGAGTTATAACAAGCCCACGAAATATAATTCCATACTATTAAACTTCCCTTCCCTAATGGAACCACCAGATTTCAACTTTCCGATCAAACACACTGTAGTACATCACATTATAACAAAAGGTCCACTGCCAAAGTCTCGTCCCAGACACATGGAGACCTTGCGGTGATTACCGTATGTTATAGACCTAGTACGTGATTATCAACACATACCAATGGCCCAAGAAGACATCAGCGGTGACCACCCCCTTCGGGCTGTTCGAATTCACTCGTATGCCATTCGGGCTACGAAACGCAGCTCAAATATTTCAGTGATTTATGCATCAGGTCATGACGGACCTGGAGTTTGTATTCGTCTATGTAGACGATATCCTGGTCCCTAGTAAGTCGGAAGAATTGCATGAAAGCCATCTCAAATGTCTGTTTCAACGGCTCTCGTATTTTGGCCTGCGCATTATAGCCTCTAAATGCGTATTCGGTGCACCCACATTGCAGTTTTTAGGGTTTAATATTTCAAATAATGGAATTAAGCCTTCCTCTGAAAGGGTTGAGGCTATAGAAACTTCCCTGAACCCAAAACTATCAAGAATACACAACGTTTCATAGGAATGGTAAATTATTACCACCGTTTCATACCACACCTAGCAGGTACCTTTGCACCGATTTACGACCATCTGGCTTAACTTCTCAAAACTAAAACAAAATCAAAAGTTTTCACTTATTGTTGAGGCAACACTCCTTGTTCACCCACAAGAAAATGCAAAACTTTGTATAACAACAGACGCATCTAACACAGATATCGGAACAGTAATCCAACAGCTGAAAGGGGACACATGGGAACCAATCGCTTTTTACAGCAAAAAGTTGCCCCCCACACAATCTCGATACTCTGCATTCCATAGGGAGTTACTTGCCATCTACACGGCAATTCAGCATTTTATGAATTGTGTCGAAGGCCAACATTTTTCGGTTCTTACAGACCACAAACCACTCACGACTGCGCTTACAATAAAAACTAAGCGTAGTCCGAGACAAGAACGGTAGCTTGACTTTATAGCGCAATTCACTAACGACATAAGGTATGTCAAAGGGTCGCAGAACATCGTCGCCGACACCCTTTCTCGTCCTGAAGCCAATTCACTCGAAGTAACAGACACAAGAATCGAACAATTTGCTGAAGCCCAAGTTTCTGACGAAGAACTCAATCTACTTACGAGTATTAGACATCCGTTAGAAAACTCCAGAGTGAAACTTCCACAAGTAAAGATATCTGCTACCAAAAAGACCCTATGTTCCGTGAAATGAACGAAAGTCCTTGTTCGACGCAATTCATTCAATTGTACATCCGGTAGTTAGGGCCACACGAAAAAAAATCCCCAGGATGTACTTCTGGCCCAAAATGAACCATGATATAAAATCATGGGCTAAAACTTGTGGTTTATGTCAGAAGGAAAAGGTACACAGGCACATCAAAACCCCGTCTGACAAAATTAAAATCCCTGATGGTAGTTTTCAGCATATCCACCTAGACATCGTCGGTCGACTTCCGCCATCTAACAAGTACAAATATTTGCTTACAATCATTGACAGGTTTTCTAGATGGCCAGAGGCCTACCCAATGCGGGATATTAGTGCGGAGACAATCGCCAAGACGTGTTTTAATGAGCACATTTCTCCATTCGGGTACCAAACTTTATAACAACTGACCAAGGCTCATAATTTGAGTCAAAGTTCTTTAAATTCACAAATTTCGTCTGTACCACAAGCATCCGCACGAAGGCGTACAAACCACAGGTCAATGGAATGGTGGAATAATTTCACCGACAATTAAAATCAGCCATTTGAACTTCAGGAATGACAAAAAATTGGTCACAGGCACTTCCTTTAATATTGCTAGGTATCCGAACAACCACCAAGGAAGACACTAATCACACCCCATCTCAACTCCTCTACGGAGAGAATATTAGATTTACATCCGCAAATGATTCAAACGATTTTAATTTTGTCGAACAATTAAAATTATTTTTCCAAAACATACCAAAGGAAAATTTACAAACCCGAAAAGCAACACCACAAAGATCTATTCATTTCCCAAGCACAATACACACTTGCAAGCAGGTCTTAGTCAGAAAAATTTAGAATCTCCTTATGAAGGCAAAATTACGTAAAAAAATTTGTAATTGAAAAAGCCGGGAAAACATTTCGCAATTGACTGAATCAAACCATTTAATAGCTTTGTTCAGTGAGGCTGTTCCGGACTGTTCCGAACAGAAAAGTACAATCTTTCCTGTTCAGTGAGATTTCTGTCTGAATTTGTTCTGCTCTTTGTTTAGTGAGGATGTTCTAATCTGTTCGTAACAGAAAATCTTGCACCTACTTTCTAAGTAGAACACAATTGTGAAAAATGTCAAAATCTTTTATGTACTTTTATGTTCTCATTTGATTTGACATTTTTCACAAATCTGTTCTAGTTTCTCCTCACTGAACAAAGCTAATGACATCGACAACTGTCAAATAAACATCAGGTCACTGCGCTAGAAGGGGGGGGGGGGGGGGGGGGGGTGATGTAGCGGCCAGGAAATTGTTGGTGGCGCAATTTAATAATTAATGCTACTCTTGACTAGAGTGCGTGCAAGAAAAAAAAAGGAAAGAAAGAGAGGACGGAGTTCAAGTCACAAAAAAAATAATTTGTTATTTCACGATCAAGTATGAGGAAGGAAAGAGGAAGTTGTAATAAAGAAATAAATCAAGTTTCAATAAATGGATTAACTTAATAAAGAATAACTGTTTGTGTATGATTTAAAGTGGTTAGCAAATGAGTAACTACACCGGTACTCCTTTAATACCGGGCGGTAGAACGGTGACTGCACAGACTACCGGCAAGGCTCTTGCATTGTCGAGAGGAGGTAAAACATGGTGCGCCATCCTCCTAAGGCAAGCGCAACGGGCCTAAGAACAAATTTTCAAGGAATTTTAAGGCTGTGACAAGCCATGGTCCTATCACTTCCTCCATCTAAGGCACTGTACGTAAGACGCCCAAATGCTTCACGCATCATCAAAACCTTCGGATCCATCCCGGAGGTTGAGAGAAGTGCGGACGTAAAGAAAACGATTGAGTGGCTAACAACATCCTAAACGGCGGAATGCAGTGGGTATTCCACTACTCCCAAAATATCAAAAGACTCCTCCAAGCGCCAGAGATCGTTGGAGGAAACCGTGCCTTTTCCCAAGAGGTCCAAAACTCACAGTACCAAAACTCCTGGGCCATCCAACAGCACATCTCTTAGGTCTTTCAGTGAAGTCCTAAAGGACGCAATAGTGATCGCGGTAATCAATAGGACCGATAGAGACGGTTCTATAATACCTGAAGCTTTCAAGCAACTTCTTGGCCGTCATGCGGAAAAACCCCAGACCACCTCCCATCACAAGTGACACTGGCTGGCACCAAGGCCATGTTAAGCTCATCGCGTGTGCCAATCAGAGATATCTTGATCTCTTCACTAAGGCCATAGGAGGTTTAGGAGAGTTTTAGCCAGGTGGAAGACTCAAGGTAGTGTCTAAGGAGGACATCCCTAGCAGACCTCGAACTCGTACCTGGATTCCAGCCGAACCCTCCTCCCCAGAAAGTATTCTAGAAATCATCAGGCTCAGTAACCCGAACTAAGGGGCTCTTATAGATGCGCGTTGATCAATGAGGAATCCCTTAACCCTCAACAGATAAAAAGCATGATTCGATTCGGATTCGAGTCTATACATTTAAGGGTGCTGGATGCTGATAAGCAACCTCCTCCTTTAACGGAGACACCACCAAACACAACCTTGGATCTTGGAGCATCAATATCATCTCCAGAAATGGATTGCGATGACTCCGATCTATCCGAAGTGACAATTAAGCCGTCAGTCTTCACTTCTTACACCTTATCGGAAATGGAATCCTATGACGAAGCAAAAAGAGATCATATACGATCAAAGGAAAAAGATGAGCTCTTGGGCACATTTTCAGAATCGGAGAACCTCAACAGCACCGTGGTGGAGGCTACTCTGGAGGACTGTAGCAATGATACCGTTTCTCCAGATTAATCTCCATCACTCAAAAAAGGTTTGGCCGCACACATTCTGCGTCTTTCAAAAAACGCGGAAGACATTATCCTAATCCAGGAACCATGGATTGTTTAAGGCGTGGTTTGTGGACTTAGGACACCCGCTCCGTGGACTTACGCTCCGCTCTGTACAAGAGACAAAGGCAAGATCAGAACTTGGATATTAGTGAAACGTAGCCTTAATGTATTTTTACTTCCTAACCACACGGTATGGGGCAGTACCGACATCAATGATAGAGTCACTTTTAGACTATATTTTAAGAACTAACTGTTATATAATAAACATGTAATATGTTAGTGGTCGGAGCATAAGATAATTCATGCTTATTGTTTAACATCACCCTTTACTTATTACCAACCTTGCAAAGTAATATTATTATACCAATCGCATATTATATTGAATTTACATTAGTTTTAAGCTACTTTTTATCTCTCTCTCTTGTCTTGACCTCCGAGCTGTAAGCATCTCAATAAAGAAAATTAAAGCAAGGTAACTTCTTTTCATTAGTAATAAAAAAGTGTAACATTGGCGACGAGGATTTGCGAAACACGTGTGGTTAATTATTTTATTTTTTAATTATTAAATAAAATAAAATTAAAAATGTCCCGACTAGTCGGAAATATTGAACCGTTTGTACCTGGCAGTAATTTCAAGGCATATGAAGATCGCATAAAACAATTTTTCATAGTAAATGACATCCAAGAAGAGGCAAAAACTCCGCTTTTTATTACCATCGTGGGAGCCGAAATATATGAAATACTGATGTCATTAACTATTCCAAAAATGCCAAGTGAAAAATCGTGTGAAGAACTCTTGAAATTGCTGCGAGATCATTTTGCTCCAAAGGAGAATAAAAGAGCAGAACGCTATAAATTCAATAAAATTTATCAAGAAGAAGGTGAATCGCTAAATGAATTTATTGTGCGCCTAAAATCTGCAGCTCAAACGTGCCGTTTTGGAGATTTTTTAGAAGAAGTCAAGGATGACAGGCTAGCAAAGTACAAGTCTCTAATTCTGGATGAAGCTTTGGCGGACAGGTTCATTGTCGGAGTAAAAAGTGACAAGATTCAAGAAATGCTTCTTCGAGATGACTCGTTAACCTTTGAAAGGGTCTGTCAACTAGCATTAAATGTGGAGGCTTCACATAATGCATCACGTGCCATCCAACCGATGTCACACAATATGATATATAATCAACAAAGAAAAACCTGTCCACAAAAAAATAGTTCAAGTATTCGTCATAACAAAACACCACGTTCAGCGGCTACGATTTCACAAAAAAAAAGTTCCAGCAGTTTCTGTACAAGCGATAACAGCAAGCATATTTGTTTTCGTTGTGGGAGCAGTTTGCATAAAGAGTTCCAGTGTCCAGCAAAGGAATGGCAGTGTTTTGCGTGTAACAAGAGGGGGCACATTGCTATCAAGTGTCGATTCAGAGGTAATGCGAAGAGCGTGAATAGCGTGAGTATTTTCAATAAATCCGAAGAGGTACTAGTAAGAGCAAATGGACAGCTGCTTTCTATGGAGATTGACACGGGAGCATCAGCCACTATTATAAGTGAAAAAGAATATCTAGATAAGTTTAAAAATTGTAAATTAGAAAAAACATATTTTAATCTCTGTTCAGTGACTGGTTCTAGGTTACGTGAGCTTGGTAGTTTCGATGTGGAAGTGGGCTTTGGAGGTCACGAATGGAAGTTGCCAATTGTTGTTGTTGTTGGAGATGTACCGCGAAAAAGTTTGATGGGGCGTACATGGATTGATAAATTGTATCCGAGTTGGAGACAACAGTTTCGCCAACCAAGTGTATGCAATGTAAGTAACCAAGCACAATTTTTAAGTAAAATTAAGTCTAAGTTCCCGAAGATAACAGAGCCAGAACTAATCCATCCGATAGTGGGGTATGAGGCAGATATCGTTTTAAAAAGTGACCAAACACCAATTTTTCATGCCGCTTATCAGGTACCGTATAAATTGCGCGAAAAAGTAGAAATTGAGTTGAATAGGCTAGTCAAAGAACGAATTTTAGTTCCTGTTGAGTTTAGCCAATGGGCCAGCCCTATACTAATAGTGCCAAAAAAGGACGGAAATATAAGAATTTGTGTTGACTGCAAAGTGACATTGAATAGGTGTATTGAAACACAATATTACCCATTACCTCGTATTGAGGATATTTTTGCAGGATTATCGGGCTGTTCGTATTTTTGCATAATAGATTTAAAAGGTGCTTACCAGCAACTTTCTGTAACAGAAAAATCGCAGAAGCTCTTAGTAATTAATACATTTAAAGGCCTTTTTGCCTTTACTCGCCTTGTTTTTGGAGTAAGCAGCGCGCCTGCAATATTTCAGTCTGTAATGGATAGGATTCTTCAAGGGTTAAAAAATGTTTCTTGTTATTTAGACGATATTTTAGTGGGAGGTGCATCGCCTGCTGATTGCGAACGCAATCTGTTTGAAGTTTTACGTAGACTAGAAAACCACAACGTTCATATAAATGTTGAAAAGTGCAAATTTATTTGTGAATCTGTGGATTATCTAGGTCATACACTGTGCGCTAAAGGAATTAGTCCTAACCAAAAGAAAGTGAAAGCGATTATTCAAGCTCCATCACCAAAAAATCTACAACAATTGCAATCTTTTTTAGGCCTTCTTAATTATTATAATAAATTTCTTCCAAATCTCGCATCACATATTCAGCCATTATACAACTTATTAAGAAAAGATACACAGTTTGTATGGACAGAAGATTGCCAGAAAGCTTTTGAGAAGAGTAAAACTCTTCTTTTAAATAATAACATTTTGCAACTATATGACCCCAATAAAGAAATTGTTTTATTCACTGATGCAAGTCCTTATGGATTAGGAGCGATTTTATGCCATCTAGTAAACGGCAGAGAAATGCCAGTTAGTTTTGCTTCATGTACTCTATCAACAGCAGAAAGGAACTATTCACAATTGCACCGCGAGGCATTGGCTATCATTTTTGCAATAAATAAGTTCCATAACTATTTATATGGTCATGAATTCACAATCTGCACTGATAACCAGGCTCTCAAGGAGATCTTTCATCCAAGTAAGGGAAATTCTGCTGTCGCTGTTGTCAGATTACATAGATGGGCTATTTTATTATCCCAGTATAGTTATAAAATTTTGTTTAGAAGTAGTTCGAAAATGGGGCATGTAGATTGCCTTTCACGCTTGCCTTTGGGAAATGACTCAAAGGTTGAGGAGACACCAATTAATTTATTTCACGTTGACGATCATTTAATGAATATGGAATCCGCACGCGATGGTACCCAAAAAGATAAAGTACTGAAGAATGTTTTCGAGTATTTAAAATTAGGATGGCCAAATAAGATATCAACAGAAATAAAGCCGTATTTTAAAAATAAAACAAGTTTATCCATTGAAAATGGTTGCATACTTTTTGGGCACAAAGTAGTTGTTCCAACATCACTTCAAAAGAGTGTTCTCGAGATGTTGCATAAGAATCATGCAGGTGTAGTGCGGATGAAAATGTTAGCGCGATCATTCGTGTGGTGGCCAGGTATTGATAAATCAATAACGTTATTCGCAAGAAACTGTGAAGTCTGTGAGAAAACACAAAACGTTCCACATGAAAAAGTTGAAACTAAATGGGCGCCAGCGCAGTTTCCTTTTGACCGTGTTCATTTAGACTTATTTTTCTTTGGTGGGAAAACATTTTTAATCGCTATTGATGCTTACTCAAAATATTGCGACATAAGATTTATGAACACAACAACTGTTCAGACATTAATAAATAAGTTATCGAAGTTGTTTTTAGTTTTTGGATATCCACGTTGTATTGTGACGGATAACGGACCACCTTTTAATTCGAGAGTTTTTAGTCAATTTTGTAAATGTAAAGGTATTGATCTTATCAAATCCCCCCCATATCACCCACAATCGAATGGATTAGCAGAACGAGGAGTTCAGACAGTAAAATCCGTTTTAAAAAAGTTGTGCTTGGAAAAACTTAATACAACGTCGTTAGAAGAAAAAATAAATGAATTCCTTTTTAATTACCGCAACACTCCATCAACAGTTACCTCAAAATCTCCTTCTGAAATATTATTTAGCTTTAAGCCAAGAATTCTGTTAAGTTCCTTAAGGTATTATAGTAATACAAGTACAGAAAATAAATCTATTGATAATAACATAAACTTGAAGGTAAACGATGAAAGGAATACAAATTGTAAGGCTTCATTTAGACCAAAATTTAAAGCGGGGGAAGAAGTATTGTATAGAAACCACTATATGAATATGATAAAATGGATTCCAGCAAAAATTTCTAAAATTGTTAGTAAAGTAACTTATTTTATAAGAGTAAACGAAGTTGAACGATTTGTACACGAGAATCAAATTCGTAAAAAGAATTTGAATGATAAGTTTTTTATATCAGATATCGATCCTAGAAAAATTAAAGATTGTAAGAGCAAACGACCTCTTAGAGTAAAGAAAAAATTCTTGGAAAATATGGAGTTACGAAGGTCTAGTAGACTCAAAAATAAAGAATTAGCTAATACGCTTCGTATAGAAAAGAAATTAACAATTTCAGAATAACTAATGTATATGAATTTGTCAGTTGACTTTTTGAATTAATTGTTAAGCTATTTTATTGTAATTTGTTTTGAAATGCCAATACGTTATTTAGTGGCGGAAGATGTTATATAATAAACATGTAATATGTTAGTGGTCGGAGCATAAGATAATTCATGCTTATTGTTTAACATCACCCTTTACTTATTACCAACCTTGCAAAGTAATATTATTATACCAATCGCATATTATATTGAATTTACATTAGTTTTAAGCTACTTTTTATCTCTCTCTCTTGTCTTGACCTCCGAGCTGTAAGCATCTCAATAAAGAAAATTAAAGCAAGGTAACTTCTTTTCATTAGTAATAAAAAAGTGTAACACTAACCTCTTTATTTGCAACATTGGCAATGAGCCCACTTTTAAAACTAGAGTGCTAGATATTACTCTTGTCTCGGACAGCAACACTCAAAGGCTAACGAACTGGAAGGTATCGTCTAAACACTCTTTTTCAGACCACAGGTACATCTAATTCAGCTTGAGTTATACTCCCCCCAACCAACCAGCATTCGGAAACTACCGGATAACTGATTGGCCAAAATACAGAGGAATACTGTCAGAAACGCTATCCTCTGAACTATCAAGTACCTCGCATGACACCAATGAGCTTGACATGAAAGTCAAGGAATTCACCCTGGCTCTCAATCAGGCTATAGCCGCTTCTTACCCTCTTATTCAGCCTAGACGCAAGAAAAAGCCGCATTGGTGGATATCCGTGCTGGGACTGCTCAGAAACACCTGCAGAAAATTTTCAACTTAGCAAAAACCAAAAGAAATGTGACTTACTGAGACTCATACAAAAACTCCCTCAAGTTATACAAAAAAGAACTCAGGAAGTCAAAGCGACAATCCTGGAGGTCAATCTGTGCACAATCCCGATTAAGAAAAATCGTCTTTAAAAATCCTACGATACCTAGCTGTTTGAAAAAGCCCGATGGCTCCTGGACAACCTCAAGTGGCGAGTCACTTAACCTGCTACTGGACAACCACGTTCCAGATAGCTTCCAACTCGCGGCCAATACCAGCCCGAGCAGGCCTACTACAACCGGGACCGAAATTCATGGTCTGATCACAAGAGACAAACTGCTCTGAGCGCTGCATAGCTCCAAATCATACAAGTCTGCCGGTCCGGTTGGACCTGCCGAGCTACAGAGATCCTCAGATATTATTCTGCCTGCGCTAGAAAATATTATGAGAAGCTGTGCAGTAATTATCCACATTAAACCATCATAGAGAGAAGTCAATGTAGTATTCAGTCGTTCGCAGATCTCCGAGGAGAATACATGTGTCTCGGCGTTTCTTAAAGTGAAAGAGTAAAAAAGAGTAAAAAAGGTTTTCTTCGTGAAAATAATTGGTCGCAATTTTCACAGTTGACTCGGTAGCCATACGGTTAGCGGCGTCGGTTAACAAGTCGTGGATACCGGTTCGAATCCCGGTTGAGACGACTTACAAAGTTAATTTTTTTTTTTTGTTTTGTTTTTTTTTTCCGCTCAAATCAACAAGCAATAGGAAGAGAAAAAGAGGAAAAAAAAAAACAAAAAAAACCAAGTGATGGATGGTGGAGAGCGCCCCGCTCTTCCAATAACCGTGGCGAAAGCCAGCAAAAGGAGGAAGAGGTTGAATACCCCTCCTAATCTTTCAAAAAAAAAGATAAGTGCTGTTTCCACAGCTGAAGACGATAAAGAGGAGGGGGGCTCCAACAGCTTCGCCTCTCTGGCGTCATCTGAGTCGGAAGACGAAGATGACCAAATTAAAATAAATTTGATAAAAAGCAGCATACAAAAGCTGAAGCAAGACATGCTTGCTATTAAACAGAGGCAAATTGCACGAAGGCAGAGGGAGCAATCAGAAGTAGAGAGCTCCCTAAAACAACAACAACAAGAGCAGAAACAGCAACTGCAGCAACAACAAAACCATCAGCAGCCGAAGAAACAACTGCAGCAAAAGCAACAGCGGCAAGAACACCAACAACAACAAAAACAACAACAACAGCAGCAGCAACAACAACAACAACAACAACAACAGCAGCAGCAGCAGAAGAAGAAGAAAGAGAAGGTGCCTCCGATCAACACTTACAAAATGGAGGTAAATGCAACCAAGGACCTGTGTAAGTTGGTCATTGGTAATAATTTTAATATAAAGAGATTGGGGAACGATCGCCATGCCATCCACTGTAATACAGTGGAGGGTTACGCGAAAGTGAAAGAGCTCCTAAAGGAAACGACGACGGAGCACTACTCATACACACCGAAGTGTGAACAGCGGCAATCGATGCTGCTGAAGGGTTTGGAACCGTCTTCTGATCCTGAGGAGATCCTGGCACTGCTCAAAGAGAAGGAGTGCGAAGGACTCAAGTTTGTGGGGGTAAAGCCATTTACCACAGCTAGAGCCAGGCGGGAGAAACGGAGTCTGCCGTTCTTCCTGGTGCAGCTCAGTCCCGAAAGCCGTCTGGATAGTCTAAGGAGTATCAATGTCCTAGACTACCAGGTGGTTCACTGGGAAAAACTAAAAAGGAGCGAAGGCGTTATACAATGCGTTCGCTGCCAGAGGTTCGGGCACGCCGCGTCGAACTGCCAAATGCAGCCTCGATGCGTGAAGTGCGCTAAGAACCACAGTTCCGAGGAGTGTGCTCTGGGTGTTGACGGAGCATCCGATAGATCGAAGCTCTCGTGCGTGTTATGTGGAAACGTGGGACACACCGCAAACTATCGGGGTTGTCCTAAGTTCGCTGACATTAAGAAAGCAAAACTGGCTCGGCAGCAGAAGGTGGAGGTCAAACATTCACCTCTTAGATTTCAAACACCAGCCGTCACGTCCCAAATTTCCTACGCCCAAATGGCGTCAGGTAGGGGGGCTACGGTACAGCAAGCGACTGTTGCTTCTCCGGCGCCAACGCCGAGAACAACGGAAGCTGCACCTAACATGCTAGCCATCTTGCTCGCAATCCAAGGGCAGATGGCTCAGCTGCAAAAGCAGGTGCAAGAACAGGCCAAGCGGGTGGACCAGATTTACGCGCTGCTGCCGGGCCTAACGCAACACATGTCGTAATGGGTACGCACATGGTGGAGCAAACTTTGAAGGTCCTTGCGGTGAATGTTAATTCACTGATTAGGATCGAACGAAGAGCCGCGATGTTTAAATTGCTACAAGACCAAACTCCTGATGTGCTTTTCGCTAGCGAAACCAAGCTAACCGATAATCACAAACTGGAGTACAATAATTATATTGTTAGAAGAAGAAACCGGCCCAGATCCAAACGTGGAGGTGGTGTCGCGATCTTCATTAAAGAAGGTATAAAATTTCACAGAGTGTACAAGGGAGTGTTGCGCAGGTTCCGGGTGTTGGAGGCAGTTGTCATTTACATTCCGCTTCGCAGTGGAAAGCGGCTGTACTTGGCCTCTGTTTATGCACCTGAGGCTTCACAATCCACCCTATTTATTACAGAGCTCGACACGCTTTTTCGACTTCTGAGGCTGGAATCGGGGGAGAATTATTTTATAATCGGCGGGGATTTCAACGCTAGACACAGAGATTGGGGAAATAATTTGCCAAATACTAGAGGGAACCTACTACTCGATTGGTGGGGTCAGCACGATGTCATGTACAGACTCGGTCTTAAAGCGACGGATAACCCGTCGTTTCCCAGAGGCGGGTCTTATTTGGATCTACTGCTGTACGACGAACGTATACGACTGACAGGTACGAATTTACAAACGCTAAACTGTCTGCGCACATTCGTGTATGACAGCGACCATTGCGGTTTTAGCACCGAAATTACAGTTCCCAACGAAATTGCGGAATTGGAGGAGTTTGTCCAAAGATATTCTTACAACTACAGTAAGACTCGATGGACGCGCTTCTCCGCAACCTTGAACAGAGCGCTCTCATCGAACACGCGCCACCCACCGTCCAATAGGAATTTGTCAAACGAGGAGATCGACAATTACCTAAAACAGATGGACGAGACAATTAAACAAACTATGGACACTACAATACCGCGGTATCGACGTACAACTAACGAAGACCTGTTCCGCAATCCTACTATTGACGCACTGCACCGACAGAAAAGTAGACTTCTGTCAAGACTCAAAAACTTGTACAGACAGTTAACTGACAGACAAGATCCGGAGATTAGGACGCTGAAGTCGTCGATTAAAAATGTGCAAAAGTTAATAAAAGAAAATTACAGAATTGCTGTAAGCTCATATTGGAACAACAAGGTTCGGGCTGTAAACACCAGCAACCCGAACATGTTTCCGCAAATCAATAAACTATTTCGGAGAAAAAAACAAAACGACCTTCAGTGTCTTAAAATAGCCCGGACAACAGAAAACGAACGGTTACTGACAATAGCAGGTATTGATCCAAATGAGGCCGCTGATGATGACGACTTTTTTGTGATCGAGGATCCACAGGAGAAGGTTGAGGCCATAGGGGCGACTTTCCAGGAAGTATACAAGGCCATTGATACCATTGGCCCTAATTGCGACCTGGACAGTCGCGTCTTGGTACACGACTTCTGCATTCGAAATGAAATAGGGAACTGGCGATCCGAGGGCTCTGGTTTCACCCGGTTTAGCGACGAAAATATGGCAAATAACGTCATTGCCAGAGAAGGTGACCTACCCCCGTTCATTTCGAAGCAAAAACTCCGTGAGATCTTCGACACAATCAGGGCTAAGAAGTCAGTGGGGACCGATGGTATTCCAAACATCGTGCTTCGACATCTTCCTCTAGAAGCGGTGGACATTTACACCACCCTGTTTAATAATGCAATGAATAATGCACATTATCCAGCGCATTGGAAAACGGCGGTGGTTCAACCTATCCCCAACAAGGGAAAGGATATATCCAATCCGGAGAATCTCCGGTCTATAAGTCTCCTTCCGAATATCAGTAAGGTTTTTGAAAAAGTAATCAATAGAGCTCTGTCTAGGTGGGTTGAGGACAAACATATAGTTCCGGATAACCAATTCGGTTTTAAGGCGGGACATGATATCTCACATGCCGCGTCTAAACTGGTTTCTGATATCCAATGGAACAAAGGCAAGAAACAGTGCACTGGTGACTGCCTTGTTGACTTGGAGAAGGCCTTCGACACCGTATGGTTAGAGGGTCTTTTCTATAAGCTGACTAGGCTGGGGATCAGCAAACCTCTCTTGTACATTCTTTATAATATGCTAACCAACAGACAGTTCATCGTGAAAAATGGCGATGTGACTTCTGTTGGAATATTTCAAATTAAAAATGGTCTTCAGCAGGGCGCGGTCAATTCGCCGATCCTATTTAACATTTATACAAGCGACTTGATAGGTTCACTTCCCCATACTATTGCGTACGCAGACGATTTGGTAGCGTACAGAACAGGTCCAAAAATCGAAGTCATTAATACTCTCTTGCAGCGTGACTTCGATAAGATAAGACGATTTTGCGATGACTGGAAGTTGAAAATCAACTTTCAGAAGTGGGAAACCATTCTCTTTAGGACGCCGTTGTCTGGAGCCTCTAGGGATACCAGAAAAAATTGGCGAAAGTTCTCAATCATTGGACAGCACGGACAGCCTCTTGCCTGTCGAAATGTAGTCAGATACCTTGGAATCTGGCTAGATCAGTTTCTGTATTTTGGCAAAAATGTAGATGCTGCTCTGGCCAGAGCTAAAGGCGCTTTTGCCCTTACAAAGAGACTGTTTTATAGCAGCCAACTCGATGCGAGGGTAAAGGTAATCTGCTACATGGCCCTTATTAGGCCCATGCTGGTATTTGGTTGTCCCGTGTGGTTCAATGTACGAGCAAGCTTAATGGAAAAGATTCGGGTGTTTGAGAGGGCTTGCCTTAGGGCTTGTCTTCGCTTGTACAGAACACCAGAGTCGGAGTACAAGAAGTTTTATCCTAATGAGGTCCTTTACAACAGGGCGAACCTAATACGAGTGGACAACTTCGTAATTAAGCTGACTCGAAGGCACATTGCAAGAGCAATGACCTCGATGAATAACCTGATATCTGGGGCTTACTACCCCAATTACCTTTACCACGAGAGTGTGCGATCTGACGGCTTCGTTCCACCGGAAGCATTCCTCTACCTAGATCAGATAGGGTTGATCCAGGATAGATCAGCGGTGCCGTTAATCTTCCATGTCGCTCGGACAGCTGGGGACAGGCGACTCAACTACAACAGAGACGTGGCACACGGCAGTGTGGATCGCCTCAGGTTCAGTAGGGCGGTGGGGAATCGCGATAAGAGGGATGCCGTTCGGCAGCACCAGCATTTCTGGTGGTTGAATGATGGGGAAGATGTTTCGTCGTCGTTTCCGTCAATTACGGACCAGCCTCACTAATGAGGCAGAGCTGACTAATCCGTTTTCTCTGTGAATAGCGATGGCCAGCTTGCATAGGTTTAGGTTAGCATTTAAGAAACATATACATATATCAGTGTATACAAAGGTGTATACTGATATATGTGTATGATTGTGTATAACGTCTATGTGTTTATGTGTGTATTGTACATTTAGTTTAGGTAGGCTAAGGTTTATTTTAAGTTAGATACTAAGTTTTTATTAAAAAAAAAAAAAGTCCATATGCTAAGTTTTGTTAACAATTTTTTTTTCTTAGCTTTAAGTATAGAACCGTATTCAACCGTGGATCTTGGAGCATCGATATCCTTTCCAGAATTGGATAGCGATGACTCCAATCTGTCCGAGGTGACTACAAAGCCGTCGGTCTCCGATTCTGACACATTGTCGGAAATGGAAACCGATGGCGAAGCAAATAGAGGTTCTATACGATCAGAGATTGAAGATGAGCTCTTGGGCACATCTTCAGAATCGGAGGACCTCAACAACACCGTGGTGGAGGCGACTCTGGAAGACTGTAGCAATGATACGGTTTCTCCAGATTAATCTCCACCACTCAAAAAAGGCTTCGGCCACACTCATTCTGCGTCTTTCCAAAAGCGCAGAAGACATTATTCTAATCCAGGAACCATGGATTGCAGAAGGCGTGGTTCGTGGACTTAGGACACCCTCATACGTTCCGCTCTATACAAGAGACAAAGGTAAGATTAGAACTTGTATATTAGTGAAACGTAGCCTTAATGTATTTCTACTTCCCAACCTCAGTGACCCCGACCTAACCGTTGCCAGATTAGAAACTGCCAAAGGCTCATACTGGCTGGCATCGGCTTACCTTGGCCACGACCAAGTGGGCCCTCTCCCTGGTGATAACCTAGAAAGGGTGGTACTGGAAGCGGGAAGGCAAAAAACTGGCCTCATAATCGGATGCGACGCCAACGCACATCATACGGTATGGGGCAGTACCGACATCAATGATAGAGGTGAGTCACTTTTAGACTATTTTTTAAGTACTAACCTCTTAATTTGCAATATTGGCAATGAGCCCACTTTCATAACAAAAAACCGACAAGAAGTTTTAGACATTACTCTTGTCTCCGACAGCATCACCCAAAGGCTAACAAACTGGATGGTATCGTCTGAACACTCCTTTTCGGACCATAGGTACATCCAATTTAGTCTGAGTGATGCTCCCCCTCTCCAACCAACTTTCCGGAACTACCGGAAAACTGATTGGACAAAATATAGAGGAATCCTATCGGAAACGATATCCTCCAAACTATCAAGTCCCCCGCGTGACACCAATGAGCTCGACATGAAAGTCAGGGAATTTACTCTGACTCTCAATAAGGCTATGGCCGCTTCCTGCCCTCTTATTCAACCAAGAGGCAAGAAAAAGCCACACTGGTGGACATCGGCACTAGGACTGCTCAGAAACACATGCAGAAAACTTTTCAACGCAGCAAAAAGCACAAGAAAAGTGACCGACTGGGACTCATATAAAGAATCCCTCAAATTATACAAAAAAGAACTGAGGAAGGCAAAGCGACAATCCTGGAGGTCATTCTGTGACAAAATCACAGAAACCTCTGAGGCTTCGCGGCTAAGAAAAATCCTCTCCACAAATCCTATGATGCCCAGCTGTTTGAAAAAAACCGATGGCTCTTGGACAACCTCAAGTGATGAATCACTCAACCTGCTTCTGGACACCCACTTTCCAGGTAGCTCCCAACTCGCGGCCAGTAGCAGCCCAAACAAGCCTACTGCAACCGTGACCAAAATTCATAGTCTGATTACGAGAGACAAACTGCTCTGGGCACTACATAGCTTCAAACCATACAAGTCTGCTGGTCCGGACGGTATTATACCTGCCGAGCTACAGAGATCCTCAGATATTATTCTACCAGTGTTGGAAAATATTATGAGGAGCTGTGTAGAACTTATCCACATTCCACTGTTATGGAGAGAAGTCAATGTAGTATTCATTCCCAAAGCTGGAAAATGTTCTCATGTGGTCCCAAAGGACCTCAGACCCATAAGTCTATCGTCATTCCTTCTGAAAACTTTAGAACGACTGATTGATATCCATATTCGAGCTAAAGTTGATCCAAGACTTCTGTCTACGGCTCAACATGCCTACTGTAAAGGAAAGTCGGTGGAAACGGCTTTGCACTCTCTGACTAGCCACATCGAACGATCCCTACAATATAAGGAGTACACAATGGTTGCTTTCCTGGACATAGAGGGCGCCTTTAACAACGTCAACACATCCGCAATCACGACTGCGTTGTCAACTCTGCAGGTAGACGACTCACTTGGGGAGCTGATTAATCTAATGCTGACAAGCAGGATAATCAACTCCAAACTGGGTGAGACTTCTGCTAAAAGATATGTCAGTAGGGGTACGCCGCAAGGCGGTGTCCTCTCCCCCCTTCTTTGGAACTTAGTGGTTAACGAACTACTGATATACCTGGAAGCGGGGGGTAGCAGAGTGATTGCCTATGCGGATGACGTTGCCATAGCCGTCTCAGGAAAACATTTAAATACCATTAAAGAACTCCTCCAAGTAAATCTTAACAGATTAACCTGCTGGGCAGATCGCTGTGGATTGGGAATAAACCCCCATAAAACTGATCTTGTCCTCTATTCTAGGAAATATAAAATTCCAATCATAGACCCTCCTTCAATAAACGGTACCAGTTTAGCTTTCTCCGATACAGCAAAATATCTGGGTCTGATTTTTGACAGGAAACTAAACTGGAAACCTAACATTCAAGAAAGAGTCAATAAAGCTACAATAGCTTTATTCTCTTGCAAGAAAGCCATTGGGAACAAATGGGGCCTTCAACCTCGCATAACCCACTGGCTATACATCTCGGTCATAAGACCGATACTCACTTACGGGGTGGTTGTCTGGTGGACGGCCTTGGAAAATGCAGTCAACTGCACTAAACTAAGCAGAGTCCAAAGAACAGCATGTCTATGCACAAGCGGAGCCTTGCGGTCTACCCCCTCTGCGGCATTAGATATTCTGCTTCACTTGACACCCCTCGACATTTTTAGCAAGCAAGTAGCTGCGACTGCAGCTATTCGCCTTAAAGCGACTAAACAGTGGACAAATAATTCATTTGGCCACGCCAACATTCTTAATACATTAGGAATCCTCACAGAGAACACCGATTACACCATACCTGAACTTTGGTTTGACAAAAACTTCCATGTAAGCTTCCCCTCTAGATCATTCTGGGAGGAGGATGCTTTCATGGAGGACAAGTCAATCCATCTCTACACAGATGGATCTAAAACCGACAGCGGAGTTGGTGGCGGTGTTTTCTCAGATAAGCTTAACCTAAGCCTCTCTTTCCGCCTTCCAAATCACTGTAGCGTGTTCCAGGCGGAAATTTTGGCGATTAAAGAAGCTCTGTCCTGGCTGAAGAAAAACGTGATATCTGCAAAGGATATCCGCATATTTTCGGATAGTCAGGCCGCCATCAAATCCCTGGACTCGGTCTCATTGTGTTCTAAAACTGCCCTTGAATGCCGTTCATCTCTCATGGAGATGGCAGAGCAGTTCAACATTCACCTCTGTTGGGTGCCGGGCCACAGAGACATTCCAGGGAACTGCAGAGCCGATGAACTCGCCAAAATTGGAACCACTCTACCTATCCTACCGGACAAAGGTAGTATAGGTATACCAATCGCTACGTGCAAACTAACACTAAAGCTAGATGCCAATAAAAGAACGGACCTTAGGTGGACTGCCGGACAAACATGTCTAGCGACCAAACAGATCTGGCCAAGGCTGGATCTGAGTCGATCTAAGTGTCTGATCCTTTTAGATAGGAAACATCTCAGCGCCATAATAGGTGTCATAACCGGACACTGCCTCATAGGCAAGCACGCAAGAAGGCTTGGCGCTTTTACTAACGATTTTTGTAGAAGCTGCATGGACGAGGAAGAGGAGGAGACAATCCCCCACCTACTCTGCACATGCCCAGCTCTCTCTCAGAGAAGGAAGCTTCACCTAGGAGCTTTCTTCTACAACGACCTAAACGATCTAGAAAAAATAGACGTTAACAGTCTCCTACGCTTTATTAAAAGCTCAAACTGGTTCCAGTAGTAAGAAGATCATAGATCCACGTGGCATCACAATGGGCCAATAGGCCTAAGTGGGTTGGTATTTCCAACAGCCACTCTTACCTAACCTAACCTAAGTATAGAAAATAAATATCCATAAAGAAAATGTAAATGAGGTCGAAAGACATAGATATAAGAATTTAGATTAGCTTAGAGTGCCTGTGTGGGGCCAGTAAGTTAGTATAAGATTGTTAAGTAATTGTAAGCTAGCATTTAAGCATTTTTTGTTAGTATGTAAGAGTTATTGATTAGAAAATAAAATGCGTTTAAAACTAACTCAATGTAGTATTCATTCCCAAAGGCGGAAAATGTTCTCATGTTGTCCGAAAAGACCTCAGACCTATAAGTATATGCTCGGTATCGGGGTGAAGCTGTGGTTGTATATATAAATTGACTTATTTATCAAGTAATACTATTATTTTAGTGCATTCATGTAAAATTTCATATAAATGTGATTATTAATTCGCGTTTTATCTCTAGTTAAACAGAATCATAATGGCAACTGAGACGATGATGGTGAAAATTGAGCATCGTGCTGTAATTAAATTTCTCACTAAGCAAGGAAAAAGTCAAAAAACTATTCATAAAGAGATGGTGGCTGTTTACCAGGGTTCCGCACCTTTATTATCAACTGTGCAAAAGTGGTCAAGTGAGTTCAAGAGAGGCAGAGAGAGCATTGAAGACGACCCCCGCTCCGGCGCCCCGGCTACTGCTTGTACGGGAGAAAGCATCAAAGAAGTCGAAAACTTGTTCTTGAGGATGCCCGAATAAAGGTGAAAATGATGGCAGAGATCACCAAGCTTTCAATTGGTACCATTCACACCATTCTTCATGACCATCTTAACCTTTCAAAGGTCAGTGCAAGGTGGGTGCCACGAATGCTCACAGCGCCTCAGAAAAAAGTGAGAATCGCATGCTGTAGAGAGCTTTTGGAGATGTGTAGTGAGAACGCGGACGGTGTTATGGATCGAATTGTTACTGGGGACGAAACATGGGTCCACCACTATGACCCTGAAAGCAAACAAGAGTTCATGCAGTGGCATAAAAAAGGAACAGACCCCCCGAAGAAGTTCAAAGTCACTCCGTCTGCCGGGAAGCTCATGGCCACAGTTTTTTGGGACTCAAAGGGAATCTTGCTCATTGAGTACAAAAAAAAAGGTAAAACCATCAACGCCACATCCTACGCTTCCACTTTGCATAATTTGCGGGATGAAATTAAAAAGAAAAGACGGGGTAAACTCGCAGCGGGTGTGTTGCTTCTTCATGACAACGCTCCTGTTCACACGGCGCGAGTTTCCAAGGCTGCTGCGCGAGATTGTGGTTTCGAAGAAATCCAACACCCACCCTATAGTCCAGACCTTGCCCCTAGTGATTATTTCCTGTTTCCGGATTTGAAAAAATGTCTTCGTGGAAAAAGATTTTCGGATGATGAAGAACTCAAGTCGGCAATAAATGGGTATTTTGCAGAGAAAGAGGAAAATTATTTTTTTGAGGGTTTAAAAAAGCTTATCTCAAGATGTAACAAATGCATTGATGTTAGGGGAGATTATATTGAAAAATAAAAACAATTTAAATTGAATTCGCATTTTCCTTCATATCGATACCGAAAATATATTGAACGCCCCTCGTAGAACGACTGATTGATATCCATATACGAGCTACAATTGATCCAAGACTTCTGTCAACGGCTCAACATGCTTACTGTAGAGGAATGTCGGTGGAAATGGCTCTGCATTCACTGATTAGCCACATCGAACGATCGCTACAATATAGAGAGTACACAATTGTTGCTTTACTGGACATAGAGCGTGCCATTAACAACGTCAACACACTACTCTGCAGGTAGATGACCCACTTGGGAAGTTCATCAGTCTTATGCCAAATAGCAGGATAATCAACTCCAAACTGAGTGGGGCTTCTACTAAAAGGTGTATCAGCAGAGGTACGCCGCAAGGCGGTGTCCTCTCTCCCCTTCTCTGGAACTTAGTAGTTAATGAACTCCTGATATACCTGGAAGCTGGTGATAGCAGAGTGATTGCCTATGCGGATGACGTTGCCATAGCCGTCTCAGGTAAGCACCTCAATACCATTAAAGAACTCCTTCAAGTAAATCTCAATAAATTAACATGCTGGGCAGATCGCTGTGGATTGGGAATAAACCCCTATAAAAGTGATCTTGTCCTCTTTTCCAGGATTCCAATTATAAACCCTACCTCAATAAACGGTACCAGTTTAGTCTATTCCGATACAGCCAAATATCTGGGTCTCATTTTTGACAGGAAACTAAACTGGAAACCTAACATTAAAGAAAGAGTTAATAAAGCTACAATTTCTTTATTTTCTTACAAAAAGCCATTGGGAATAAATGGGGCCTTCAGCCTCGCATAACTGGCTATACATCTCGGTCATAAGATCGATACTTACTTACGGGGTGGTCGTCTGGTGGACGGCCTTAGAAAATGCAGTCAACTGCATTAAACTAAGTAGAGTCCAAAGAACAGCATGCCTATGCATAAGCGGAGCCTTGCGGTCAACCCCGTCCGCGGCATTAGACATTCTGTTTCATTTGACACCCCTCGATATTTTCAGCAGGCAAGTAACTGCGGCCGCAGCTATTCGCCTTAAAGCGACTAAAAAGTGGACAAATAATTCATTTGGATGCGCCAACATTCTTAATACATTAGGAATTCTCACAGAGAACATCGTTTACACCATACCTGAACTTTGATTTGACAAAAACTGCCATGTAAGCTTCTCCTCTAGGAGGACAAATCAATCCATCTCTACACAGATGGATCTAAAATCGATAGCGGGTTTGTGGCCGTGTTTTCTCAGATAAGCTAAATCTAAGCCTCTTTTTCTGTCTTTCGAATCACTGTAGCGTGTCCCAGGCAGAAATTTTGGTGATTAAAGAAGCCTTGTCCTGGCGGAAGAAAAACGTGATATCTGCAAATGATATCCGCATTTTTTCGGATAGTAAGGCCGCTATAAAATCCCTGGACTCGGTCTCATTAAATTCTAAAACTACCCTTGAATGCCGATCATCTCTCATGGAGATGACAGAGTAGTTCAACCTTCACCTTTGTTGGGTGCCGGGCCACAGAGACATTCCGGGGAACTCTAGAGCCGATAAACACGCCAAAATTGTGACCAAGGATAGGTATACCAATCTCTACGTGCAAAGTAACATTAAAGCTGGATACCTATAGGTTAACTGTTGGATAAAAATGTCTAGCGATCAAACTGATCTAGCCAAAGCTAGGTCTGAATCGCTCTAAGTGTCTGATCCTTCTAAATAGGAAACATCTCAGCTCCATAGTAGGTGTCATCACCTATGGCTTGGTGCTTTTACAAACGATTTCTGTAGAAGCTGCATGGACGAGGAAGAGGAGGAGACAATCCTCCACCTACTCTGTACATGTCCAGTTTTCTCCCAGAGCATTATCTAGGAGCTTTCTTCTAAAACGGCCTAAACGATATAAAAAATATAGACGTAAACAGTCTCCAACGCTTCATCATAAGCTCAAACTGGTTCCATTAGTAAGAGGAGCATAGATCCACGTGGCATCACAATGGGCCAATAGGCCTACGTGGGGTGGTATTTCCAACATCCACTTTTACCTACCTTCATAAGTCGATGTCGTTACGGTAACTCTCCTACGAGGAATTCACCCAGGTGAACTAAGAGCTTCTCATCTATCATATTCGTATCATATCTTCCTTTAAGTCTGTAATTTTTTCTTTGATAGTAAACTGGTTTCCAAATCGGTAGGTTCAATGTGCGAATCCCAACCGCACCCGAACGACTTTCATTTTTTCAGTCAACTAAAATCAATAAGATGAGTAGTTGACTAAAAAAACAGCAACAAGCCCACTTCCAATAACAATTTAGTCTCCCCATTAAATGTTGGATATCACGACTGGGTCCAAACATCTTTCTTTCTCTCTCTATCCCATTTTTCAAAAACCTTAACACGTACTGAATCATTATAAGTCTGTTCATACCCACTTGAGCCTTAAGTTCTTAAAAAAAAATTGGCTGGTATAAACGATGTCTAATCAATGGATTTTTTCTTACTGACGCATTTTCTATAGACTCTAGATGCAGCATTCGCTCCGGGAAATCATGTGTCTCTTTAAAGTTTTTTTTAGGAATTCTCAGCTACCTCTCAATTAACAAGTGACCACATGGTTGATGGTTTAATCATCTATCTCTGTTGTCAAATTTCCTATTAAAATCGTATTTAAAGAAGTGGGTGAGTGTTGTAAACGTTTCTAAAACTCATTTACCTATTCATAGGTTGTGGTGAACAAGTGTTCACATGGTCTTGCAGTGGATTTAAAGAACAAAAAAAAGCTAGATAATAGCTCTTCTTACATATGGAACTATAAGTTAAGTTCACTCTTACTCTTTCGTTATCTTATACTACCCTTACCCTTTAAATATACCCATCCTATGAACAAACGACATATAAAAAGGATCAAATATTTCTATTTTCTGTAAGGACCATGGCTGGGCCATTAAATGAAATTGAATTTACGGACAACATTTTCGGTTTTCGAATTATTTTCTACAACTTTCCCTTTTTCTGTTTTCGTTTCGGCATTGCTCTTTCTTTCTGTACCATTTTCTTTTTAATTTTTTTTTTATAAAATTGAATTATCCTTTCTAATTGTTTGAGGTCATTCAGGCGTATATATTCCTCTTCCTTTTTGTTTTTGTTCCTTTTGATTCCGTCGCAATGGACCTATGAAACACTGAATCATTGTTTAACATTTATCGACCTCAAATCCTGAAATAAGATCTTTTATCTCAAATGGGATTCACTTGCGCCCTACTCACTTTCCATGTTGGCCAGCTCGACCGTCTTTGAAAATTTCTTAAAATTTAAAAGAGGAAATAGATAAATGTTTGACTTTGCTGCATTTTGGATGTCACGGTTGAAAACAATTTAAATGATTTAGGTGAAGAGAGGTTTTAAAGGATTTTCTTGTCTCAAATTTAAGTACGACCACCCAGCATACATCTGATACTCAACTCGTCACTGTTATCCGGGCTATGGCAAGCATTATTTGCATTTCCGAGTACTCGTACACCATTCCCTTCTTCCTTGTTTCCTATAGAGCAATGTCACTATAGGCAATTAATGGGGCAGTAAAATCAAATGTGCCCATCAGAGCCGGAAACCGGAAGACTGCCAGCCAAATGGGGTTGGCTGGAATTGAAAATTTCAAATCACATCGGCGGGGGTGTTGATTTCAGGTAGCGAGATTAAAATGTGAAATCATAAAAAAAAAAAAACAAAACAATAAAACAACAAAACAAAACAAAGCAAAGCAAAATGGTTTTTGGTGAAAGATAAGAGAAAACAATGGCGCGACCATTGTATGGGATAAACTCTGATGATGCTGAATCGAATACCCACGGTTTAGTAGGGAATTTTAGGCTTGAATCGAAAATGAAAAATAACCGGATGTGTCATGTATCCGCAATCGGTCAAAATATTGGAGTCAAAGGTGGCAAAGCTGAAGTTGTACGAGTATATGACAATGGATCTATCTATGAGGATACTAGACACGATTCCAGGTGAAAATATAAAACTTAGGAAATCAATACTTTCATGGAGCGAGATATATTGGTTTTCACATATTTGAGTTTCCTGTGATACCAATGAATTAAAAGCAAATAATTTTTTTTAGATTAAGTGGGTTAGTAAGTAACACAACGAAGAACTGAAATTCTTTATTTGCGAACAATTTCATTGAAAGTTCTTGAAACTGCAACGAAATGCACGTCTGACATGTGCAGCAGGCACTGCCTTTTAACTTCCATGCATCCAAGCTTTTTAATGCTATTAAACATTAAGACTGCACGCAAACATAAACGGATGACACTAAAGTTGGCTTCAGCGATGTGAGTCGTAAGAGTCTTTTTATGAATGTATTGTTTTTTAAGAACAAATTGTGGGAGTAGGCGAAACCAGTGTTGGCTTACGAAAGCGAAACGACTTTTGACTTTCAAAGATTTTTTTTTAGCATAAGCACCATAATTACATTGGAGTATGTATTTCACTACTCTGATACGTAGCATTTGACCAGCGACATATTTGAACGCATTTCAGCTACTAGACGATATATTAATCTTTAGGGTTACCAGTTAGCCCGACAGAGACTTAAATTTGTACCATGGGAGTCAGGAAGCCCTGGAACTTAGGTTCAACCCTGACTCATAGAAGACGCCTTATGGGAGCTTCATGGTGGCTGTGGTTTAAGGCTAAAGCTGCAGGCACGGTTTTCTGGCTGTTTGGAAAACCAAAAAATGTTGCAAATACTACAAGGCGCCGCACAGTGTGATGAATCGCTGATTTAGCTTGATTTAATTAAGAAAATAGCATGCACAAAATCAAACAAAAACCGGTTTCTCTCAGAGAGTAAACCTCCTACGTAATGACTGTGCAATTTTTTTTGTTGTAGCTTAGTGCAACAAAAAAAATCATCTCAAACTTCAAATTGTGTATAATTTTTTTTATAAGAAGGTAAATTTGAAAAGCAAGTGTTTATATCGTTTTTAATTGGTTCGCGTACATTTTATAGCTTTTTTTTTGTTTTTTCTCAATAAGTAAATAGTCAATTGATATAAAAGTAAGTTTTCCTTAAATAATTAGAGATTTTGTTTAATAAAAGCGGCAAATGGAAGTAAAATTTATAGATAAAATAAATTTGTTGTTCAGTGTTGTTCAAATTGGAGACCGTGTTTGTTCTAAAGCTTTGCATATGCACTGCTAAAATGTGTTTCAACTTCTTGCGCACAGGTACGACACTCATAATAAATTTTTCGTTTTTTAGGATGCCCATCGAAATAGCAAATTTTTGATGTTTGGATTTCTAAAGTCAAAATTAAGCGCTTAGATGCTGTTTTTGCTTTTGTTATGGTTTACTTTAGCTATATACTTTTTTCTGAGCCGGCAACAAAGTCAATCAAATTAACCTTAAAAACTTTCTGTTTAAGATTTGACGAGAGATGGGCCAAAAGTGGTCGGCATAGAGAGCGCTTCGAAAATTCAAATTCTCTGTGGCTAAATGAAAATCTAACATTACCATAACATATCTTAGATGAAATACCTTCTTCATCTAGAGTAGGAAGACCGAGAAAAAGCTTTGATGAGTGCTGTGAAAAAAGGAAGAAGAGAAAAGTTACAACCATTTTAGATTCTTTTAGCGCTGAAGAAATTGCAACGTCTCATGAAAAAAGGCTTAGACAAGACGGAAAAAGAAATACTGCTATTGCAGTAAAAAAATTATCTGTTTTTTTTTTTTTTTTTTTTTAATAATAATTTTGTAAGTTAAATTTTGTTATTAAGGTTGTATTGTGAGGAAAACGCTAAAAAACCTGCTCCTGGATTTTTACCAATAACTGCAGATGATGCACTAACATTAATCACGGACATTCAGTTTTCAATTCAACAGTACGAAATACTATGCCTAAAAATTAAAAACAAAGTTCCGAATTTATTACCTTCATACAACAAAATTAAAGAAGCTAAGACGAAATGCTACCCAAATGATAAAACTATGAGCGAAACTTCTGCAGAATGTGGATTGCAAAGTTTAGTAAATCACAGCGTTGAGCGTTTATGTTTAGCTCAAAAAGACGTTTTGCTTTCCGTTGCTGACCTAAAAGAACTATCCGTGGTGATAAAATGGGGCTGTGATGGTGCTCAACAGAAATCATAAATCAAAAATCAAAAATCAAAAATCAAAAATTTTCTGCTGGTGATAATTCGGATGAAAATCTTTTTTGTATCTCAATGGTTCCCATCCAGATGTATTTCTTTAAGGATGAGATTAAGCAAGTACTTTGGCAAAACCCTGCCCCATCATCAACCCGATATTGTCAACCAATAAAACTTTGCTAAGGAAACCACAGAACTGAACAAGTCAGAGGTAGAATCAATTCAAGATCAAATTAAAACCCTATTTCCTATAGAATTTAACATTGACAGTTTGCATATCATAATTAAACCGGTCTTTTTGTTAACTATGATTGACGGAAAAATTTGTACTGCTTTATCATCTACTACATCTTCATCAGAAACGTGTTACATTTGCGGTGCTAAACCCTCCGAAATGAACAATTTAACTAATCTTTCAACTAGGCATGGGAACCAATAAGCAATGTCCTTTGGATTAAGCCCCCTTCGCTCATGGATACGATTTATGGAATGCATCCTTCACATAGCATATAGATTAGATGTCAAGGTGTGGCAGGTATGAGACTAAGGCAAGAAAAATTTAGAAGAGAAACAGGGTTATTAAATTTAGGCCCGGGTCAACCCTGGACAGCTTTATTGTACTTAATACAAGCATTGAACTTAAATACTATACTTATAAAACTAATAAAAATTTAATTGTTAGAGCTGGGGAGTGGGGGTAGAGAGCGAGGGGAATAAAGGGCAATCTTAAGGGAGTGTTTGTTCAGGTGATAGCCAAAGATTGAATGGAATTTGTTCGCTTCGCGAAGGATTCGAGATTATGGTTCATGGTATCCGTAATTAGTTCGGTGGGAATTAACTCGGAAGAGAGGTACAGTTCTTAGATTACGTGGATTAACATTTAAGGAGATGCGTTCGAGGAGAGCCTCAGAGTCAATGTTACCATTTAAGAGCTGAAAGACAAAAACTATATCACAAACTTCTCGTCGTGTAATGAGGGGTTGTAAGTTAATAAGTTTCAGTCGATTATGATAGGGGGGTAAATTGAATGGGTCAGACCAAGGAAGTCCCCGTAATGTCGAATTGGCTTTACTAATAATGCTAGAAAGTGTTGTATGACGTTTTCTAGTGAAAGTTAAAGTTTGACATTTGTTAACATTTAACTCAAGAAAATTATGAAGACACCAAGTGGAAAATCGATTGAGATCATCTTGCAACAGAGAGCAGTCAGAGGGAGACAATATGTGACGGAAGATTTTGATGTCGTCAGCATAGATGGAGATAAAAGAATTGTTAACGATGGTATCAACATCATTAATTGTTAATATAAATAACAAGGGACCAAGATGCCTTCCTTGGGGAACACCCGAGGTGGTTTTGAAAGGTTTAGATAATGTAGACCTAAACAGGACACTGTAGAGTCTATCATTTAAGTATGAGGAAATCCACGTAACGAAATCTGATCGAAATCCAAGGGCGCAAAGTTTTAAAAGAATTACTTTATGCGAGACTTTATCGAAAGCTTTGCTGAAGTCGGTGGTTATTACATCTACTTCTTTGCCATCTTTTAATGCACATAGAGTACTTGATACAAATTCAATGAGATTAGTGGTAGTGGACCTGCCCTTAACAAATCCATGTTGGTTTCTTAAAATCACTGGTTTACAATAAAAAGACATAGCATCATAAATAATGCTCTCAAAGAGCTTGGGTATTGTGGAGAGCTTCCCAATAGGTCAGTAATTTAAGATTTCATCTTTATAGCCTTTTTTTATGCAGAGGGATTATACATATATGAATTTTTCCAGGAATGGGGAAAGGCGCATTGAGATAAGGAAAGTCTGAACAAGGCAGTGAGAGGTTTTACCAAGTAGGCGGCGCACTTTTTTAGAACTATGGGGGGTACACCATCAGGTCCAGCGGAATATTCACTTTTTAGATTACCTATCTTTTCATCTACTAATGCCATTGAGATATCCACCGAAGTAAAGGATGTTTGTGGACAGCTGTTCAAGTATGAGAAATAAGATAGATCGGGGTTTTGGATGTGGCAAGCAAACGATTGGCTAAAGAATTCGGCAAAGAAGTTTGCTATTCTTTGCGGATCATCAGACGATGAATTGTTGAACTTCATGGTGGAGGCATAACTGTCCGACTTTTTTTAGAGTTGATAAACTGGAAAAAGCGTTTGGGATCAGAAATAAGACTATTATGCATGCGACTTAAATAATTGGAATATAGTGTGTCACATAGATCTGAAAATTGGGTATAAGGAAGATGGTATTTATTATAATCCGCTGCAGAACGTGTACTGAGATAGGTGTGCCAAAGTTTATTTCTCTTATTTCGTATTGACCGGAGTACCTTGTTATACCAAGGTGGGGATAACGATGAATTTTTTTGCGGTACAAAAGGAACAGACTGGGAAAAACAATCGAAGATGATATTGTAAAAAGAGGTAAGTGCATCATCAACGGGAATACTAGAGTTGAAGAGAAAATTGAAATTAGCTTTAGAAAGAAGATTGTTTAATTTAGAGAAGTTGGCTCTTCGAAAATTAAAGTTGTACACGTGTTCAAAGCAAAAAGGTTTTGAAACGTTGGACGAAAACATCATAGAAAGAGGCGGGTGGTGAGAATATAGAGTGGTAAGGAGGTGCTTGCTGGCTGAGACTATGCTGTTATCTACGTCAGTGGAGAAGATAAGATCGAGTTGTCTACCAAGATAGTTGGTTATGCCACTTAACTGAAAAAGTCCGGAGTCCACGAGACAGTCAATAAAAAGAATTTCTTTCTCCGAACTTGCATTGTTGGCGATGTAGTATGAATCATCAGTGCATATCCATTTGAGTCGTGGTAAGTTAAAGTCACCCATAACGACAATAGTGTCATTTGCGTCAGCTTTGGCAAACAGGGCATCGAATTCGTCAATAGCTAGTTGGTAGCTGCAGGTTGGTTGCGATGGGCGAATGTAGCAACAGCAAATAAAGAGATTGCGCTTAGAAATAGGAATTCTTACGCAGACAAATTCAAAGCAAACTGTAGATAGTTGCTTTAATAATTTAGAATTAAGGCGAGTAGGTACAGCCAAAAGTACTCCGCGGCCAGTTGATTCGTCGTTATTCATAAGGCCATCGTTTCGGTGGACATCATAATCATGGTTTTTTCTTAGCTTTAAGTATACAAAATAAATAGTTCTAAGAAAAGGTAAATGAAGTCGAAAGACATAGTTATAAGAATTTAGAGTAGCTTAGAGTGCCTGTGTGGGGCCAGTAAGTTAGTGTAAAATTATTAAGTAATTGTAAGCTAACATTTAAGCATTTTTTGTTAGAATGTAAGAGTTAGTGATAAGAAAATAAAATGCATATAAAACTAAAACTAAACATCATAATCATGGGTAAATAACTCGCTATTCTTAAAATTAGAGGAAAGGTTGGTCTCAGTAAGAGCGAAGATATCATACGGTAGTTTTTGCGAAGTAATATAGACTTCAGATGTTTTTGTGCGAAGTCCTCTACTATTTTGATAGTAAATGCTGAGGAAATCAGGGGGTGCAAATAGAGGTAGATGTTGGTTAGGAGCGAAAATAGTTATTAAAACTAGAACGCGTTCTTTGAAGGTGCCAGAGTCGCTTTGAGCTGACATGGGTGGCATAAGAGGAGAGGTCGTTTGCAACGTCGGTAGGCGTGATATTAAAGGCTTCGTGAAACCGTATGAAAATCTGACGTAGGTCTTTTGGGTTTGTAGGAAGTCCTTCTTGCTGAATGGAAACCATAATATTTGTTTTGGTTGTGCCATCAATGCAAATGGAATCAGGCTTATCGTGTAGATAAGCTAGATAAAGGCGAACGTTTTCGTAAATTCTACGATCTCTAAGCCGGGATTGAATGTAACGGCCATCATCACCCGAAGCGGCGAGTTGCTTGGTTATCTTGATCTTCGGTGGGAGCATAGGGTCTATAAAAGTTGTAGGGTTTGTATCTGATTTAGACGGAGGGGATGGATTGAGGGTGTGGGAGTAAACGAAAGTAGGGTAGGTGGACTTATTAGAAGCCGAGTTAGTAGAATCAGTTTTGCTTTCTTTGGCACCGGGATGGGAGAACAAAAGATACCCGTTTGTGCGATGAATTATTTAGCTTAGAATTATTGGAGGAAGGGAAAGGAGATGTGGAACGAATCGCTTGGGAAAAGGAGGGGAATGTTCCTACTTTAAGACTCCAATTTGGGTCAGAATTATGTATGCTGGTTTGGTTGTGAGGCTTGGGGGTTGGCTTAACACTAGGCTTAGATTTAGTCTTAAAATTAATCTCCTTTGCGTTCATCTTGTTCGTTGTAGGCTTTCGGTAGATTACTTTTTTACGGTTGATTTTCCTCATTGTTAATTTCTCTAGCTTAAATGATTCGGATGTGGAGTTCTGGAAAAGTCATTCATATTTTGAAGGAATATCAACATTGAATAGCTTAAACTTTGAGTGTTTACCGGCCGACTTTTGTTTGCACTTTCTGACATTAATTTTAAAATGCTGCTTAAAGGAATTGATCAGCCAAGTCGGGTTTGCATGTGCGGATGCAACTTTAATAGAGAAAGTGGTTGTTTCCTCCGTATTGGACTCATTTAGCTTTTTAACTCGACTATTCCATTCAGATACGGTCCAGGAAACTCCAAAGCGGGTAATTGAAGGTTCAGGAGATGCTGGAAGTACGGGAGATGCTGGAGGTGCTTGAGATGCAGGAAGTGCTTGAGATGCGGGAAGTGCTTGAGACGCTGGAGGTGTTTGAGATGCTGGAGGTGCATGAGATGCTGGTAGTGCGTGATATGCAGTAAGAATCGGAGGTATGGGTGTAACTTCAAGTTCAGGAGCCGAATGCAATGGAGAGGAAGGTGTTAGGACGGCGTTTTCAAGCATCTCAGCAAGTAGCGAAGTGTTGTAGGCCATGCTTGATTGAGGCTGGATGTGTGAAGTAAATTCCTCAATCTTACCGAAAGTGATCCTGATTTCATCAACAATGCTGCTTAGTAATAAACGAGACTGTAATGAATCGTTACTTATTTCGTCGATTTTACACATCATTGTTGTAAGCCGTGGATCACTTCTGTTAGGAGAAGGTGTTGTTCTCATCTAGATAAAGAAATTATCAAAAAGTTTCATCATCTTAGAAGCTCTTGGGTCTGGTCTCCCAATGGATGTAGATGCTTTAGAGAAGTAAAGGAAACAAGGGAACTATATCTTAAAAACTATGCCTGGTATTTTATGCCAGAAAGTGTGCATAAGGTCTTGTTTCGTGGTAAACAAATAATTTCTACTTGTATACTTCCAATCGGACAACTTTCAGAAGAAGCGCAAGAGGAAAGAAATAGGGAAAATAGAAGGTTTAGGGAAATGTTTACTAGAAAAATATCACATGTAGATACAAATACTGACCTCTTAAATCGATTACTTATAACCTCAGATCCATTCTTAGCAAGTCTAAGATGCTTTCCGAGAAGAAAGAAAAGTGTCATGGAACATGAAGTCTTGCAAATTTTAGATGTACCAAATAATTAACAAATTAAAATAAGCTGGTTTTTATGTATTGTTTTGTCTTGAAATTTGTAGTCATATGTTAAAAAAATTTATTATATTCTATTCTGTGAACAATTTCAATTAAAAAAACACAAAACCTGAATAAAAATAGTGAGCGCTATTAATTTAATTCCGCTAAATCAGCGATTCATCACACTGTGCGCCGTGGCGCTTTGATTAGCAGAGGTTTTAGGCAGGCCTCACCCTCGTGCTAAAGGTAAATCTAACCTACACGATGACTTTGAATTGATAGTGGTCTGAATGGGATTTGCACAGGATTATCAAATGTCGAGAATGGGGGTCATTACCAATGTTAAGCAAGGTAGTAATGGAAGCCCTTCAATCCCCCGGCGAGTGTAGGTGCTCCGTGGGCTTAAGCTAATATGGCAGGTCTTAGCCTGATTAAACTAACAATTGTTAGTTGTTCTCGAAAACATAGCAACCCATTAAAATACTGAAACCCAACAGTTTGAAGATTTTAACCGATTTAAATTGGCTTAACTCTCTTACTACACTCCAGGTTATATAAGGCAGTGCAATTTCGCTTAAGTAAAAGAAAGCCTCTACTCCACATTCACTTGAATATTTACTCAGTAAGTCAGGAAATTTTAGCGGTCATATTGAAACCATATTGTGGCTTAATCGACTTAGTGTGTGAATTAAACTTTTTCATTCCAGATTTAGTTTCTCCAGCACTCGTTTTTACTTTTATGGCACAGTGGTAACAAGTCTTCAATAAACTGTTTCTGCACCGTACTATTTACGTCTTCAAAAACAAAAAAAACCACAAGGTAAAATATTTTGTTTAACATGTGAACGTTATTGGTTACAATCCACTTTTAAAGATAGGTGATGAACTTGGTTGACAATGTAGTAGTACTCAGCTAACGTCCAGTCCACCTATGGAGAAAAGTGATAATGTGCCCCGTGAGAATAATCTATCCATCTAATTTACTAATGTTCGGCCCAAAATACCCACTAAAATTGGTGAGAATGTGGCCAACATAACCTTGATTAACAAAATCAGGTCAGGTGTACACTAAGGCTCCTGAATAGTACCTCCGGTGAAACCTGAATCCAAATATTATACGTATACCCGCACACATTCATACATATCTGGATATATACATATCAATGCATGCATACATATACATATATAAAGGCCGTCCTCTTGTAAATTGAGATTCGTCCGTCCGAAGAATTCTGCTAATAAACCTGTTGTCATCCAAGCTCCGCTCCAACAACCAGTTAGAAATCTCAAGTCTCTTTTCCAAATCATCGTGCACCAGTTCTTGCACAGGTGTATGGTGGTATGGATAAATATTTTCTAGATGCAGTACCTACATTATAAATTTTATGTCTGGAAACATTGGATTGCAAAGCTAGGCGTATGAGGACGATTGATGGATCAGTTGTAACAGCCTAGAGTACTATTTCATCTTCCCAAATAGCTCTTAATACACCAAACCTAACTTTTGCTGAGAGCTTTTAAAGAACAGGGTAAGGAAATGAGGATTTTGACAGGTAGTCAAATAAACGAGCGCGCTTTAAAACTTCTTATTAGCAATGCAATTTTAAAAAATTATTGGAAAATCACTCTTATTGTCAACTCTTGTTAGAAATAGAAATCATAAATTCCTTTTTTCACCTGCTGCAGGTTTTCCTAAGTATTATAAATTCTATGGGTTTTCTTGCAAACTGGTTGATAATTTTTTTTATTAATATTGTTGAAGTCATAAGAAAAGAATAGTAAAACCTTATGTCTATTAAGAATTTTCTGGAGAAAAGTGATCTCAAAACCGAAAATTAGCATGGGTACGCCAAATTGAACTTGCTTAAAAATTAGATATCTGAAGACTATAACCGCAGTTACAAGGGCTAGTATTTCTTCTAAAAACAAAATCCCAGACGAAGATTCTACCATTAGTATTAACAGAGCAATTTTCGTTAACATGGGTCAGGGTACATATAAGTAAACCTTTTCTTAAATCCTCGATAAATGATGTCAAAATTGGAGATAGACCCTTACTGTAGAACGATTTTTTTCTTAGAATATACCCAAGAATTATTTCTCAAATTATCGCTGATGAATTAGGGGATACCCTGTATATATGAATCGAAGTCAGCTTACGCTAAGTATTCTAAAAATATCATCCATGCAAATACATACTCCATTGAGATGGCAAAGTGTAAAGGAGGGAGAGAGAGAGAGAGCAGATGAGAGTTCGTTGACTACATTAGTTAGGGACTATTTCAATAGAGACTAGCAAGGAAAACTATTTCTTCATATAAAAACTCTATTCTTCTCCTAGAAGACCTCGATAAGTTTTCTACTTAGTGCCTACAAAATTGTTTAGAGCTTAATGTCTCCAAATGTCAATAAATGACCAACCTATACCACAAGTTAAATCCCAATGCGACCTTGGAATATTATTGATAGTTAAACTCTGATTAATGAGATAATCCTTAAAGCCCTTGGTTTTATCAAACGATGGTCTAGAGAATTTTACAACCCCTATCCGACGAGGGCATTTTACATTACCCTTGTTTGGCCCGTTCTCGAAAATGCTGGCCAAATGTGGTCCCCCTTTCAGCGAGTTTATATATCCCGAATTGAGAACTTACAACGTCCTTCGAGGACTACTCTGGGATGGCCGTTTTTATTTAACCTTACTATCGTGAACGCCTCAAACTTCTTAACCTGAATACCCTCGTAAAACGCAGAAACTTGGCTGATATTCTCTTCATTCATCGACTGTTCTCTGTGGATTGCACCTCCGTTTACGATTCTTTTAACTTCGGCTAACCTAACTAATCCTCGTAATTTGCTCTGTCCTCGTCTATTCTATATTCCAACCCATCGTACCTCTTATGGTTCCAACAAACCAATCTCCTGCATGTTCCGTAAGGTCAACTCAAACCTCCTCGTTTTTGATTTTAACTTGGGCACTTCTCGTCTTAAATTTCCTAACCTTTAATTATTGTTAGTTTTAGACTTGTATAAAGTCAAATAAATGGGGCGTTATCCCACACCAAAATTAAAAATTACATCTACAACACCAACTAAAATTTGGGTCAATTTCATGTGCGTTAGTTCTTTCGCATTGATCCAACCCAATAGACCAAATGTTTTCAAACTTTATTTCTGTATTGGCACGATCAAATTAGTAAGCTTCGGTGAAAGATAACAAGAAGATCCTACCCCTCCGATGAGCAAATACCGTGCAATCGCAAGCGTGTCACTCGCTCCTGGCAAATAAGTGTTACTGCACCATCCATTCACACCGAACGACTAGCAGGGAGACATTCTGTATATTTCGAGAACTACACTTAGATTTCTGGATCTGTTTTAATTTTTAAATATTGTAAATGAAATAGTTTAATTCGGCATTCTATAATATTTTTTTATTTTATCTAATATTTCCTTTTTCAGTTCTTCGTTTTCGAGATTTATTATGCACACTTTGCGTTTATATTTCGGTGGCGCTATATATACCTCACTCTCCTGACTTTGTTTTTTTCTATGTTTTCTACAAAAGCTTTAGTTTCCTATGTAAACACTCGGATCGTTGACGCTTGCGTTCACCGCCATTTCAACGAGTTTTGAAAAATTTAAAGAAATCAGTATATGCTATGTATATTACAGATTGATGTAATAATCTCCTTACAAAATAAACATTTTACAGAGCAAAATATTTGTTACGAGATATTTAATTTTTTTTAGATTCAAACATCCAATGCTCTCAATATTACGGCAAAATTTTCAGTTTTGATTACTGTTTCAAACCATTGAGTTTTTTTCATTTCCTTTGATTGAAATACAAATCATTTGATACAGTTATGGAAAATAAACAAACCGTTAATTACCCAATCGAATTTCTGAACTTATTGGAGCCACCCGGAATGTTGATACTAATCCGCAATTTGCACCCTCCGGACCTATGCAGCGGAACCAGACTTGCCGCGAAAAAACTCTCATTTGATTGAGGCAAAAATCATTACCGACTGTCGCAAAGACGAAGATGGGCTGCTTTCGACCGATTTGCCATTTAATTTCAAGCGACTACAATTTTCCGTGTGCCTCGCCTTCTTAACCACCATCAATGAATCATCGAGAGACAATCATCCTACTTTAACAGAAGGCGTTCGCAGATACGAAGACCTTTTACATTACGTCAGAAACTAAGGAGACATTTTAATCTAAGCAGGACTTACAACAGGGAAATTCTACATTCAGAAGGTATGCATGCATTCCATCACGTGCCACTACAGGTGTTATAACCGGGGACTCAGAGAAGTGCTTGGAATTCCGCATTTACATTCTGGAAAGACACTTTGCGGAAGACAACGTTATTAGCCGGATTTTATGGACGGATGAGCCCCAATTCACAAGGGATGTAACTAATTTCCGGGCAGAAAGCAACCCCCATCCCATGAAACAAAGAGTTTTTCAGCATAAGTTCAACATTAAGTGTGGGCTGCTTATTGGGTAGCAAGCTGATCCGCCAATATCGGCTTCCCCCACGGCTTAATTGCAATCTCTATCTGAAATTTTGCGGAACAAATTACCAGAATATTAGATAATATACCACTGCAACAAATAACTGCCATTGTGTACCAGCAACAATGCGCCCCCGAACTCTGTGGCCATGCAGATAAAGAGCAGTTAGATGGCGTGTATGAAAATTCGGCCGGGATAGACTCATGAACTCATTCTGTAGCCTCCAAGGTTCCCTAAGTTAACCCTAATGAACCTTTATTTATACAGACGGATGAATGACATTGTTTAATCATCGCAAATAACAACATTAGATGGCTCAAAATGAATCATCGTTTCTACAAAAATAAGCAATCCCTATCACTACTCGGCTTCTTTGTGCTCTTCAGTATTTTACCACGGGTTATTATCAAAAAGCAGTCGGATAGGATTTTATGTCATGCAGATATGTATATACTCGTACATTCATATGTTCAGACGTCTCTACATCGGTGCATTCATTGTTGAAGTTGGGGAGAGTACGATAACTTTGGTGCCAAGAATTGATAACGATATTTTGTAGAGGGGTTAAAAACTAGCATTTTTTACTATGGGAGGGGGAGGTCTATCTCGTCGCGTTTAGGAGTTAGGGGCAATTTTAGAAAAAAATTAGTTAAAATGGGAAAGAAATTATTAAAAAAAACAACGGCAACACTTACAATATAGTACTATACAGGATTTGAAAGCTTACAATTTGCTCTTTAATATAAAATTTACATCAAATTATTCGTGTGAATAGTTTTTGAATAATTCGCATTCAAACTTAAATTTTTGGTAAAAAATGAAAAGAAAGTTTTTTATAAATCAATATTATTCAAAATTGTGGAATGATGTACCCAATTGGTTTTTTGTATTAATGTGCATATCCATTCTGAATCGAACACAAAAAACTGCATGGCTTTATATCTTCTAGTTTTTAAGAAAATTGAAAATTACTAAAACTATTTTTTATAAGACGCTTTTTTTTTGGTATTTATGGTGATCTCACTTTGAGGATTAATATTGATGATAGAGTCATCTTTGTAAGTAAAGTACAGCAAATCATTTAGCGTGACCCAGAATGCACCACGAGGAGGTAGATTTGTATTGCATTCCGCGTCCCAGTCAGTCAGTTTGTGAGTAAGTTAGGTGTTAGTTAAGAGCAGTCAATTAAATGTTCAATGTACATATTAAAAATGTATGTAAGTTTCGTGAATGAAGTCATCGTCCGTACTGGTGTTAATGTCGAGTTCGTTGAGTTCTTCGATGATGGTGAAGAGCCGAGGTTGTTTTGGTGGTATAATAGCTTCTAAGTGCTCATTGTGAACGGTCAGAGGGTCAAAATCCTTCAGTTGCAAACCCTCACTCTCTTTACCTTTGACAAAACCTGGGTACACTTTTTGTACGTCAATTAAAAACTCCGTGATTTGGGAGCCCATGTCGTCCTTATAATTTTTTTCAACGCAGTATTTCCGGTAAAAGAAAGGTGCCATATATTGGTGAAGTTGCTGCGCTGTATTGCGGCATAAAATTGATTTTTTCAGAAGCTTGTTCTGATTCTCAAAATCATTTATAGTATTGGTTGCACCGGTTTTGTCAACATATTCGCCTTTGTTGTGGTTTGTAATTTCATGAGTTGTAGAAGTAGGGAACATTTTCTCAATACCTATGTATTGGTGTGTGCTGTCGGAACAAATATGACTGCTGTTGGGTTTAACGTATTTGTGTATATAAGGCCACAAGTCTTCTTTACTTTTGGAGTTCACTTTAAAGAAGCGTCCGACCTTATCTTCTTTACAAAATAACCCCAACACTTCGATTTTCATTTGTTCGGTTACACGGCCTCTGTGGTATTTCCTTTTTGTAAGAAAGGTCTCGTCGATTTGTACTGTTTGGATGAAGAGTATTGATGACATAGGCGCCTGCCTGACGAAAAGCACATACCCCGAGCGGAGCAACGAAGTTGCGTGAGCGGGACCTGCCGCCTTCGGAAAGAGAGTTGAAATCCCTTAATCCCGCGAAGCGGGTCACCCGTGTACTCTTAATTAAGAAAACTATTGATATAGGCGTCTGTGAGATGTTTAAATAATACTCATTAACTTATTCAAAGGAAGACTACGTACATAAATGCCAAAAAACAAAACTAAAGTAGTAATTTCAATTTCAATTTGCTCAAAAACTAGAGGACAGAAAGCCATTCAGTCATTTGTGTTCGATTCCGAATTAATACACGCATTGAATACAAAAAACCAATTTGGCACATTATTTCACAATTTTGAGTAATATCGTTAAAAAAAATTTTTTTTAATTTTTTACCAAGAATTTGAGTTTAAATGTGAATTATTCAAAAACTATTCATACGAATAATTTGATGTAAATTTTATATTAAAGAACAAGTTTCGTGCTTTCATAAACTGTATAGTACTTTATTGTAAGTGTTACCGTTGTTTTTTAATAATTTTTTCCCCATCTTAAGTCATTTGTTTTTATATTGCCCATAACTCCTAAACGGGACGAGACTAACCCCCCTCCCCTCTCATAGTAAAATATGCTAGTTTTGAACTCCTCTACAAAATACCGTTATCAATTCTTTGCGCCAAAGGTATCGTACTCCTGCCATGAAGTTACAGGAATCATCAATGGAATCGCAAACGAATATGTATTTTTTCCCGATGAGCAGGAGTAAGCTTCAAGCAGAGTTTTATTGTACTTGTATCTTTTGCCAGAATTGTGTTTCTTATAAATACTCGTAGATGGAATCCACATTAACATAATTCCACCAAACGAGCTATTGAATACGCCTATTACTGTCGAAGAGGAGGGTATTCAATTAATGTGCGTTCGGTGTGTGATTCAAAATACAATATGTTATTTGTTATGCAAACGCAAAATTTCCTAGAACTTCGCACGATGCCTACATATGGCGTTGTACAGTTATTCCTTAGAATTCCTTAGAAGTAAATTTGCAGAGGGAAAACCGGATTTTTGGCTACTCGGAGACAGTGGGTTTGCGCAGCTATTATGGATGACTACACCTCTTTTTTAGAGCCAATTGAAGCAATGATTTATTTTAAACCCTCGTTTCCGCTTCTCGCAAACGAAGCTCTAATTAACGATTCTCGTTGCTTTACGTGAAATTATTAAAACTTATGTACAATCGTAACAAATAAATAGAGGACTAATCGAATAAATGAAATTTAAAGAAATATTTGCTTCTCATCCCTTCAAAATTGAGCCACTGAAGGACATTCTTGAAGGCTCCTCACATCGCATTCAAATTTGTTGCTAGTGCTTGCCACTTTGCGTTTTGTAAATGAGCCTCGTCTTCTGACTTATCTCTAAGCTTCAATAAATGTTAAATGAAAAATTTCGCATTTATTAATTTATGACATATACTTGATATCATACTAGCTAACCTGGCAAACGTTGTTCTGCCCTTAAGTCTTTTTTTATTTAAATGCATTTGTTTTAATGTATTTATACTATAATTTATGTAATTTGTATGTAACATATTTGTTTCTTTGCATATAAAATCCTCAGGCAAATCTATAGAAACCGCCCTGCACGAGATGGTGGGGAAAATAGAAAAGAGTCTACATTTCTGTGAGTTTGCGGTGGCGGACTTCCTCGATAGTGAATGAACCTTCAATAACGTGGAGTGCAGCGCCATTAAAAGTGCTCTAATAGACGCTAATATTGAACAAAGCACTAAAAAATGGGTGTGCAACATGCTTACAAGTAGGAAAATAAACTCTTCCAGGGAAAATACTTAAATATCTTAAGCGAGATTATGGATTTTGCTATGAAGATGATAAGCAATTGGGCAAAAAGCTGCGGTCTCAATGCCAAGCCATCCAAAACGAAACTGGTTCTTTTTACCAGAAAGTGCATGATACCGCAATTTAAACTTCCAAAATCAAACGGAGTGGAAGGGACAATTCCTCTCCAACAGCGCGACAGGATGTAATTTTGGCAAAAAACTGAATTGGAATTTTAATGTAGCGGAAAGAATCAAAAAATCATATAATGCTGTTTTTATCTGCAAAAAAAAAACGGTAAGAAAAATGTGGGGCTTAAAACCTGCTATGGTAAACTGGCTTTATACGTTGGTGGTAAGACCCATACTTACATATGGCGCACTCGTGTGGTGGAAAGCAATAAACAAGAAAACAGTTTACGGAAAATTAGCGGCGGTTTAAAGAACAGTGCTGCCGTAGAGGTGAACCTTTCTGCACCTAACACCGCTTAATTTATTGGATATCAAGCCACTTATCCGTATGTGTAGAGTACATACAGAGGAAAATATTGCTGCTGGCAAATAGTGTTAATGAAGACCGTGCTTTGTCCACTCGTTCGCAGCAATTGGGATTGTGTTACTCGATTACATGGAAGATTTTACGCAAATATCTTGGTCTAAAACCCTACAAAATATAGCTCGTGTAAGATCTGAAGACGAACGACCTGCCACACCGTCGAATTTTCGGTGTGTGGGAATTAGAAAAGCTCGAGGAATATCCGATTTTTTAACGAAAAATTGTCTTCAGCGACGAAGCTCATTTCTGATTGAATGGGTAAGTTAATAAAAAAGCTGTCATATTTAGTCCAATGAGCAATACAAGAGCTGCCAATGCAAATGGAAAATGTACTGTTTGGTGCTGTCTGTTGTTCGGCGGAACCATTGGCCACAATGAACGAAATCGTTCAACGATTTCGAACCTTTTTTTTGCCCAAAATGCACGAGCTTAGATCGTCTTTTAGACAATTTTTTATGGGGATACGTTAAATTACCCGTCCATGCCGATAAACCAGTGTCAATTGGAGCCATGGAAGACAACATTACACGCAGTATTAGCGAGATTCCAGTCAACATGCTCGTGTGATTCCAAATTGGATTCCCCGTATGGACCACTTAAAACTTAGTCGCAGTCAACATTTACATGAAATAATCCTTAAAAAGTAACAAGGATTGATTTATTGCCTCAAATAAAAATTTTATATACTTTTGTAATTTTCCTGTTTTTTTTTTTTTTTTTTTTGACAATTAAAACCCAAACGCTTAAAAAATCACCCATTATATCTACCTATTTGATACCATAATATTTCTTCATTTTCACTTACATTTTGAACTGCAAATACGGCCACATCACCTCCTTTATGTATTTGATAAATTTGACGAAGCGCCACTCTCATCATTTAAATGGGCTTTATATGTCTTTGTTAATAATGGCGAATATATTGAATATATCTATCATATAAACAATTTCAACATCAACCTCAATATTTCTCATGTTTAATGTAAGTTATTGTGCACCATTTTCTATTGATCTTCGATGGCATAGATATAGATAACCGCCAGTGGCAGTTATTATATGTCGGGCCCCCTACAATATTTCTCAAAGACTGTGTCTCAAATCCTTCCCACACGCTTTCCTCCGAATTTCATCTACCTCTCACACAAAGGGAATTCCCACAAAAATCTGGAAGACATCTATCATACCCCGATCCACGAAAAGGCATAAAAGAATAAAGTAACTAACTACCGTCCCAAATCTAAGCTTTCTCACTTACATAACGTGTTCGAAAGTTTTTTATATGAAGTTCTAATTTGTCTTCAAATATCAATCTATGACTTTCTAACGTAAGTCCAATTCATCTTCTCCCCAACTTTATTTTCCGCATGTCCAACCTTTACCCCAGGTTCAATCCCTTCTCGACCTTGGAATATCATACATTAGATTGAGCTAGACGTTTGTTCGCATAATGATGAGATAATCCTTAAAACTAACCCATCACTTGGTTTTATCAAACGATGTTGTGAACAGTTTTGAAACCACTATGTGACAAGGTTACTTCACATTACCCTTGTCGAATGTACCAGCCAAGTGTGGTCCCCATTTCAGCGAGTTTATATATCCCGAATCGAGAACATTCAACGTGGTTTTTGCCCTTCGATGTCTACCCTGGGATGACCCTTTTATCTTACTTCCCTTTTGTGACCGCCTCAAACTGCTTAACTTGAATACCCTCGAAAAACACAGAGACGTAGTTGATATTTTCTTCATTCATCGACTGCTCTCGAGTTCTATGGATTACGCCTTCCTTAACAATTCTACTTTCTTCAACACTAACCCTCGTAATTTGCTCTGTCCTCGTCTTTTCTATGTTCCAACCCATCGCACCTCTTATGGTTCCAACGAACCAATCTCTCGCGTGTTCCGTAAGGTTAACTCAAGCCTCCTCGTTTTTGATTTTAACCTGAGCAATTCTCGTCTCAAACTTGATGTCCTCCACCATTCCTTTATTTCCTAACCCTTAATTAAGTTATTGTATTAAGCCAAATAAATTGGGCGTTAGCACCACCAAAATTATATCCGTTAGTAATTCTTTCCGGAACTTCTCTCTGTGCATTTACCATTACCCATTCATAGCGAATTTATATTCATTCAACCGCATAAGTCATAAATCATATTTGGCTTTACGATATCAAAAAACTCACGACCTACATTTTTATCGGGTGTTTCACTGAGAATATTACATCAATTACATCAATTTCTTTTGCTTTAATTTTGCAATTAACCAAATTAAAATTTGAAGTAGTCCCCGTTTTCTAAACTCAACAGAGTACATCCAACAGAGTGTTTCAAACACCTGATGCTTAACAATAGAATAAATAAGAGATTTTAAGTTTCGATTGAAGACACGTGTAGTTTGAAACTCATTCCATTTTTGATTTCAAGAATATCTTGTAAGCAAATCTTTTTGACCATATATTATTGCACATGACGTTGACTACCTGTATGTGAAGATGGTAGAGTACCTACATATTTCATATCTCATTTATATTGAAAGAGCTATCAATGTTATTATTCATAACATCACGTAAATGTATATTCATTCATATTCTTTCGAATGTAGTTTTGCTTGGTTAAATCGGATGTATCAGTAACATTCGCTTTCCATTTTTGCATACATATCCAAAAAATATTGATGAAGTAATAGATTTAATTCATAGACCTTTTTTAATTTAAACATACATATTAGGGTGTCCCTTATATGACAAAAAAAAAAAATTTTAATTTCGAAGTACATACACTCTATATTTTTTATAAATGGAAACAATACTCAAATATGAAATTTTATCTTTCTAGCACGATTACAACCAGTGCCGACCAAGCCACAAAATTTAACAAAAACCGTGTTTTGTCCTAATAATTGGTTCTCCTATAAAACTAATAAAAGTGCAATAAATAAAGTAAATAAAAGGCGAAATGAAATAAAATAAATGTTTATCTTTATTTAACACATAAAATAACAATAATCAGCCAGGGTAACTTCCGGATACAAATTTCTATGTTCCTGAACACAGCGCAACAGGAATTGTTTTTGCTTTTCTTCAGACGTGATACTCGTAAGTTCGTGAAAATCTTGCCGTAATTTGACAGCTCTTTGCAGTATCATTACAACCTTTACTCGTACACGACTTATTCTTCTTTTAGCTTCCATAAAAGTAGCATTATCATCTCAAGACGACACATCTTCCTGAAGAAAACTGTCGTGGATCTGCAGTCGAGATAGAATTGTTTGCTCTTCTCCCTTACAAAATCATCCAGCGTTTTATCTGGAACAAAAAAATTAATTAATGAACAAAAAAAAACAACAAATACATATATTAAAAGTAAGTTTACCTTACCAAACAATGTATGGGACATTTCTTTCTTCGATGGGATATAGTATTTGATAAAATCTGAGATTTTGTCCCTGTCTAAATTGGAAATCATTTTCGTTTTAGTTTGGTTATCAACTTCATTGTCAAAAAGGGATAAAATGATTGTCTCTTCACATAAATACCAGAGGTGGCGGATAAACTTGCTATAGCAGCTTTAGAGACTGTTGTGTCTAATTTTTCATAGTCCTTTAAGAAGCACAAATTTTGGTTTGGTCCTTGCATACGATCCAAGGTTTTACATACAATGTGATTATAAATAAGCAAACATCGTGTAGGGCTTTTTTGTCGTTCGCAATTATTTTGAGTTTAGACTGAAGCAAACATATTTTATGGAATAAATTGTTCTTGCCATCCATCGTGCCTGATGCATAGCTGCAAGGTGCTTGATTTTTATTTTCTTCTTTGAATCTCCACCTAAAAACACTACGCATAGTTCGACCAATTCGCGATAATCGTCTCTTAGAAAGCTTTGTCCAGTTGTGCTTAATAAAACATTAGCAATGATGTAACGTTTGTTGCAGCAACATGTTCTTTTATGAAATCAAGACATAGTTCAAGGGAATTTAAATCGATGTTTCTCCGATTGTCACTAAACTTTGAAAAATCGGTATATTTGGGCTGCTGGTAATTTGCTTTATTTTTGTTTCGAACACAATTTTTAAGACCAATTCATAAACACGGTGACGATAAGCGAAAAGTAACAATTGTCTTTCTAAAGTCTGCTCCAAAAGAGCACAAGCTCCTTTGAATCGACCAGTATTCGAAGAGTTTGTGTCGCAACACATACAAATAAGTACGAATTTGCTGGATCGAGGATTTGTTAATAGGAAAATCATCGCTGCTCAGATCAAGCTCTTCTACGACCGCATGAAGAATGTAAACAGAGTCTCTTATGCTTAGCTGGCATCGATCTAAAGCCAAACAAGTTTAGTTGTTATCATATTTTTTCTATATCTTTTCAGAGAACCTCTGTTAGGCTGACTTCCGAATTCAGAATCTGTCTGAATCCTGTGAATGTTCCAAATTATACGTAGTAGAGGTCGATGCAGAAGCCAATAACTCCCTTTGTCTTTGTATACAATTTCTACTGAGTACTTTCATCTTAAGCTAATGAATGCAGTGGTAGAGGTGGAGTATATAATTAAATCTAAACATGAATTCACATTAGTAATTAATTGGTTTTTTAGCGAGCGTTGTTCCTCCGTTTTTCTTTTCCGTTTCAACCTTTCATTCAGATTATGTTGCGATCGTCGATTAAGATTTCATCGTCCTCTTCTTGGCTTTTTTTGTCAAATAATTACCGACAACATTTTAAATATACAGTCGATTCTGTCTAAGTTGAATTTACATGGGAAATAAAAATTAGTTCGAGATACAGGGATTTTTGAAAAAATTGGAGTTAGATGGAGAGATTAATTAATACATGTTTTTTAAATGTGTTTATTTATCGCAAAAAGAATTTTCCAATGAACAGCAATTAAATAAATAAAGAGAAGCTTTTGCTTTATAATATCATATATACATAATCATCAACATACATAAATTGTTCTGCATAAAATTAATTAATTTGATCTTAAGGATGTAGTCTCATGTAGTCTCAAGTATTGTTTTTTTTTTTGCGTAAAATGAAATACAATCTTCTTATGATAATTATATTTTATTATTTAGCTATTGAATAATACTGTAAAACCAAATTTCTTTTTTTATTAGCAATTTTCAATTTACAAATTTATTTAGAAAACGAACTGTCACGCTGGAGCTCTCGATAGAAAAAGGAAGATTTTTTTGTTTTGCGCCCAAAGCCCAGTGAGTGTATTTCACATGTACCCGTCCGACCAAAATTATGAGTACACTACTGATCTGATCTTTATCGCTCTACTACAATATTTCCATCCTTTTAGACGGTACTACATCTCAACCGAACTAACAATTTGATCGACCACGATCAATTACACTACTCTAATATCTTTCTTCTCTCTCGTGCTGAGGTTTACCCCGAAATAACAACAGTGACTCACATCCGTTCCTTCCATAACCGCATATTTTTTGCTTCTACCATATAATCATATTGTAGTTGCGTAATAGCACAACTCTCAATATCGCGTACCGCATATCGGTCGTGAGGTAATACCTTGTGGACAACATACGGTCCCTTAAACTTGGGAATAGGTTTTTTGTTCACTCCCGCTGTCGTATCAACGACGATGTACGATGTAGCCTCCTTTATTGTAAGTGCGTGCCGGATGATGACGCCCCTCATGATACTTGCTAATGTATTCCTGAACCTTCTGTATTTCCCTACTCGCCTTTTCTCTGGCAGAGGTCAAATCACGCCTTGGAGCATTTGACCTCTTCTCCTCAAGGTATTCCGTGAGTTTGTCCACTACACAACCTCTCTGATTCACCCCGAACAAAAGTGTACTGGGGGTGGTCTGTAATCTGTATTGACCTATGGATTGTGTTATTTAGGACGTATTCTACCTGCGATGGGGTCTGCACACAGTCAGAATGCTGCATTGGTTCGCTTAGTTTACCTAGCTAGGTGTCAAAATTCTATTGATTCTCTCTGCGTGCCCGTTGGCCTGGGGGGAGTGTACTGCGACCTTGACATGCGAGATATTCAAATCTTGTAAGAATGAACTGAATTCTAATGAGTTAAAGCAAGTACCCCGGTCGGTTATTATCTGAACTGGTCGACTGTAGTAGTCAAAGTACTTATTAAGTGAAGCGCAAACCTCCTTCGTACTAGTGGATATATCTTCACGTATTTACTGAAAGCATCAACAACAATAGAAGTATGTGTTTCCGTTTGGAGTTAATGGCCGGAAGTGGTTCGAAGTGATCAAGGTGAAGGGTGTGGAACGGAATGGGTTCCTTGGGTATACTAAACAGATTACCATCACTTGATCGCAGAGGGCAGGAGTACATAATGCACCTGATACAATTTTTAATGAATCTGTCTATTTTTGCCTGCATTCCTCAAAACCAATAATGCATTCTCATTTAGTTGTAACACTTTGTGAGATCCAAATGTCCAATTTTCTCGTGAATATGTCGGATAAGGTTAGTTTCTATTTCAAAAAGGACATATAAAAGTAATCTACCAGCCTGATTTTTCTTAAAAACGATTCCGTCTTGCTATGCGTATTGGTTTGAATTCCCGAGCAGAGCTTTCCCCTAAGGGCCACAATGTCTGGGCCACGGTTTTGCGCAGCACGTAGCTGAAAGTCTATATCCTTCGTATCTATTACAGAAATTACATAGAACCTGCTGAGTGCATCTGTATGCGCCATGTTTATTCCGCTTCGATGTTTCACTTTGTAGTTGTAATTCTCGAGCTCTGGTGCCCATCGAGCTATTCGGGGGTTTACATTCTTTTTACTGAGGGTCAGCTTCAATGAGCTATAATCAGTCACGATAGTGAACGGAATCCCTTCTAGGTACACCCTGAATCGTCGCAATGCTGAAATAATGGCGAGTGCCTCAAGCTCGAAGCTATGATACTTAGATTCTTGGCTAATCGTGCTCTTAGAGAAATAGGCCATTGGATGAAACATCCCATCGTCTTGTCACAATGCAATTAGGTTTTACGAGTTGGATTATAAATGGCTAACACTGGGGCGGAAGTGAGGCTATCTTGCAGGTGCCGGAAGGCGCTCTCTCACTCGGGCGAAAATATGAACGGTTTATCTTTCGTCAGAAGATCATATAGTGGTGTAGCTATCTTACAGAAGCAACTCATAAAGCGGCGGAAATAAGAGCTAAGACCCAGGAAGGAGTGCACTTCCTTGACACTTTTCGGTACTGAGTACTGTCGAATGGCTCTTATATGTGAGTCAATGGGTTGTATTCCGTGCTTTGTTGCATTATTCCCCAAGTACTCAATACTAGAGAAAGCAAATCGACATTTGGATAACCTTAGTTCAAGACCGTTTCTAGAAAGGCACTGCAGGATGTCGGTAAGCAACTGAAGATGATCAACCAAGTTATCGCTGGCAATAACTATATCATCCATATATACAACGATCCGTTTAGAATCTATAAACTCACGGAGGACACTGGATATAAAACGCTACAAGACACTAGGAGCATACTTCAGTTCGAAAGGCATCCTTAAGAATTCATACTGACCACTTGGTGTAATGAAAAAAGTCAGGTGAGTTGAACCCGGTGCAAACTTAACCTGATGGAAACCACTCTTAAGGTCGAGTAAAGTAAATACATTCTTCCCACCTAGATATTCTAAGCAATCCTCTATTAGTGGGAGCGGATAGTTGTTGCGAACTGTGTGCTTATTTAAGGCCTTGTAGTCTACGCACATTTGTATCTCTCCAGTTTTTTTCTTTGTCAAAACAATTACTGACGCATAAGGAGAATCACTTTGATTAATGATTCCGTGATCCAAAAGGTCCTTTCCAATCCTATCAACCTCAAATTTCTCGGCGTATGAAAGCCGCCGCGGATGACAAAAAAAAGGGGTATCCGTCGTTAGCCATATCTGCATCTCAAACTCTACTGGCCATATTTTGGACCGATCAAAATGTATGTAGTTAGTGTTAACTATCTCAAGCACCCTATCTTTAGTTATTAAATCTAGCTCTGGGCCCATCGTAACCTCAAGTCCATGCTCGAGCTCTATGGTGGAAATATCTAACTCCCTAAAATCTCTCTCTCTCTGTTATCAACACGATTAGATGAAGGAGCAACATCATCAATACACGGCTTACAATTTTCGCTGAGGCTTTTATCGGAATTCATTTCAATAATAATTTTCAATAACATTTCATTTCAATAATAATTTCTTTTTGTTATGTTCTTTATTAATATGGGATAGTATACATTGTTGTTGCACAGAAGAGACTTTAGTTTTTACTGTTAAAATAATATTGAAAGTTTTAAAGACGTCACGGCCCAGAAGCAAAGGCGCCCGTATAAAACCATCTGAAATAATCATTTGAGATACTTAATGCTTTTGTTTAGCTAATTTAATATAACAGAGAATAGTACCGTAAGTGAAAATCTTGATACCTCGCAATCCTCTGTACCGTGAACACATCAAACTTCCAACCGAGATCTCTTCTGGCAACATTGAGCGCTGAATCAAACTAAACGGACTGCCGGTATCAAGAAGGGAATAACAAAAAAAGGAACTGGAACACTTTACCTCACTAATAAAAGGGGTGACACTCACCAACTGCACTGAGCTCAGCGAGCTCCCTAGATCGTCACTATCGTCGCTAAAGGATGGAGTTTCTTTGACGGCTCCAATCTGTCTCCTTGGTGCATTGGGGCACTGCTTGTACGTATGTCCAGGGTCTGCGCATCGGAAACATGATTCAGGGGGTCTGTTTTATTTAGGGTAACTGACTGCGATGTGCCCAAAGGCCGAAAAGTTGAAACATCTAGGTCGAGTTTCCGAAGCAGAGGTGTCTGAATATTGTTTTCTTATGGTGAATGAAGTTGGCCGTAGGGTTACATCTTTGGTGGTGGGCCGCGACGTAGTTGACGAATACTTCGTCTCATACCGAGGTAGTAATCCCTTAAGATCCGCTAGAGCTCTCATCGAATACAGGATGGATACGTTTGCTGAGGTGTCTGAAGGTCCATCTATTATGAACTCCACGAGGTCTGTCTCATCCACAATCTCTTGTGAGGCGCTTGTTGAACTCCTCGCGCAGAAAGAGTTTTAATGCGCCCCACGTATTCACTCGGACAGTCCTCGCCAGTAGCCTGGCAGTGCCTTGCATGAGTCTGCGCCCACAGATGTACTTGGACCGATCGTCACACCCCAGGGATTGCGTCACATCTCCAAAGTTCGCTATCCACTTCTTAATGCCGTAGGCATCATCGTCAGAAAATAAAGGTACGGCATTTCCGAAATCGGTGAAATCAATTCTTCTTCCTCCCGGTGCGGGTTCTGTGTCTGCAGGTTCGCGCCGGAGATCTGAGATACGTTTGCGCCTCTCAAGGCGAACAAGTTCCCGTTCCGTTATTTGTGAATGACCACGTACGTTAGCAGAAGCACGGATCGAAGCGGCAGAAGTGGATGCTCTCGGTGTGCCCAAGGCAGCTGAAATGTACACAGCAGCGGAAGTTGTAAATGGTTACGGCGGAAGATGTAAATGGTGTGTCCAAGGCTGTGGAAGTTTCAGAGCCGGCATGTGCTTCGGCGGTCATAGTAGGTCCCGTTATAACGGCAAAAGTGGTGGTAGTGAAACCGGTGTATCTCTCTATAGCTATTGGTGCAGGCGATTCTCTTTCCCTGGTGTCCACTGCTTCGCTGAGTTCCTGGGCATGAAGTGCTCGTAGCCGTCCTATAGAAGCGGAAGGGGGAACATCGAGTCCGGCGGCCAGCAGTACCTCAACCAATTGCGCTTTTGTTAGCTTATCACTGCTCATATACACTGCAGTAAATTGGGTCGTCCACACAATAATTAACGTTTTTTTTTTTGTATTTGTGTCTGACCCCACACCTGATGCTGTGAAATCAGATTTCTTTAAACGTTTTTTTATTGGCAATTTTCAATTTACAAATTTATTTAAAAAGCGAACTGTCACGCTGGAGCTGTCGATAGAAAAAGAAAAAATTTTTTTTGTTTTGCGCCGAAAGCCCAGTCAGTGTGTTTGACATGTACCCGTCCGACCAAAATTACTACTGATCTGATCTTTTTCACTTTACTACAATATTTCCATCCTTTTAGACGGTACTACAATACAAAACGATTTTTGTTAAAAAAAAAAATTAACGTCATTTTGGTAAAGTAGGTTTCTTCAAAAAAAAAATTAGGTAGATAAAATATATATCTGTGATTTAAAAAATTTGAGTGAAAAATAACAAAATGGCGGCTTTGTAAATTTTTTTTTCAGAAATCGACTGATTTTTCGGTTTGAAATCGATATAAAAAAAAGTGGATAAAAAAATCTAATCCTGATACCGGACAGAACCATTCATGTGTAGAATATTGTGTTAAAATTCCAGTAGAATAAAGCAGTTTCGAGAAAAACGCGTTTAAAGTTTGGCATAATCTCCGCAGCTGCAGGGTACGCTCTTCCCTATTATTTGCTGTAACTTTAAGATGACTTAGTGTATCGGTCTACAATTCTCACAGGATATTCTCAACTTATTAAAGTTTGAAAATATGCACAAAAAATCGATCTTTTGAAGATCGAACACGAGATTACCCCTTAAATAGATAGTGGTGGATCTCATCCGGGACATTAGCAGTCATTACAATTGCAGATTGCAATATTCGAATTGCGTTTTCGATTTCATTTTATTCCAGATTTTGAATGTTTATTGTTTCGGCATCCTCTTCTTCTGCTTCGCTCTTATCATCGTTTTCATCAGTAGTACGAATTATTGTTTCAATTTATAAAATTGTTTCGAGGTCATGTAGTTCTAAGATAAGTTCATCGACTTCAATATAATCTTTCCAACTCACACCTTCAGCATTCTCGTAGTCTGTTCTAGATCCTCTCGATTGCATTGGTGTCTTCAGTTGCACGTGCCGTGGCTTAAGTGATAGTGTATTGGCTACCCAATCGGATGGTTCGGGGTTCAATGCAAGCCGTGCCCGAAAGACTTTTTTTCAGGCATCTAAAATCTCATGAGATGTATTGCTGCCTAAAGTAGAATAACAAGTCCAATTGTACTAATAATTTAGTCTCCCCATTAAATATTTTCTGCCACTCATGGAACAAAATAACCGCTGAGCCCAAACATCTTTCTCTCTCTCTCTATCCAGTTTTCCAAGAAACTTAACACGCGATCCGTTTTAATAGTAGTAATACCCTCTTGAATGTTAAATTCTTCAAATTTCAATAACCAACTTGAAAAAAGATCTCCCGTCATGAACGCTGGTTGACTACATAACGCCAGCAATACAAAGATTTAATTTTGTTAAAGCAGAGCGGATTTTTGGTTTTTCTTATGATTAAAGTTTTAGATTAGATCTCATAAGGCATGTCACTCTTTCTTTAATGTGTTTGCCCCAAAACATTTTTCCCCTTTAAAGGCCAAAGTAGGGTTCAACAAACATTTATAAAAAAAATAGCATGTTTGAATCCCGCGACAACCTCAGGCAGCCATTCAGCTTATTTTGTTTTATCAACAGAAGCACTTTCACCAGATAAAACTTTGACAACAATATTATTCATGGTTTTAAATCTGATTAGACAACCGTCACTTGCATAGAATATAGGAAAACCGAATTGCCAATTGAAGCCCTTTTTTTATTTAATATTGAACCACTAATTGGAAAATTATTTCCCCGCTCACTTTCGAACCACTTTATAATGGCTTTGTCAACATTTTCATTTTCACACACCTTGCTCCGCTTTACATGTCCACTAGTACTAGTAGAAGCATATAGAAGCCTTAATTATTCTCTCTCAGCCGATATCGAATCAAGAGTACTGCTGAGAATGCCTAAGTCTTCAGCAATTTTCTTTTTCTTTTGATGTCCTTCCCTAATTTCCTCAATAAATATCCAATGTTTTTAGTTTTCTTTGGGCCTTAATTAATCTGAATATGTAATTGATATTATTTTCTAAAAAAATTCCCTGAAATGTAAAATTACCAAAGTAGGAACGAAGTCCTATAAAATCAGTTTGATACCCAACCAACAACACATCTATTTTATAAGTAGTCAATATGTGTGTTTTTTGTCATCGGTATCAGCGCCCCAACAAAGGACTAATTTGGTAGGACTTGCATTTTATTTGTTTAAAAGGTGACACACCTTTTGATGTTCCCATACAAGTTATCGCTATAATGGAAGAGTAAAAGGCTGACCAGAATGTGAATCTGAAGCTTGAATCTGTATCTGATATCGAACTGTCAAAAGTTGAATACATGTATAGCCGTAAGCGCCAACACAATGCGTATCTGTGTGAATCTGTATCTCGAATCTGTATAAAAAGATTGAAAAGAAGATATAAGGAAATTCATGTTAGAGGAGGTCGCCAAATCATATAATAAAACCTCACACTCGACCCCGCGAGTATATTGTTTGAATGACCTCAATCAGTAAAGTGGTTCAAAAGTTTTAAGAACATTTAGAAGGGCTATATGTATGCGCGTATATGAATTATCTATAGTGACAAAAATCCATATTTTCGTCCATGTATTTAACCAACAATTTACATTTAATATGCTCCGTAGTGTCGTATACCCAAATGCACTCACAAAAACTGAGCGAATACGTTTGGCAAACTGGGTGATGATCTCTCATGATCTCTCAAAAAAACTCACATTCACGAAATCGAAACACTTGCCGTGTGCAGATTATTCCGTGTACACAGCAAAACGCTAACGAGGAACTCGACAGGTACTTAAAACAAATGGACCAAACAATTAAACAAACGATGGACATTACAATACCTCGGTATGAACACACACCCAACGAAGACCTATTCCGCAATGCTACCATAGACGCACTGCACCGACACAAAAGTAGACTCAAAACCTTGTACAGGCGGTTTACTGATAGACAGACCGTGGAGGTTAGGACACTGAAGTCGTCAATTAAAAACCTCCAAATATTGTTAAGAGAGAATTACAGAGCATCTGTATGTTTGTACTGGAACACCAGAATTCAGGCTGTAAATTCGAGCAACCCGAGTATGTTCCCGCAAATAAGCAAAATATTTCGGAGAAAAAACTAAAACGACCTACAGTGTCTTAAAATTCCTCGAACTACGGACAACGAACGAATACTGACTACTGCAAGCATAGATCCAAATGAAGCCGCAGTTGATGATAATTTCTTTGTGATCGAGGATCCTCAGGATCCTCAGAAGGTTGAGGCCATAGGAGTGACTTTTCAGGAAGTGTATAAAACCAATGACGTCATTGGTTCTAATCACGATCTGGAGAATCAAGTCCTTCTGCACAATTTCTACCTGCGAAATGACATACAGAACTGGCGATTCGAGAGCTCGAGTTTCACCCAGTACAGTGACGAGAATATGGCAAATAATGTCATCGCCAATGAAGGGGACCTACCCCCGTTCATTTCAAAGGAAGAACTCCATGAGATCTTCGACACAATAAGAAGTAAAAAATCAGTGGGAATCGATGGAATACCGAACATTGTGCTTCGACATCTCCCTCTAAAAGCGGTAGACATTTACACCATCCTGTTTAACAATGCATTGAATAATGCACATTATCCAGAGCATTGGAAAACTGCGGTGGTTTACCCATCCCTAAAAGGGGGACAGATACATCCAATCCGGCGAATCTCCGTTCGATAAGTCTCCTTCTGAATATCAGTAAGGTGTTCGAGAAAGTGATCAATAGAGTCCTGATTAGGTGGGTTGAGGACAAAAATATAGTTCCGAACAATCAATTCGGTTTCAAGGCGGGGCATGATGTCATACATGCCGCGTCTAAGCTGGTGTCAGATATCCAATGGAATAAAAGCAAAACCAGTGTACTGGGGCCTGTCTGGTTGATTTGGAAAAGGCCTTCGACACCGTATGGTTAGAGGGGCTTTTCTACAGGCTGGCCAGACTGGGCATCAGTAAACCACTTTTGTATATTCCTCATAATATGCTCAGTAGCAGACAGTTCATCGTGAAAAATAGCGATGCGACTTCTGTTGGGACATTTCACATTAAAAACGGTCTGCAACAAGGTGCGGTTAATTCGCCGATCTTATTCAACATTTACACAAGCGATTTGATAAGTTCATTTCCCCATAGCATAGCGTATGCAGATGACTTGATAGCGTACAGAACCGGTCCAAAAGTTGAGGACATTGACATGCTTTTGCAACGCGAGCAAATTAGGCGATTTTGCAATGATTGGAAGTTGAAAATCCCCCGTTCCTCTATTTTGACATGATAGGGCTGATTCAGAATAGGTTTGCGGTGCCGCTAATCTTCCACGTAGATCGTGCAGTTGTTGAGGGGCGACTCAACTACAACAGAGACGACGCACGCGGCAGTATTGAACGTCTCAGGTTTAGCAGGGCGGTTTCAAAACGCGACAAAAAAGATGTTTTCTTGCAACACCAAAATATTTAGTGGTTGAGTGAAGAAGACCCGATTTCTTCGTCGTTTCCTTCAAGTCGAGGTTAGCCTAGTCAGAAGGCAAAGTGGGTCATATTTTCCTTGCTATGTTTATCAAATGGCCGACTTACATAGGTGCGGGTAGTTTTAAGGTATGGAGGTTGGCAACCTTGGGTTAGCTAGCAATTAGGTTAGCAACTTGAAGTTTGCTAACAATTAGGTTGGATTAGATTGTATAGTTAGGCTAAGTAGTTTAAGGTTTAGTATAAGTTAGCACAGATAGTTAGTTTAAGTAGTTTAAGTATTTTTACCTTTAGTATAAGTTTTATATAAATACAAAAAAAAATGCTCAGTTACTAAGTTTTTTCTTAAACACTTAATTGTTTCTTAGTTTAACTATAACAGATGTTAATGAACAGTAATTAATATTGAAAATTGTAAATTAGACGTTGAAAGAATATATTATAGTTTAGCTTAGAGCGCCCGTTTGGAGGGCCAGTAAGTTAGAATAAGTTAATTAAGTTATGATAAGCTCGCATTTAAGCATTTTTTCTGTTAGCATGTAAGTTTAGTAAATTTAAGATCAATATAATAAAGTGCATTAAAAATGAAAATGACACAGCAAAACGCACCGAATTCCGTTCCAAGATGTGCTCTATAAAACATACACAATTCGTAAAGGAATAAGTTTTCGCTTCACACTCAGATTTTTGTAAAGGATTTTTCAAAGGACGGGTCTAGATGTTTGTTTTTTTTTTTAATAAAACATGCAAGTACTTGAATTTTTTCTGGTGTATTTAAGTTTATAAAAATATGGCTCTTAACAATTATATGTGAAAAATAACATGATTTAAATGTCCATCACGAGCACGTCTACAGGCTCTCATACCGACATCAACATTTTTAAGGACTCCATCATACATTACCGCATTAAGGTCATCAAGCTTATGTTAATGGTGGCCAGTTTATGTCACCATTACTTGAAATTCATCGATCTGTAAACTTAGACCGCAATAGCTCAATGTTTGCTCGTGTTGTGTAACTCGTAGCCGCATCTTGTTGACAATAAAGATCGTCCGTGTCTATTTCTTCAATTTGAGGCCACAAAAAATTTTCAATCATCTGTCTATGTCTTCCATTCGAAGAAAATAGACCAATGACTCCACCGGCCTAAAAACCACAACAAACAGTACATTTTGTCACGGTGGATACACTGAATTTTCTGAAATTATTCGTGGATTTTCTTCTCCCCAGATACCACAATTTTCTTCGTTGACGCACCCAATCCATTCTATGTGAAATGAGCTTCATCACTAAAGATGATTTTGCGTGAAAGATCAGCATCATCTTCTAAAAACCAATTGAGGAAAGTTCTGCGTTTAGTGTTTTGCTCTAGTGTAACTACAATATCTATGGTTAAAATTATGCATATCTTGAAGATATTAAAATGGTCTTGGAGTATATTTGCTTGTAAGCCATTGAGCGATAACATTTCGCTTTCCATTTATGAGCTTCACGGCCTTCCAGAATTCTGCTGACGATCTCGCTCCATTTAATATGTCTATGTTTCCCTCATTATAAGCCTGTCTTTTCGGCAGGCAAAGATGTTAAAGTGTTGGATTGCCGCCGTGTAGAGAACTTTAAATGAAGTGCGATGGCTTGATCGCAAAAGAAGCATCCCTGGCTTTCGTGCATTCTCTATTAAACTACTTTCGTTTTGTGGCTCTACTATTATTTCCAATTTGTATGCTTTGTGGGGCGGCTCTTTTTATGATCTCGGGTAGTAATTCGGAACTAGGAGGAGTATTACATTCTCTCAATCAATGGAGCTACGCATTCAGATTTTGGTATTACAGATACAGAAATCCATCCTTCGATGTCAACTTTGTTAATAGTCTTAAGTGCGGCAGATTTACTGCGTTAGAATGAGATCAAATATTAATATATGTATAGTTACTCGTACGTACCGAACGGGTGTGCAACATAAAAAAAAATAAGTACCTTATTTCACTTTAATTGATTTTGTTTATAATTTTATTTTTTGGATTATATGCTGCTGGAAGATCCCAGGTTTTATATAAATTATATGCTGGGCTTGCATTGCACCGCCCTTGATTGGCGTGCAATATGATCTTTTCAAGAAACTATGATTTGCTGATCTTGCAAGTGGATGCAATAGATTCGGTGCATCTTATGGATACTGATCCAATGTGCGGATGCGGTTGCATCTAATGGATAGACAGTGGTTTATGACTCACTGTTCGAGTTTAAATCGGGGATGATGGGAATGGATGAGTCATGGTTCATACAACGGATGTTTTAACCTTTGTGTCAATGCTAGTGTGACACAAGCTTAGTCAATACATACATACCCGGGTATACAACTCAGTTTCACATCATGTCTTGTATTAAAAACTGTTGAATCAAGATTATAAAGATAATATACCATAATAACCATTAAAATACAATGAAATAATATAATATATATATTTTTTTTATTAGAAATAAGCTATCACAAATAGTTTTGACAGGTAGTAAGATCGCGACTGTGCTGAACACAGACTGCAAACTTGGCATTATTTCCTAGTTGGACGTCTCTTAGACTGAGCATAGCACATCGTACAGTTGCCTTTTGGTTTCATGCGACCAGTCTTATCGCGTTCTTCTTGTGGAGACTGGTGACTGGAAGCTGGAAGTTCAACTCCTACACTCTGCTCTAGCATCGCTTCTATTTCGTTCCTAGTGTTGAAGTTGCGGTAAATATATGAGGATTTCGATCGAGCCCTTATAGACGACATAGCAATGTTTTTTCCGAAATCCTGCAAATTTTTGCGACGCACACATGTAGAAGTTGAAAGTTCCGGATTATTAATTTTGTATATTACATTTGCTGCTAAAATAGCAACGTCTAATATGTTATAAAAAAAAGCTTGCGGCCTTTTAATTCGACGTTTTGTGGAATATTATATAATTATATATTATAATTTCTGTCTTATTTTTCAAGCCAACAGTTGTTCTACTGAAGTGAATTGTTGTCAATTCAATGTTTTTTGGCACATAGAAACACAATGGAACCCAAATTCACTAGATAAGACAGCACGATCTTTCGATGATTGAAACAGCGTTGGTATATACGGCTTAGTTTTTTTTTTTAGGGTTCCAACTAGTCCTAAATTTCATCGCACGAGTTTATTGTCTAGCCCAAGTGACGTGAAGAAATTATCCGTCGTAACTGTTCGCAAGTGTTTTTATAGGATAGCACTAGCTGAATTACAATTTGCTCTCCTTGGTTTGTCGCTCGAGGCTGATCTGATTCTTTGCCTGTGTAGATAATACCTTGTAATGGATATGCAGTTTTTGCATCGCATAACCACAAGGTTTAATACCGTGCTTATCCGGTTTCGACGTTATATATTGCGTAAATTTAGTCCTACCACGGAAAGGAAAGAGCTGCTCGTCAACGGTAAGTGCCTCATACGGCATAAAATATTTACGCAAATTTCCGTTAAGCATTTGAAATAAGTCTCTTATTGCTGCCGCCTTATCATTTATCATACTTACTTCACGAGTGCTTTCGTTGTCAAACCGGATATATTGGGAAATGCTCCAAAATCTGCATAGACCCATACTTGCCCTGTATAAAGGATTTGAAAAGGTTTTCCATAGGTCTTTGGTATGCTCGTAATTTGATCGGGATACGCCTGCGGTTATCAGTATTCCTAGATATGCATTAAATTCTTCTGTACTAATAGATAATAGTGCTCTCTTTTGCGACATAGATTAGCATGGGTTCCACATGATTCTGCAAATCACAAGTTTCTTCCTCTTCCTGTTCGTCAGTATCTTCATTTGACTGGAGCTCTGGTTGAATATTTTCCTGTTTAGTGTCGGAATCAATGTTACTATCATGGGCAATAGCTACAGCTCCACCATCTTCCTCAGATTCAGTAACATCTCCATGATCCGACTCTTCTAAATCATCAGTATATAAAATATCTTCAAGCACTTGACTCAAGTATGCTTCTTTCTCCTCAACGGTCATCCTGTGATAATTTCTAGAAAATAATGATCTCTAGAAAAAAAAAAACAACTAACATTTATGATCCAGTATTATTATTTACCTTCTGGTTTTACACACAAATATTTTAATGTATTATACACCAAATTTGTAACCAAGGAAAATAACGCACTGAATTTGCTGCTGTGACTCAACCGGCAAAGCGCCAAGACATTGCAAATGTTCTCAGTACGGTAACTGTAGACAAGGTAACGATAAACTACAGAACGATAACTGTCTAGAAAGAAAGGCAGTACAACAATTAGCATGAACAAATAGGCTGCATACCCGGGTATGAACGTATGGGTTAGTGCGGTGTACATTTGAAAAACTTGTAATTAGTAGATATTTATCTATATGGAAAGGGTTTTCCAATAGGGACTTGACAACTTTGAATTTAATTTGTGAACGCACTCTTTAACTAATTATCAAACTGTCACTGTCATTTTATTCAGTAAACTCAACATTTTCATCATGGTAAAGTACACGAACGAGCAACGCCTGCAAATTATAAAAATTTTCTACCGAAATTTGGAGTCGGTGACTGCAACTTTAAGAGCGTTAACTCCAATTTTCGGTCGTAATTCTCGCCCTAGTAGACAGGCAATAACAAGTTTAGTGCAAAAATTTGAGTCTACATATTCGTTGTGTGACGTTGCCGTGTCAGTGAGACAACGGGTTGGTCGAAGTGTCGAAAATATCGCTGCCGTACAGGCGTCCGTAGTAAACAATCCAAATCAATCAATTCCACTGCGTTCTTAAGAATTGAGCATCGCTTAGACCACATTATGGCGTTTTTTACGTAAGGATCTTGGTTTACACCCATACAAGATCAAGCTGACTCAAGAATTGAAGCCGATGGACCATTTGAAGCGACGAACGTTCTCCGATTGGGTTCTGGAGAAGATGCGCCATGACGATGAATTTCATCGCAAAATCATCTTCAGTGACGAAGCTCATTTTTGGCTCAATGGGTTCGTCAATAAGCAAAATATGCGCTGTGTACAATCACCTTAAGGGTACTCAAACCCCTTGAGCGCGCGCTCATTATAAAAAAAAAAAAAAAATGTGCTTCATGAATCACCACTGCATCCAATAACTGTTTGGTTTGGTTTGCATGCCGGCGGCGTTATTGGGCCATATTTTTTCGTCGACGATAACGATTGTTAAGTTACTGTGAATGGTCAGCGTTATCGCGCAATGATTACCTATTATTTTTGGCCCGAATAGGAAGATATAGACTTGGACGACATGTGGTTTCAACAGATGATGCCACAAGCCACACAGCACACGCTACTGAGAAGTATGGTAAGTATGATGAGCGTGTTATCTCAAGAAATGGACCAGTCGACTGGCCGCCTCGTTCGTGCGATTTAACGCCGCTTGACTATTTTCTGTGGGGCTACGTTAAATCATTGGTTTATGCCAACACGCCGACGACGTTGGAAAAGCTCAGAGCCCACATTGAACGCGAAATAGCGGCCGTTTCGACGGAAATGTGTGGCTGAGTCGTTGTAAGTTGGGTCCAACGAAACGACCGCTGCAAACGTGCCCGCGGTGGCCATCTGAACGAAGTCGAGTTTCTTTCATAAATGTTTTGATTGTACTTCAAGCCGATAATAAAGTTTTTGAAATATCTCAAATGTTTTGCGTTTTATTTAAAAAAAAAGGTGTCAAGCCTTTATTGGAAAACCCTATATATGCTTAGAATTAATTGGAATTTGTTCAGTTTCCATTTTTGGGAAGCTACTGGAAAATTCAGCCCGATTTGTAATAATTATTACCATGATTTTTGCATTTGAAAATACATATACATACCCAGGTATGTCATATTGACACAAATGTTGAAGATATTGTGTATGTGTTTGTGATTTGTAGCGTTAGTCATTGCCGTAACGACATATATATTAAACCAACCAAATTCACTGAATGTGGAAACCAAAAAACCGGCTGGAAGCAATAGTCAATGAATGAGCACACTGTATCACAGAGAAACAGAGAAAAGTATATAAGCTATGAGGATCACCTTCGCAACTGCTATTAAGGATTCGGCAATAAATGGCATTTGCTAGTACGAGAAATTTGCAACCTTTATTACCGCTGATCTCATCCTTTGAGTTGCGGGTTACTATTTTTTCTATTGCTAATGTTTCTATTTTTTTTAAGAGTCGCCCCACATATTACTTAAAGAATTATTCCTAATAAAGGCCTTTAAAGTTGCATTTATTACTTGTTAAATACTTTAGGATATAGAAAGGTGCTTAGAATGAATTGGCGCTTTAATTTTCTGCATACTCCACATAGAGCTACTAGGACTTGGTGCTATACAGACTTTATAGCCATTTCTTGCTATCGAAGACTTTCTTGAACTGAATCTGTTTTTGCAAATAGTTCCAAGATTTTTCGCCTACGTTTTAAAGCTGATGGTACTTGTATATACCTACGATGTCAGTCACATGCATTTTATGTTTAATCAAAATTTCATCATCTGAAATTCGAAGAAGATTTCACTTTCAACACTTTCTATTCACCAAATGTTTATTCACAAGAGCTTTAAAATCAATGCAATGAAATCAATTGAGATCATTATCCTAGATGATATTGATAGTAATCAGATTTGCTGACACATCCTGTCGGCAGTTGGTCCATTGCGAAATTCAATAAAACATCCGACCAATAATTCCCATAAGAGCTTATTATTAAGCCTACAAGCAGATTTACTCTGTTAATACTATCAAATAACCCATCAACAGCTCCAGCTTTCTCGACTCTTACACCCCGTCCACTACCCAAGGGTACCAATTGACTTTGACAAGCAATTCATCACCTTGGAAAGTTCCAAACCCTAAATGCAACAATTAATCAATGGTCCTCATTTCGATTTGTCAATGCAAACAACTTACACATTATCCCCCGACAATCGCAAACAAATTAAGTACAAATTGGACTCAATTGACGCATAATGATGGCAAATTATCTAACCGCCCGCCCGACAACGACCCACTTTTAACTTCATTCCCCAAACACAGAATGGCCAACTTTTAGTCCATTGTTTGTCTTTCCGCCAACCTCTTTGGAACTTCCTTGTACACCGTTGAATGTGACTACCCCCGCATTTGGTAGAAACCTACCAACTGTGACGGTAATTTCTATTATCCCCCTATTTGTTACGGAAAAGGACGATTTAAATGCTCAACGAGTATCTAAATACAGCCGATGATGTGATTTAAAGTCGTTCCCTTTGCGTAAATTAAATTTTAAAGTGCCAGAACCCCATTTAATTAGCACGACTTTCTGAAACACTCAAGCGAACATACCCTCGCACCTATATATGGCCCCTGGATATCCACATATTCGTATCTAAGGATATGAGCACAATAAGATGACAACGAGTACGAGTATATGTAACCACTTGAAAAGGGTATTTTTATCTCAAATTGGTATACCGGTTTCTGGGAAAAGGTGGTGACCCATTATTTGGCATAGAAGAGCAGAGTTTTTTAACCTCACATCGTCGTTGCATGTACTCGTATCTTCTCTTGGTCCTTTGGTCGTAAATCTATATTTTACAGCTTTCTTGATGACATTATGAACCTAATTAAATGGCATCAGTCATTCTCTTTAGAGAGCTACTGTTGGTGAATGTCGGCATTGCCACAGAAATTGCTGCAAAAAGCCAAGCCATGCATCCACCAATCTATTCGTATTCATCCACCTGTTTGCTTCTTCTAACCAAGTAATCTTCGTTTGTCATCCTTTAGTGCACGTCTAGTTTCGTCCTTCGTCATCATACTTAGAGTCATAGCCGCTGTAGTGTACCTCAGTTACAATTACTTGCATATCCTGAAGCGTCAAATGCTTTACGTTATGTACATACGTACACACGAGTATGCCTGTATCTATGTACGTGTATCCACGCCTCTTTGCGCCATATTAGTCTCGGGGTGAAAGCGCTTCTAAATGCCTTTTGCTGTGCTCCAGTGCGTTGTCATGCTCTTGACTAAGATGACGAGTGACAGCGTGAAATGTGTTGAAGAATATTTGAAGAATTCCCAGAAAGGTACTCCAGCATAAACATGAATAAACGCCATCGTGACATGCATAAATATTGACACAAATACTCGTACTAGTGTTTGGATACAGATGTTGGATACTTTCCCCTCCTTTCGCCTGCTCTTGATTAAAAAGTCAAACAGCCAACGTTCCCACTTGAATAAAATTTCAAAATATTGAAATAAAATAATTATTATGGAACAACAAAACTTCTTCACACTTCTATGAACGCCAACCTATCGAAAGAATGTGGTATGGTATGTTATTTTGCGCATTGTGGAAAAAAAATCTGTCGATAGAAATAAATGGTAACATTTTTTAGCTACTTAGTATGCCCGTTTTCGCACTATCGCGTGACAGCTTCTGAATACATAAGGATATGCCTCTATCGATATACAGCCTCAGATGCAAAAACCTAGCTGTATCACAACAAAAACCAATGTTTCAAATAAAGACGGATAATATGCTGACGACCTTAGGCTACCTATTGATTACGGTTCTTCAATGTAAAGCCGAACAACTAATGGAGGTCCTCGACTGCTACACCGCAGATAACACTGCATTCCAGGTAGTCACGTGGAATAGATCGGCCAAAAGAAGGATAAAAAACTATGACATATTCGACTACGATAGCGATTACTACAGAGAAAACAAACAGAGACTATTTGGGTGCAGATTTGTTGTAAACGGGAGGCTGAGGCTAGAAGTCTTGAGCCTTTCCAGCGAGCTAGGTATTTAGTCAGCTGCCTCCAGTTTCGCACGCCAAGTTGGTTGAGGTCCCCTTCCATCTGTGTGTACCACCTGAGTAGTGGTCTTCCACTACTGCTCTATCCCCTGGGGTTGGAACCGAAGACTTTTTGGGCCGGAGCACTAGTGTCCATCCACTCTACATAGCCCAGCCATCTAAGTCGTTGGACATTCAATTTTCCGCCTAAGACGATATTGTCTGTGCAGACTGAACCGAAAATCACCCGAAGAATTTTCCTCTCAAAGCGGACAAGTGTACTCCCATCCATTTTTAATAAAGTTCATGTCTCTGCCGCTTAGAGCAGGAATGGGGTTATTAAAATCTTATATAGGGTGTTGTGCCCGAGAGGGCTTTGGAAGTAAATTGCCTTCTTAGCCCAAAAAACCAACGATTGGCAAGAGTTATTCTTGATTTAATCTAAGCGCTGGTATCGTTGTCTGAACTGAAAGCGGAGCCAAGGTAGACCAAGTCCTTAACTGCTTTAAAGATATATCTGTCGAGGGTGATGTTCTCGCGGAGACATCGGTATTGGGCGTCCTTTATAGTTAAGAGTATATACTTAATCTCGGTGAGCTCTTTACCAGCCTTGCAGGAGGAGTTTGGCAGGGATACCAATACTAGATATTGCACGTCTCTATAGATACTGGCACTCGTCGTCAAACCGAGGGTTTGGTTGTGGTGACCGAGTGAAACCAAGCATATCAGAGGCGGCATCCCTGATGGCTTTCTAGCAATGTTGTCACTGGTCTTCGATACTCGTACTTCTTCAATAACTATTAAGAGATTAAGAGAAAAAAGGATTTGGCAATCTCTTGCGATTCGAACGTCGAACACAGTACTAGCTTGCCTTTGAGATATTTGGGATATCCACAGCCGTGCCTTGCCTACAACAAGGTAATGGTCCGAGTCGATGTTGGCCCCTCGGAACGTTCGGACATCCATAATGACTGGCTGCAAAGGACTTCTCGAGAGGTTGGGGGATACGCGATCGGCAAAGGTTCTGGCGGCTTGTTGCAATTGCAACAACGTTCATCTCTTCGTTGTTCAACGTTAAATCTCCTCATAGTATTTCCCCGTGGTTGTGGCATCTGAAATATCTGTAGACATACCTTGGCTGCAACTAGGTAGTGGTCTGAGTTTATGTTGGCCGCTCGGAATGTTAGGACATCTAAAATAATTGAAGAGTGTATTACGTCAATCGCAACATGATCAATCTGGTTGACAGTTTGCTGATTTGGTGTCTGCCATGTTCCTTTTTGAATATTGAGGTGAAGAAATCGTGTGCTTGCTATAGTAACGTTACGTCTCGTTGCGAAATCGGTTAGCCTAAGTCCGTATCCAGACGACGTGTCGAAGACGTGGTCTTCCGATTGTGCTATCAGAGGTGTACTCCTTTCTAATTTTGGCATTAAAGTCGTCTAGGACCATTTTAACGTCATACATCGGACATTGCTAGTAGGTTTTGTCGAGGAAATCGTAGAAACTTTCTTTGGTAGTATCGTTCTTTTCGTCTGTTGGATCGTGAGCGCATAAAAGGCTGATATTAGCTAATTTATCTTTGATACGGATTGTTATAAGGCGTTCACTCACATCGAAAGCACAAAACTTCTTGCCTAACTCTGCCGCTAACAACTCTTTTGCCCGGCCAATCCCACCGCACTTCCTGGATGGCGGTGATATCTGCTTTATAGCAGTCTAGGGCTTCCGCTAATTGTTCGTCTGCACGCGACCTGTTCAAGGTCCGAACATTGAACGAATAGATTCGAAAGTCGTTTTGCAGGATCGTCAACAGTGAATCCGTCCTTATCCGAGACTATTGGTCGCTTCCTAACAATTATTTTTTTACGTGGTTTTGTAGTTAACCCTACTCACAGCCTCCAACCATGAGGCCTAACTGGAACTGTGGACGCCACCGTTGAATCCTTAAAATTCGTCCGCTGCTGCCCGAAAACAGGAGAAAGTGCCTTAGTGCGACGGCACTCTTCTGCGAGCTTAAGCGGCAATAAGTTTCCCCACAGGAGTCGGAAATCACAACAAGGGACAGGAAGTAACTATACTTTCTACTAATGGAGGCATTGGTAAATATTGGCTTGGTCAACAATAACATTGATTTGGAAAGAGCACCTGCTACATCCCTTACATCGCTCACACCTTAAGTCCTGAAATTTTTTGAAGTGAATTAGCAAAATTTAGCTTCAAATTCTATATCCTGTCTACCAAGCAAAGACAATCTATTGGCCTTACAAACATCTTTGTTGTGTATTCCAAGACAAACAATTCTTCCAAAACTGACCCCATTCCCAATTACATCTTCGGGAGACTATAGGGAGATTTCTGGATCTTTGTCTGATGTTTGTATGGCAACAAGGAATACTCATAACTGCCTAAGTCAAAAAGGAGCTTATTACTGTGACAACATGAATCATGACAAATGCAAATGACTTACATTTTAAAAGTCAAATTATTATCGGATATTATTGATAAATTTCTCAAAAAATTTCCAAGGACGTCTATGAGAATGGTACACATTTATTGAAGTGGGAACCCTAGAAACAACAAACCCCAAGAGACAAACTCTGGCTTTTCTTCTGGTCGAACACAATGAGAGAAAAATTCATAGGGAAACCCGTAGATGTTACTAGGAAAAGCAACCATTATAGCTGTCAAGGGATCGACTTGGAAAAGGACTTATGTGATCTCAGCTCATTGTCGTGTAAAATGTTGGTAATAAAATCTGCAAAATCCGTTCGTTTTGCGATCGAGTGTTAAAGAAGGCAATATGAGTGAGATGGTGTAAAACCTCTTGCCGATAGCCAACAATGGGTTCAATAATTGGCTTTTCTTTGGTTGTTTCGTTGTAGAAATGGTAGTCAAACCACCTGCAGACACAGCACACAATAGACACAAATGTTTTGACTTTCTAAATTCGTCGTCGGTCATCTCAAAGGACGGACAAATCTCTGGCAATCTCAACAACGAATCTGAGGGAGATTTTCTAAAGAAAACTCAAAGTCAATACTCGTACTCCTCATGTACCTGACTTGTACACCGATTGACAATGAACAAGGAAAAATGTGTCAACTTTGTTGTTCTATCCATGTGACAGCTTTGTACTTCAGCTCTCTTGTTACTGTACAAGTTGCTACTTAATTATCTACTTCCCAACCGCCACTGAGTACTTGGAAAAACAAAGGCCTCGCCTTGGCTTCCTATCATTCCGAATAAGAATACCCCAACTCCTTGTTGGTCTATCTGTTTGCCGTTGGTTGTAATTAAATACACCCTCTGCCCCCGTATTCGTATACTCATAGTAGTTGACATTCCTGCTGTGACGCTTTTAATTCCATTTCAAAGTTGTAAATGTGTCAGATGATTGTAAAATGTACCAGGGTATTCCCCGTAATGACTGTCGGGCTTAGTGAGCAGGCTCTCTCCTTGGGCCTTTGCTACTGTGTCTTTGAATAGTTCTTTCCTTCGTCTTGTATGGATAACTACTTTTGTGCAGCTGGCCCAGAGTCGGCTCGACTGTTTGTACTATGAACGTTATCCTGAAGAATCTGTAATTTAAGTCCTTCGACCACAAAAGACGATTTAAATAAATACGAAGGAGTGTCAGCGCTGGGATTTACTGGCACGGAATGCATTTATCTTGCAGTGGTTGCATGAACAAAGGAATAAAAAGTGAAAGAAGTAAAGTAGTAAAAGAAGAAGTAGAATAAGTATTGTAGAATGGTTGCTACTTGGACATGTGAATATGGAGGTTGTACAGACTGTATGCGGGTTTTGGAGATAACATCGATTTCTTTTGCTTGAAATTGGATAATGCATGAGTACGTCGATTTGATTCCATTTGAGTCCTCTTTTAAGGGTTAGAATTCTCAGTTCGATTTACGAGTGTGCGAGAGGTTTTTATTGCTTAAGAGTGGACGATGATTCGTTTTTGTCCGGTCGGGTATATTGGAAGTGTCAGTGTGATTTGTATTTATATTCCACAGAGATACTTGCATCTATGGATTTAAATCTGGAAAAAAGTGATGTGAATCCAATACGAAGAGAGAATTGGTTACCAGGGAGATGTCTTTCATTGGAAGGAAATCTGGAGAACATTTCTTTTATGGGAGTACTTCAAACCAAATACATAGGCAAATCGGTACATTAGGTAAGATGTATCTTAAACATGCTAGCACAAATCGGAACTTTTAAATGAAGTAACCCAAATCAATCAGAACAAATATAATGTTTTACATCTTGCCATAGCAGGGTAATTTGAATGAACACCAATGACTACATCAGGACAACAAGTGTTATAATTTAGCTGACTAAACGTTTCCTAATTTCCTAATAATTTTTACTGAACCGTATGTAATTATACCCCACATGCAGCTAAATGTCATGTTTATCTATGGCTAAACCGATGTTTACTCTATGGTAGATAAACTCCTTAACCTCTTCGAAGTTATTGTTGTCAATTGCTGTTTGTTGAAAATTTGCACTTGGTTTTGCGTTATCACAAGCTAGCACTTACTTACTTCCTTCGGTGAGGATGCACCTATTCCTGAACTAACAAGCCTCTCTAGTTAGTCTGGTCTTTAGCTAACTGTCTCCAGTTACGCACTCCAAGTCGGTTGAGTTCCCCTCCTACTTGTGTAAGCCATGTAAGGTGAGGTCTCCCTCTATTGCATTGTCCCTCCAGGTTAGATTCGAAGGCTTGGCTGCCCGGAGTATTGGTATCCATTCGCTCTACATATCCTAGCCAACTCTTCATATCCTATTTGACAAAGTCGATCCCGCTGTATAGCTCGTATGTACGAGTACATATACAGCGGAGCGAACCATAAGTGTTCTAGTTCGTCGTTGAATTTATTTTGCGAAGGTTTTTTCCCCGAAACGAGTAATCTTCATAAACTTTCGATAGAGTCCATATCTCAGCACCATAATGTACGATTGGGATAACCAAGGTCTTATATAGAACCTCTGCTGAGGTGTTGTTGGCAGAATTCATAGCTGAGCCGAGGTAGAGGAAGTTCCTTACTACCTCGATATTATAGCTGTCGACAGTGACGCTCTGCCTAATTCATCTATGCTGTGGGTCCCTTCTTTTTGATGGATGCGCTCATTTACCGCTAAACCCATTTTGGAAGCTTTCGTTTCAAAACTTGCGAACCCCTTGACAACCCGCTGAGTTCTCCTAATTAAGTATACTCGGATATCACCGGCCTACTCTAGTAGTTGCACAGACTTTTGAAAAATTGTGCCTTCAGTGTTCGCTTGTATGTTCAACATAATTCAGAAGTCACATGTCGGCGCGTCACTTTATCTAAAACCTTTTTTGATATCAAAGGTCTCGTTTAAATCATTACCGATGCTGACGGAGTAGCGAGCTTTCTCTGCCGTCAGACTGCACACAGGGACAAGTTTCCTATGATGAAAAGACAGTGGGTATCAATTTTTCGAGGATCTGCCGGTCCATTGTGGACCTTTCTGTTTCGAAACCACACTGATAAGGTCCAACCACGTTATTGATAAAGGGTTATACATGTTTACACAATATGGCAGATAAGATCTTATACCCGCTGTTGAGGTGACTTTTTCCCCTAGAGTCAGCGCAGTTGAGGGGGATTACTTTTTTGTGAATCGGGCAAACGGTGCTGAGATTCCATTCATCAGGCATACACTCTCCATACACCAGGAATTTCTTGGCGATAATCAGGTGAAATCCAGCACATCAGCTGCTGCGTTTCTGATGGCACGTTGGCAGCGCTGCTACTGATCTTCAATACTTGATGCTGGCGGCATAGGAGTTGTTGGGAGATTTCAGGATACGTGTTCGGCGGAGATTCTGGTGGTCTCTTGCGGTTGCAGCTTTTCCACATTATATTGTCTCACTGCAGCGAAAGCAATGCATTAAAACTGCGGCTGCAATGCGAACCCATACGTTTCTGGTGGAGAGAAGGGAGAAATAAGGTCTTTAAACTGCAGCATAAATTCGAATAAGTGGTAAGAAGCGAAAGGGAGCAGTAAAAGGTGAATCCCTTCCCAGACCAACCACAACAGCAATCAAAGCCAACACTGAAGGAACAATAATAAAAGCAGCAGAAACTCTAGAAACAAAAGGCGCTGAGCGGTACCAAACAATTACAATTTTATTGAAGGAAAAGATGACGAGGTTCTTTTCCCTTATCCGAATAAAGAGAATCTGCAAACAATGTGCTGAAGGGCATTCAATCGCCTACCGATTTTAAAAAAAATACGACAACCTCAGTTTCGTAGGAATCCGTTTACCACTGTTAGAGCAAAACGGAAGAAACGTAAACTATCGTTCCTGTTTCAGTTAAGTCAAAGCAGCAGACTGGATGGTCTAAGGATATTATAGTCCTAAGCTTACCAGATTGTATACATGGAAGAATTATTGAGAAGAAAAAATTGTCAAACAGCACCTAGGACACTCGAAGTTTAATCTGATATTCAGCGTATTTTGCTTTCTATCCAGGGGCAGATGACTCATTTCCAACGTCAGAAACAAGAGCAGGCTGCTCGTGTGAACCAGATATACGCGCTGTTGCCGGGGCTAAATAAATCCCACTTATTTGCTATGAACACAACGAAGCGAACCAGAAAGGTCCTTGCTTTGAGTATAAATTCAATGACAACGATCGAATTAAGAGGCAGACTGTGTAAGTTTCTCAAAGACTAAGTGCATCTAGCTTTGAGTTTCCGAGACTTACCTATTCAGAAAATATAAAATTAGGCGCAAAGGATATAAAAGAGTATGAAAAAACCGACTCAACTGTACACAAGCAGCAGCTGTTGCAATTTTCACTAGAAAGAGCTTTCGATTGAGTGTACTGGAGAGTAATTCTAAGATCCAGCAGTTATAAAAAGTGTTTTATTAAAACTGTAACATTTAAAATTGAAATGAAACACGTACAAGCTAAGAAAATGAGCTAATTTTACAAATCTTGCCTCAGTACAACCTCCGCGCGACAGGCACTTGACGCAAGCGTCATCTTCAATGATGCCGGTATAGAGGTTTAAGTCGCAAAGACTTAACCGAATAAGGTCGGCTAAACAGTGGCGAACTAAGAACTGCCAAACCTGTGGTTTCCAGTGGTGGTGTTAGCATATAGTAAACAGTTCCGAAGGATACAAGTTTGGGGGTCAAACCAACCGCGAACGAGCTCTCTCAGGCACATTAACCTTACCTATGGCCGCGCTACCTGGGCTGACCTTACCTGCTGATATCACCTGATTGGTGATGCACAGGGCAGGACCTCGATCGAAGGGGTAGACAAGGCAGCAGAAACATCCGCTGCCGAAGCTACCTCCAAGAATAAAAAAAATCAGGATATGGGTTCCGTGTCACTACACGTACTCTCAGAAGATCCTGGGCCTACTCTATGTGCAGAATCGGGAACTGAAAGCCGAACTGGCAAGACGGAGTACGGACAGCATTTTCTGCTGTCCATAAATAGTGATTGCTTGCTATACCTCGAAAAATCGAAAGGTATGGTAAGGTACAGAATGGGAAGATTGATGCTTAAGCCATCGACCAACGGAAAGGAAGAGAAAGAACCACCCCAAGATGATAGAGGGCTATAGATAAACCTGCCCCACAGTAAGGCAGCGACGGTCGCCAATCTGTCCTGGATCTGACCTTTACTATCTGGATAGAGGAACGCTTCTGGATGAATAAAGCCGTCAAAGTGAACTCTCTCGTGATACATATAATTGGGGTAGTAAGCCCCGAATATAAGGTTGTTCGATGAGGTCATTGCTCTTGCAATGTGCCTTCGAATCAACTTAATGACGAAATTGTCCACTCTTATTAGGTTCGCCCTATTGTACAAGACCTCATTAGGATAGAATTTTATGTACTCAGACTCTGGTGTTCTGTATAAGCGAAGACAAGTCTTAAGACAAGCCCTCTCTAACACCCGAATCTTTTCCAATAAACTTGCTCTCACGTTGAACCACACGGTACATCCAAATACAAGCATGGGCCTGATAAGGGCTATGTAGCAGATTACCTTCACCCTCGCATCGAGTTATCTTTGTAAGGGCAAAAGCACCTTTGGCTCTGGCCCGAGCAACATCTACATATATATTTGCTAAAATACAGAAATTGATCTAGCCAAATCCAAAGGTGTTGTAGGAGAGGTCCTAAAATGAAACACGCCAATCAATTCAAATTTGGTTTTATTATGTGTATTATATTTAAAAACTCGTTTGATGTCTCCTTTTCTTTTACTATGTCCGTATGCCGCCAAATCCACTCAGAAAAAGAACGTGTGCGGCAAAACGTCAGTTCATGACATCTGTCAATCACAGATTGACAGATCTGTCGCAACACAAGGTATCTGACTACATTTCGACAAGGCTGCCCGTACTGCCCCACGATCGAGAACTTTCGCCAATTCTTTCTGGTATCCCTAGAGGCCCCAGACAAAACAGAATGATTTCCGACTTCTGAATGTTGATTTTCAACTTCTAGTCATCGCAATATCGCTTAATTTTGTCTAAGTCACGCTGCAAAAGTATATTAATGACCTCAATCTTTGGACCTGATCTGTACGCAATTATGTCGTGGCATGGTGAAGTGAACCTATCAGATCACTCGTGTAAATGTTGAACAGGATCGGCGAATTTACCGCACCTTGTTGCAGACCATTTTTAATGTTATATGTTCCAGCAGAAGTCACATCGCCATTCTTGACGATGAACTGTCTACTGGAGAGCATATCAAAAAGAATATACAGCAGTGGTTTACTAATGCCCAACCTTTAAAGCTGGACAGGAGTCCCTCTAACCATATGGTATCGAAGGCTTTCTCCAAATCAATCAGGCAGGCACCAGTACACTGGTTCTTGCCTTTGTTCCATTGGATATCAGAAACCATGATATCATGCCCCGCCTGGAAACCGAATTGATTATTCGGAACTATATGTTTGTCCTCAACCCACTTAGTCAGGAGTCTATTGATCACAGTTTCGAACACCTTACTGATGTTTGGAAGAAGACTGATCGAGCTGAGATTCGCCGGATCGGAAGTATCTTTATCCCTTGTAACGTAATTTATTATACCACCCTATCCGTAAACTGGGCGAGTATAATAACAGGGTGTGCTCAGTTTTTACGCACTTAACCCAGAGTCCTTTAATTGCATTTAAAGCAAATAAAACGATCGAAAAGGGACACTCTACTATGTGCCCTCCAAAATGTGCTCTAAAAGGACCTTCCCTACTACTTCTTCTTCACCCTTATGACCTCCAAGCACAGGCAACTCGAAAGGCCAGTCCGGGCAAAGAGTAGAAGGGGGTTAGACCAATTCGCAGCGGCAGGCATGCTAGTCTAAGCTCCGTCCTAAGCTCGTCGGAATGGGGGGATCTTGCTGCTAATAGTGGCCAACCGCGGTTACATATTTTTTCATGCCTGGCTCCAGATGGCATTTGAGCGAAATTTAAAAGAATTAGGAACCCGATTTTATCCTTATGTGTCTCCGACCTAAATGGTTTCTATATCTAAGTGAAAACCTAAAATACTTCCCATACCCTAGCGCAGAAGAAAGAGAGAAAAGAACCAGCTGATATGCTCTATTACGGAATTAACCCTCCCCTTAGTATCTAGCATGAACGCTAGGACACTCCTTGGTAGTTGTTTGATGTCAACTACCCCTTTTTTATAATATCCTGTATCCTTACAACATGTTGCTCGATCGCCGGCCAAATGATCCTTTCGCGCCCCTACTATCTATACTTTTAGCTGCACATTACAGATAACAAGCTATGTTACACAAAATAAAAGGTTAGCGACTGCCTTCCCTGGAAACTTTCCCGCAAGAACATCCCTCATTCTGAGGTATTGTATAACAGTTACAGAACTAATCGAAATGGAAAAAAGCATAAAAAAAAAATAAAATGTATGGTCGTACTTAGACAAGTATGTATTCATTAAGGTAATATACAGTTTTTTGACATAATATGAATGGAGGGGATAACAATAGACGGGTTAAGGCCCCTGAAATTAATATAATCCTAAGCTATGACATCATAAAGTAAATAAATTTAGAAAGAGGTAATATAAAAAAAGGTAATTTAACAAAATGAGTTCATGTTATACTATCATAGATACATGTCAATACATAATATGTAAGATTCGAACAAAAATTAGTGTTTAAAATACATAGTCGTACTATGCAAAAACTACATAAGTATAAAAATTGTGTTTTCAGTTCATACAGTTCTACGTTAAGATTTTTTTTTCCGTTTTTTTTTCGTTACTTTAATGATATTTAAAAAAAAAATGTATATCAAAATAAAAGAAAAAAAGGGTTAACAAACTCACCGATAATATTTGATAAATACTCTTCAGGAGGGTAGTGCACTGCCATCGCTGGAAATGATGATCTTGGTGTTTTCCTTTCTTTTTATTAAGATATTTTATTAAGGTTGAATACTAATGAAATTTCAAATAAACACAGGTGAAGTAAAATATTTTTTTTTTTAAATACACTTTTATACTCGTATATAATACAACCTCTGGAGTCTTGCTAGGATGAAATGGAGGAGGAATGGAAACAGGGTAGGAGTTTTTGGACTGCTTCTGCTGATCCTTGCAACTTGTCTTTCTGGTTCTCAATCAAAAAATATGGTCACCCTCTTTTTCCGCGGGGTTTTAGGGCACTTGTCGATAGCTGATAATTATTTTCCTTTGCAAATTGGCTTTGCTATTTTCCTGATTAGCATTGGAATAGTGATGTGATTTTATGCATTCACACTTTCGCACAACCGCCGTCTTGAGTTTTTATTTCTTTTTTATTAGTATTGTTAGTATTATATCTTTCAATCTCTCGTTGTTTCGCGTGGCGTGATAGGTATTTAGTATATGAATTAATTTCGTTTTTTTTGTCGATATATGTATGTTCACTTGTTTGAATTCGTTTCTTTTTTTTGTTCTGAGTTTCAACTAGAATTAGGTTTTCTTTATTCTTCTTTTTTTTTATTAAAGGTCTTCTTAAATTTTCTTAAGAGAAAAAATTTTTTTTTTTCACTTTTGACTATTTTATAAGTCTGTACTTTTAGACTCTATTAAACCAACTAGCTAACTGACCACTAGTCTTCATCCAGTCTTTGCTTGATACCTCGTACGACGCTGAAAAAATTCCGTTTTATTTATTACCCAGTATCGAATTGTCTGGTGATTTTACATTACGGGTGTTTCACCCTGAGAGATTTGCAAACACGTGATTATTTTGGGAACAGTTTAAAAATCATAGGCATGAACCACGAAGCTAAAGGTTTGACAAGAAACATCGCTTGGAAAGGGATATTTACGACGGATTGAAGCGTTGATAAGGAGACAGGTTGTGGCAGCCGCTAGTGTTTATTAATAGATCGTAACTCAAGATGGCAGCGGCATAATATCGTATAATTTTTTTTTCTTTTGCAAAATTGTGCACTAATTTAGAGAGAACTACATACAGATGTATATATGTACATATAATAGGAATACATACATAGATACAAGGTGGTAGTTTCCCACACCCTTTTGGGGATGTGGTGTACCACCGCTGTTTTCCAATGCGCTGGATAATGTGCATTATTCATTGCATTATTAAACAGGGTGGTATAAATGTTCACCGCTTCTAGAGGGAATATGTCGAAGCACAATGTTCGGTATTTCATCGGTTCCCACTGATTTCTTATTTCTATGCGATTCGAAGATCGTTTGGAGCTCTTCCTTCGAAATGAACAGGGTTAGTACCCTATCGTTGGTGATGACATTATTTGCCATATTCTCGTCACTGAACTGGGTGAAACCCGAGATCTCGAATTGGCAATTCACTATTTCACTTCGAAAGTAAAAATTGTGCATAAGGACTCGATTCTTCAAATCGTGGTTCGGGCAAATGCTGTCTTTCGCCTTATACACATCCTGGAAAGTCGCTCCTATAGCGTCTACCTTCCCCTGCGGACTCATTTGAATCGATGCCTGCTGCTATAAGTATGTTCTCGTTGTCCGTCGTTCGGGCGATTTTAAGACACGGAAGGTAGTTTTGAGCTTTTCTCCGAAATATTTTATTTATTTGCGGGAACATATTCGGGTTGCTAGTGTTTACAGCCCGAATTTTATTGTTCCAATACAAACTTACAGATGCTCTGTAATTTTCTTTTATTAATACTTTGAGGTTTTTGATCGACGACTTCAGCGTCATAAGCTCCGGGTTATGTCTGTCAGTAAACTGTATGTACAAGGTTTTTAGCCTAGACAGCAGCCTACTTTTATGTCGGTGCAGTACGTCAATGGTTGCGTTGCGCAATAAGTCTTCGTCGTCAGTGTGTTGATACCGAGATATCGTTTTGTCCATTGTTCGTTTAATTGTCTCGTCCATTAGTTTTAGATACCTGTCAATCTCTCGTTTGACAGACAGTTTGTAGTTTGTTGGTTAGTGCACGTAAGTTGTATACCAAAAAAATCACTAACAATGGTGTTCAAGAAAGTCAGGACAGATTGGCGGTACCGCCAACAAAATATAAAAAAAAACAAACAAATATATATATAGATACGTATATTTATATATTTCGTATATATATATTATGTATATACATATTTGTATATGTATGTATCTATTAGATGTAAGTAGGTTAAGTAGATTAAGATATATTTTTGGGTAGTCTGTAGGCTTTTAGTTTAAATTTTCATAAAAAAATTACAAATATGTCCATTCCCGAAGTTTTTACTTAAAATTTATTTTCTTAGTTTTAGCATTAACTAATGTTAAAGTAAAAATAAAATTATAGACATAGTTTAACTTTCAGGTTTAACTCATGCGGGATGAGGCCAGTAAGTTAAAGTAAGATAATTTTAAGTTAATTAAGCTAATTTTTAAGCGTTTTTTTTTGTATAGCTTGTGTAAACCTTTTCCATACCAACGCACTTGCAGCCAGACATCCCACGCAAATGAACTTCAATCATACGACTCCAACAACAATCCGGCTTACTCATCACACCACCAGTCCACACTCTATCGGATGACAATCATCAGACGACTCCAATCATACCACTCGAACAACAATGCAGCTTACGCATCAGACCATCATGCGATGATAATACAGAACGGCATGCAAATCGGCCGATGGTCATCAAGCGTGCCATTGGCTGATTATCAACGAACCAGTGCAAGAAGCGGTACTCACCATAGCTCTCGTGCTGGTATAAAAGGAGGCTGCACTTCTGCAGTGGAGAAAGTAATAATCGTCAGCGATTTGTACCAAATGGTTGTAGGCAAGGTGTATTAAATAAAGAACTCGAAGTCAAAACTTGAAAGTGGTATTTTATTGCTGCTGGGTGAATTTCTTCTGTCGGTGAATTTGGATTTTTCCTACAGTTTCAGAAGTGGGATTGAGCTCGCAGTGCAACTAAGCGTCGAATAGCCAAGCTTTCCTGACATTTTGAACGTTTGCATCAGAGAGGTGAACGATCGAGGCAGAGATGGAGGACCAAAAAGCACAAATCGCAGCATTCTCAGCGTTATCAAGGGACGACCTACGGGAAGAGCTCCGAGCTCGTGGACTGGAGCTATCAGGCGTCAAGGCAGATCTGCTTGAGCGACTGTTGAGGTTTGAGGGCCTCGCCGTGGAAGTAGAGTACGACGACGAAGAGTCCGAAATGCAGACGGCGCAGGAAGAATTGGAAGAACTCCGAAAAAAGGTTCAACTCTTAGAGGAGTTGGAAAGGCGGAGGATAGCTAGAGCGGCTGAGCACACTGCACGTAGTGCAAGGGATAAGGAATCAGCCACACCGAGACTAGTAACCAACCGACCAGAAGAGGAAAAACACCTGAAGAATGCGTATTCCATGAGAGACGTTGCAGAAATGCTTCCAGAGTTTAATCCCAAGCTAGCAACGGGATTGTCATCGCAAGACTGGAAGCGTAAGGTGGAAACTATAAGACGCATCTACCATTTGGACGAAAAATTAGTGCTGATGGCGGCGACGACAAAATTATCTGGGGCAGCTCGACTTTGGAGCCACAGTATCATGCCAGAGACCCTGGGGGAATTTTTTGATGAATTGTGCGAAACATTCCCCGCAACAGACGATGATGCAGACATACACGAACGATTACGAAACCGGAGGCAGCGACACGGCGAAGAAGCTGAGGAATATGTGTTCGAGATGAAAGCCATTGCATCTCGAGGACATATACAGGAACCATCGCTGATGAAATATATAGTCCAGGGGCTCATTGACACCGAGTGTAAGAATGTGTTCAAATCAGCTCAGCCAGATTCACTGCAAGACATGCTGAAGAAGATACGTTGGACTATTGGATTGAGGCGCAAAGGCGAAATTCATTCAGAAGGGCAGAATGCGCTTCAACCCGTAACTGCTTCAGGCACAAAGGCAAGACTGGATCGAGGGACACTAAAATGCTTTCGGTGTCAACAGCCGGGTCACATAAGCCGAAACTGTCCTTCACTTAGGACTGAGGGTCAACCAAGCGCATCAACGAGCGGTTTGCGCACAAGTAATAGACCACATCAACTTCTTATCAGTGAGACAAAAAGCGAGTATGAAAAAGAGGTCAAAGTAAATGGGCGTAAGGTGCAAGCATTCATCGATCTTGGAAGTGACTGTGTGTCCATGTGTCAGTCAACTGCCGATGATAACCACTTGCAAATCACGAAGGACGTCAGGAAGATATCAGGATTCGGAGGAGGTACTTGTGAGGTGATCGGAAAAGCATATGTTGAAGTGGAAGTAGACAGACTGAGGAGTTGGTGCGAGTTGCTAGTCGTACCCGATCATAGTCAACCCTACCCACTAATAATTGGACGCGCCTTGTTGGACCAGCCTCAAGTCAGAATCGAGAAATCGTACCAGAAACTGGAGATTAGCGACAGAGCAATAGGGAATGAAGCCCAGGCGTTGATCATCAGAGAGAGTGGACGAAATAAACCCAAGGAGGAGGTTTCACTCGCAGAACTAGATGTCGGAGAGTTGGACCAGGGGGATAAGAGGAAGCTCAAGATGTTAATGAACGACTACAGGGAGTGTGTGGCGAAGTGTGCTGATGAATTAGGCGAGTACAAGTGGGCAGATTTTGGCATCGAACTAAAAATGGACAAAGCTGTTTGCATCCAGCCGTATAGAGTGCCATTTGCAAAAAGAAGCGTCATCAAAGACAAAATTGATGAGTTGTTGCAGCAAGGAGTTGTCCAACCATCTAAGTCAGACTTCTGCTCACCCATCGTCTTAACGAAGAAGAAAGACGGAAGTGATCGATTTTGCATAGATTACAGGGCACTTAATGCGGTAACTATCAAAAGAAAATTCCCAATGCCGATAGTGGAAGAGATACTGGCGTCACTTGCAGGAAATACGTACTTCACCACTCTGGATTTGGCGTCGGGATATCACCAGATAAAACTTACCGAGCAAAGTAGAAAATATACGGCTTTTTCGGCTGAAGATGGACTATACGAATTCACAAGGAAGCCGTTTGGACTTGTGAATGCGCCTGCTGCATTCCAGGCGTGCATGAATCAAGTCAAGGCCCGCATGCAGAAAGGAGACATCGCTGTCTATCTTGATGACATAATTATCCCGAGCAAAACAATTGAAGAAGGTTTGCAGAAGTTGGAACGTTTTCTGGAGGTACTCAAAGAATCGGGGCTTACTATAAATATGAAGAAGTGCGCTTTCCTGAAAACAAGCCTGGAATTCTTGGGGCACTCCGTGACCGGTGAGGGAATCAAACCAAACCAAAGAAAAACTGCAGCAATCGAGAAGTTTCCGAAACCCAAAGACGTACGCGGAGTAAGGCAATTCTTGGGCCTTACAGGATTCTTCAGGAAGTTTGTTAAGGGTTATGCAATTATAGCAACACCGCTTACCGACTTGCTAAAAGACGACACACAGTTTACATGGGCGGACCAGCAGGAGAGGGCGTTCAAGACACTGGAGGATGCACTTATCAACCCACCGTTACTAGCACTCTATGATGTTGATTGCTATCATGAGGTTCACACGGATGCATCTGCACAAGGACTAGCGGGTATACTGCTCCAACGATCAAAGGAGGACAAAAACCTGCGACCAGTAGCGTACTATAGCCGCAAAATAACGGAGAACGAGAGAAAGTACCATAGTTACGAGTTAGAGGTATTGGCAGTGGTCGAAACCCTGGAACGATTCAGAGTATTCCTACTTGGACGTCAATTCACAGTGGTCACGGATTGCGAAGCCATCGTAGCCACTCAAAATAAATTGAAAATGATTCCACGGATAGCCAGGTGGTGGCTTAAAATCCAGGAGTTTGATTTTAAAGCAGTGCATCAACCGGGAAGACGAGCAACTCACGTGGACGCACTAAGTCGCCAACCAGTCGAAGATCATCGGGTAGCAGAAGAAGCATCCAACTTGGTCCTCAACATTAACATCACGGATGAAGACTGGGTGGCCAGTATGCAATGGCAGGACCCTGGTCTGCGTGACATCATTCACGCGCTGCAGGAGAAAGAAGCGAGTACAACGAAGAAGCAGTTGGGAAGGGAATATGTACTCAAGGGAAATCGGCTATTCCGACGAATCGGTGAGGATATGAAATGGGTAGTCCCAAAGGCGATTAGATGGAAGATCCTCAAACTATGCCATGATGACTGCGGGCACTTTGCCGAGGAAAAGACGCTTGATCGGATTCGAAATACGTACTGGTTTCCAAAAATGAAACGATTCGTGAAGGGATACGTCAGATCCTGCGTGGAATGTGCATACGCTAAGCGGAAGGGAGGGATGGCCGAGGGAGAGCTTCACACTGCAGAGCGGCTTCCTATTCCATTCCACACGGTACACATCGACCACTTGGGACCCTTTGTGGTGGGAAAGGGAGGAACACGTTACGTGCTGGCGCTTGTCGATCACTTCACCAAGTACGTTGTGCTGAAGGCAGTAAAGACAGCCACAACTAAGTGTGTCGTGAATGCCCTGACGGAAATATCCGGGTATTTTGGAGCTCCAGAAAGGTTGGTAAGTGATCGAGGTACAGCGTTTACGGCAAGAGACTTCCGAAAATTCTGCGAAAGCATGGGAATCCAGCACATAAAGACGGCAACACGAACGCCCAGGGCCAACGGGCAGGTAGAAAGGGTCAACAGGACAATTTTGGCAGCGTTAAAATGTGCCCACTCTAGCGGTCAAGACTGGGCGAGTCATCTAAGGTCCCTCAAATGGAGCCTTAACACTACAAAAAGTTCAGTGACAAGAGCTACACCACACGAGCTGCTATTTGCGTACTCTCCAAGGAGCATAGCGAACGATAGGCTGCTCAGGGAGCTAGAAGACCATAAAGTTGTTGGGCCAGGGGAGATGATGGTGAGAAGAAGCGAAGCCCTGAACAACATCGTAAAGGGTCAAGAGTACCATAAGAAACTGTTCGATGAGCGACACAGAAGGCCAACTAAGTACGAGGTAAATGATTTAGTTCTCATTGAAAAAGAATCTATCAGCACAGGAGAATCTCGGAAGTTGGAGCCGCATTTTAAAGGACCGTACATAATAACGAAGTGTCTGGCGAATGACAGGTATGTAGTCGAAGACATCCCAGGAATGCAGCGCACACAAAGGAGATTTACCACGGTCATGAGCGCGGACAAAATGAAGAGGTGGTGTGGACTCCCAGATGATGCGCTTGCTTGTGAAGACGAAGACAACGATATGCTGTCCGATGACGAGAATGGTCGCGAGGGCGCGGCCGACATCAGGATGGACGAGCTGTAAACCTTTTCCATACCAACGCACTTGCAGCCAGTCATCCCACGCAAATGAACTTCAATCATACGACTCCAACAACAATCCGGCTTACTTATTACACCACCAGTCCACACTCTATCGGATGACAATCATCAGACGACTCCAATCATACCACTCGAACAACAATGCAGCTTACGCATCAGACCATCATGCGATGATAATACAGAACGGCATGCAAATCGGCCGATGGTCATCAAGCGTGCCATTGGCTGATTATCAACGAACCAGTGCAAGAAGCGGTACTCACCATAGCTCTCGTGCTGGTATAAAAGGAGGCTGCACTTCTGCAGTGGAGAAAGTAATAATCGTCAGCGATTTGTACCAAATGGTTGTAGGCAAGGTGTATTAAATAAAGAACTCGAAGTCAAAACTTGAAAGTGGTATTTTATTGCTGCTGGGTGAATTTCTTCTGTCGGTGAATTTGGATTTTTCCTACAGTTTCAGAAGTGGGATTGAGCTCGCAGTGCAACTAAGCGTCGAATAGCCAAGCTTTCCTGACATTTTGAACGTTTGCATCAGAGAGGTGAACGATCGAGGCAGAGATGGAGGACCAAAAAGCACAAATCGCAGCATTCTCAGCGTTATCAAGGGACGACCTACGGGAAGAGCTCCGAGCTCGTGGACTGGAGCTATCAGGCGTCAAGGCAGATCTGCTTGAGCGACTGTTGAGGTTTGAGGGCCTCGCCGTGGAAGTAGAGTACGACGACGAAGAGTCCGAAATGCAGACGGCGCAGGAAGAATTGGAAGAACTCCGAAAAAAGGTTCAACTCTTAGAGGAGTTGGAAAGGCGGAGGATAGCTAGAGCGGCTGAGCACACTGCACGTAGTGCAAGGGATAAGGAATCAGCCACACCGAGACTAGTAACCAACCGACCAGAAGAGGAAAAACACCTGAAGAATGCGTATTCCATGAGAGACGTTGCAGAAATGCTTCCAGAGTTTAATCCCAAGCTAGCAACGGGATTGTCATCGCAAGACTGGAAGCGTAAGGTGGAAACTATAAGACGCATCTACCATTTGGACGAAAAATTAGTGCTGATGGCGGCGACGACAAAATTATCTGGGGCAGCTCGACTTTGGAGCCACAGTATCATGCCAGAGACCCTGGGGGAATTTTTTGATGAATTGTGCGAAACATTCCCCGCAACAGACGATGATGCAGACATACACGAACGATTACGAAACCGGAGGCAGCGACACGGCGAAGAAGCTGAGGAATATGTGTTCGAGATGAAAGCCATTGCATCTCGAGGACATATACAGGAACCATCGCTGATGAAATATATAGTCCAGGGGCTCATTGACACCGAGTGTAAGAATGTGTTCAAATCAGCTCAGCCAGATTCACTGCAAGACATGCTGAAGAAGATACGTTGGACTATTGGATTGAGGCGCAAAGGCGAAATTCATTCAGAAGGGCAGAATGCGCTTCAACCCGTAACTGCTTCAGGCACAAAGGCAAGACTGGATCGAGGGACACTAAAATGCTTTCGGTGTCAACAGCCGGGTCACATAAGCCGAAACTGTCCTTCACTTAGGACTGAGGGTCAACCAAGCGCATCAACGAGCGGTTTGCGCACAAGTAATAGACCACATCAACTGCTTATCAGTGAGACAAAAAGCGAGTATGAAAAAGAGGTCAAAGTAAATGGGCGTAAGGTGCAAGCATTCATCGATCTTGGAAGTGACTGTGTGTCCATGTGTCAGTCAACTGCCGATGATAACCACTTGCAAATCACGAAGGACGTCAGGAAGATATCAGGATTCGGAGGAGGTACTTGTGAGGTGATCGGAAAAGCATATGTTGAAGTGGAAGTAGACAGACTGAGGAGTTGGTGCGAGTTGCTAGTCGTACCCGATCATAGTCAACCCTACCCACTAATAATTGGACGCGCCTTGTTGGACCAGCCTCAAGTCAGAATCGAGAAATCGTACCAGAAACTGGAGATTAGCGACAGAGCAATAGGGAATGAAGCCCAGGCGTTGATCATCAGAGAGAGTGGACGAAATAAACCCAAGGAGGAGGTTTCACTCGCAGAACTAGATGTCGGAGAGTTGGACCAGGGGGATAAGAGGAAGCTCAAGATGTTAATGAACGACTACAGGGAGTGTGTGGCGAAGTGTGCTGATGAATTAGGCGAGTACAAGTGGGCAGATTTTGGCATCGAACTAAAAATGGACAAAGCTGTTTGCATCCAGCCGTATAGAGTGCCATTTGCAAAAAGAAGCGTCATCAAAGACAAAATTGATGAGTTGTTGCAGCAAGGAGTTGTCCAACCATCTAAGTCAGAACTTCTGCTCACCCATCGTCTTAACGAAGAAGAAAGACGGAAGTGATCGATTTTGCATAGATTACAGGGCACTTAATGCGGTAACTATCAAAAGAAAATTCCCAATGCCGATAGTGGAAGAGATACTGGCGTCACTTGCAGGAAATACGTACTTCACCACTCTGGATTTGGCGTCGGGATATCACCAGATAAAACTTACCGAGCAAAGTAGAAAATATACGGCTTTTTCGGCTGAAGATGGACTATACGAATTCACAAGGAAGCCGTTTGGACTTGTGAATGCGCCTGCTGCATTCCAGGCGTGCATGAATCAAGTCAAGGCCCGCATGCAGAAAGGAGACATCGCTGTCTATCTTGATGACATAATTATCCCGAGCAAAACAATTGAAGAAGGTTTGCAGAAGTTGGAACGTTTTCTGGAGGTACTCAAAGAATCGGGGCTTACTATAAATATGAAGAAGTGCGCTTTCCTGAAAACAAGCCTGGAATTCTTGGGGCACTCCGTGACCGGTGAGGGAATCAAACCAAACCAAAGAAAAACTGCAGCAATCGAGAAGTTTCCGAAACCCAAAGACGTACGCGGAGTAAGGCAATTCTTGGGCCTTACAGGATTCTTCAGGAAGTTTGTTAAGGGTTATGCAATTATAGCAACACCGCTTACCGACTTGCTAAAAGACGACACACAGTTTACATGGGCGGACCAGCAGGAGAGGGCGTTCAAGACACTGGAGGATGCACTTATCAACCCACCGTTACTAGCACTCTATGATGTTGATTGCTATCATGAGGTTCACACGGATGCATCTGCACAAGGACTAGCGGGTATACTGCTCCAACGATCAAAGGAGGACAAAAACCTGCGACCAGTAGCGTACTATAGCCGCAAAATAACGGAGAACGAGAGAAAGTACCATAGTTACGAGTTAGAGGTATTGGCAGTGGTCGAAACCCTGGAACGATTCAGAGTATTCCTACTTGGACGTCAATTCACAGTGGTCACGGATTGCGAAGCCATCGTAGCCACTCAAAATAAATTGAAAATGATTCCACGGATAGCCAGGTGGTGGCTTAAAATCCAGGAGTTTGATTTTAAAGCAGTGCATCAACCGGGAAGACGAGCAACTCACGTGGACGCACTAAGTCGCCAACCAGTCGAAGATCATCGGGTAGCAGAAGAAGCATCCAACTTGGTCCTCAACATTAACATCACGGATGAAGACTGGGTGGCCAGTATGCAATGGCAGGACCCTGGTCTGCGTGACATCATTCACGCGCTGCAGGAGAAAGAAGCGAGTACAACGAAGAAGCAGTTGGGAAGGGAATATGTACTCAAGGGAAATCGGCTATTCCGACGAATCGGTGAGGATATGAAATGGGTAGTCCCAAAGGCGATTAGATGGAAGATCCTCAAACTATGCCATGATGACTGCGGGCACTTTGCCGAGTAAAAGACGCTTGATCGGATTCGAAATACGTACTGGTTTCCAAAAATGAAACGATTCGTGAAGGGATACGTCAGATCCTGCGTGGAATGTGCATACGCTAAGCGGAAGGGAGGGATGGCCGAGGGAGAGCTTCACACTGCAGAGCGGCTTCCTATTCCATTCCACACGGTACACATCGACCACTTGGGACCCTTTGTGGTGGGAAAGGGAGGAACACGTTACGTGCTGGCGCTTGTCGATCACTTCACCAAGTACGTTGTGCTGAAGGCAGTAAAGACAGCCACAACTAAGTGTGTCGTGAATGCCCTGACGGAAATATCCGGGTATTTTGGAGCTCCAGAAAGGTTGGTAAGTGATCGAGGTACAGCGTTTACGGCAAGAGACTTCCGAAAATTCTGCGAAAGCATGGGAATCCAGCACATAAAGACGGCAACACGAACGCCCAGGGCCAACGGGCAGGTAGAAAGGGTCAACAGGACAATTTTGGCAGCGTTAAAATGTGCCCACTCTAGCGGTCAAGACTGGGCGAGTCATCTAAGGTCCCTCAAATGGAGCCTTAACACTACAAAAAGTTCAGTGACAAGAGCTACACCACACGAGCTGCTATTTGCGTACTCTCCAAGGAGCATAGCGAACGATAGGCTGCTCAGGGAGCTAGAAGACCATAAAGTTGTTGGGCCAGGGGAGATGATGGTGAGAAGAAGCGAAGCCCTGAACAACATCGTAAAGGGGCAAGAGTACCATAAGAAACTGTTCGATGAGCGACACAGAAGGCCAACTAAGTACGAGGTAAATGATTTAGTTCTCATTGAAAAAGAATCTATCAGCACAGGAGAATCTCGGAAGTTGGAGCCGCATTTTAAAGGACCGTACATAATAACGAAGTGTCTGGCGAATGACAGGTATGTAGTCGAAGACATCCCAGGAATGCAGCGCACACAAAGGAGATTTACCACGGTCATGAGCGCGGACAAAATGAAGAGGTGGTGTGGACTCCCAGATGATGCGCTTGCTTGTGAAGACGAAGACAACGATATGCTGTCCGATGACGAGAATGGTCGCGAGGGCGCGGCCGACATCAGGATGGACGAGCTGTAAACCTTTTCCATACCAACGCACTTGCAGCCAGTCATCCCACGCAAATGAACTTCAATCATACGACTCCAACAACAATCCGGCTTACTTATTACACCACCAGTCCACACTCTATCGGATGACAATCATCAGACGACTCCAATCATACCACTCGAACAACAATGCAGCTTACGCATCAGACCATCATGCGATGATAATACAGAACGGCATGCAAATCGGCCGATGGTCATCAAGCGTGCCATTGGCTGATTATCAACGAACCAGTGCAAGAAGCGGTACTCACCATAGCTCTCGTGCTGGTATAAAAGGAGGCTGCACTTCTGCAGTGGAGAAAGTAATAATCGTCAGCGATTTGTACCAAATGGTTGTAGGCAAGGTGTATTAAATAAAGAACTCGAAGTCAAAACTTGAAAGTGGCATTTTATTGCTGCTGGGTGAATTTCTTCTGTCGGTGAATTTGGATTTTTCCTACACTTGTAAGTATTAATTAATTCAATATAATAAAAATGCATATAAAAAAACGACGTAAGAATCAAGAACCTACCAAGAAAGTCAAAAATGGCTTCATGGCAGAAGTAATGCGAATCTATCCCGGTAACAGACGAGGCGTCGAAGTTACGAAAAATGCTTTCAAAAAAAGTGAGCGTTACCCATTTTCCTGGATCCATATTATCAGATGACCCTACCGTGCTACGGTACACTGAGAACATTAATCTCTCTCTCACTCCAAAGAGGAAATAGGTGTTCTTATTAATAGGAACAAATTACAGTGGACAGTTCAGTCCTTTAAACCATACAAATCTGCAGGTCCAGATGGTATTCTATCGATTATGTTACAGAAAGCACAGTAGGTAGCAATCCACAACATTATACGTTACGGCGACCCTTTGTCGTCATCCGTTTGCATTTTTTGTACCCGCTGCACTCTTTGTTTCCAGTTATCACGCCGCTTTTAATTGCATTTGATAAGTTTTAACTCTTTTTCTTTTGTTGCGAAGTGATTGAATGGTAGATTAGTTGACATTGTCTTTTTCTTCAAAAGAAAAATGGAGTGGGGGACGGTATGCCAGCGCATCACGCGTGTTCTATTCTAATGAAGATTTAATTTAGCAGTGAGGCTCCAGGCAGAAAAGGTTACTGTTTTGGTTACTGGTAAAAAAAAATATATATCATATAAAGGGTTTTCCAATAGGGACTTGACAACTTTGAATTTAATTTGTGAACGCACACTTTCACTAATCATCAAACTGTCACTGTCAATTTATTCAGTAAACTTAACATTTTCATCATGGTAAAGTACACGAATGAGCAACGTCTTCAAATTATAAAAATTTTCTACCGAAATTTGGAGTCGGTGACTGCAACTTTAAGAGCGTTAACTCCAATTTTCGGTCGTAATTCTCGCCCTAGTAGACAGGCAATAACAAGTTTAGTGCAAAAATTTGAGTCTATATATTCGTTGTGTGACGTTACCGTGTCAGTGAGACAACGGGTTGGTCGAAGTGTCGAAAATATCGCTGCCGTACAGGCGTCCGTAGTAAACAATCCAAATCAATCAATTCCACTGCGTTCTTAAGAATTGAGCATCGCTTAGACCACATTATGGCGTATTTTGCGTAAGGATCTTGGTTTACACCCATAAAAGATCAAGCTGACTCAAGAATTGAAGCCGATGGACCATTTGAAGCGACGAACGTTCTCCGATTGGGTTCTGGAGAAGATGCGCCATGACGATGAATTTCATCGCAAAATCATCTTCAGTGACGAAGCTCATTTTTGACTCAATGGGTTCGTCAATAAGCAAAATATGCGTTATTGGTCGGGTGAAAATCCACATGTGCTTCATGAATCACCACTTCATCCACAAAAAATAACTGTTTGGTTTGGTTTGCATACCGGCGGCGTTATTGGGCCATATTTTTTCGTCGACGATAACGATTATCACGTTACCGTGAATGGTCAGCGTTATCGCGCAATGATCACCGATTATTTTTGGCCCGAATTGGAAGATATAGACTTGGAGGACATGTGGTTTCAACAGATGATGCCACAAGCCACACAGCACACGCTACAATCGATTTATTGAAGAATAAGTATGGTGAGCGTGTTATCTCAAGAAATGGGCCAGTCGATTGGCCGCCTCGTTCGTGCGATTTAACGCCACTTGACTATTTTCTGTGGGGCTACGTTAAGTCATTGGTGCCAACACGCCGACGACGTTGGAAAAGCTCGGAGCCAGCATTGAACGCGAAATAGCGGCCGTTTCGGCCGAAATGTGTGGCCTAGTCGTTGAAAATTGGGTCCAACGAATCGACCGCTGCAAACGTGCCCGCGGTGCCATATGAACGAATTCGAGTTCCATTCATAAATGTTTTGATTGTACTTCAAGCCGATAATAAAGTTTTTGAATAAAGTTTTGCGTTTTATTTAAAAAAAAAGTTGACAAGTCCTTATTGGAAAACCCTATACATGTAAATGAGACAAGATCGTGTAATTAATAATCTGAAACATTACATGTTGGTGACAAGAATGACGACATAACAAACGGGTAACAAAGGGAAATGAAATATGTGTCATTTGCATTGTTTTACAATAGTGCAATAGTTTGTTTTGATCGTTGACCAAAACTGGGTCAATTTGCGTCGCGAGTGTTATTCGGTTTTTTGTTTTGTTTTTAAGTTTTATTGATAATAGAAAGGGGCATGTTTTTATTATTTATCTGTTTTGTCTACTCCCCTTCCCGATATTCGATTTCGTTTTAAATTGTGTACACTGCGTGAGTACACAGTCGTATATACGTGCGTGTGTACATATTGATGTATGTACATCGATTGTTTTCGGTTTGGCGAAAGTGACATTCGTGTGCAAGTGCAAAAAAAAAAAAAAAAAAAAAAAAAAAATGGGAAAATGAAAAGAAAAGTAAAACATTCATTATAAATAATTAATTTCCCAAGAAATTCGTTACAATTTGTGGTGTTATTTGTACGATAATTGTTCTCCGCGTACGGATTTTTTTGTTGTGCAGAGCGATGATGTGCGACGAAATTTTCGCGAACGGTTTGTGTTTTAATGATGGCCGAATTAGCTGTCTTATTGTGTGTGGTATTTACATTTTTAACCCTAGAATACAAACAGGGGTGTCTCGTCACCCCACACATTTTTCTTTTGGCTTTCACTCCGTTATAACTGACGTGATCTCTCAACCCTTCTATGTATTTTTCATTTAATGAGATTTTGCCAAAGTAGGTTCCGTTTTTGTTGTGTTTTTGGAGCAAGGTATGCAGTGGTGTGATTCACAACACCATGTTGTGGTTAATGTATGTAAAAATGCTAATGAGTTTTTTTTTTACTTCGAATTTATATTAGATAAAATGTCATTTAACACGCAAGAGGAATTTCATACCTACTTAAAAATTGCTACAGAGTGTAAAAGGGACACAGATGTAGAAGATGAATGCTCGAAGTTTTCAGATTGAGCCTCGTTCTGAAGGTATAAAAGGATTTCTTGGATACGGATCGGTGTCATGCGAAGGGGAGCCCCCAGCCAAACTTTAAAAGCAATCCAGGTGTGTAATTTGTATTCGAAACCGGGATCGAAAGGTGAAAATTGTATACCTAAAATGCCAATGTCCGGTTTGCCCTGAACATAGAAAAGAAATTTGTAACAACTGCCATTTAAGTATTCATAATTCTAAAAAGACAATTAAAAAAGAAATGAATTTCCTATTTTTTGTTGTTGTGTAATCATAAGAAGTGTAAAGTTTTAATAAATATTTTTAGTTTTCCTTTTAAGTGTGTTTTTTTTTCTTGGGATTCTGGTGGCGTATCACCCCTGTTGCAATCTATGTCATTTTAAAAGTGTTGCTATTCTAAGGTTAAGAAAATACCACTAATCCGCCTTCCTTTGAATTGTTATTGCAATTCATCTGCTGTAAGTATTTTTTTATTTACATATTTATTATTATTCTTTATTCCTTTTATGATAGATGTAATTTATATTAAGGTTTATTGTAAATTAATTAAAGATTTGTATACATACGAGTATTAGGTACTATTTAATATTATATTTGAGTGTTTTATGTTGAAATGTTTTAAAAAGGGGTACCTGTTGATTAAATTGTTGTGTTGTGTTTTCTCTGGATGTTCACCAGGAAGCTTCAAATGCCGTTGATTCTCCAATTCCCTTCGGCATTATGGAATTTCGAAACTCCGCAACGTTGTCTGGGATGAATGATTTTGTGTGTTGTGTTGTGTAGGGAAATCTGGGATAAGTGATTGTGTTGATTATTAATTTGTAATTATTTGTATTTCTTTAATGCAATATCTTTTTTTTTAAAGAAAAGAAATTTCCTTGATTTTTCATGTGCATTTTTTTAAATGTGTGTCCTATAAACGTTATGTTGTGTCGTTTAAATGTTGTGTTGTTCAAATGTCTCGTTTTTCGCTTGCGATATTTGATAACAAATAGAAACTTTTCCCAAGTGACCGATTCAGTTCTCCGATTTTGGTTCGTACCGTAACCACTTGGACAAGCCCGTCTTTTCCGGGATGTGTATCTATGATCTGTTCGAGTCGCCATTGCAATGGTGGTAATCTTTGTTCCTTGATGAGAAGTAGGTCTCCGCGCCTTGTTTCCGGATCCCGTTTCGTCCACTTGGGGCACTGTTGCATCCGAGACAGATATTCTCCTTGTGCCAGAAGTAGTTGGTCATCGATTGAATTCGCTCAAGGTAACTTACCTTTTCCACGGCAGTGTCTCCTTGAGGAACTTCAAATATTCCTTTGCCGTTTGCATCTACCTTTAGTGGACCTCTGTCTCTTTTTCCAGCTTGTGCCTGGCAGTTTGGTACAAATCGTTTGAAGTAAGCAGGACTGCGACGAAGCTTCGTAGTTGTGGTTGGCTTATTGAATACCGCATGGTAAGGAGTAAAGAAATGATGTGGTGTATCCAGTATGGTATTTTTTTTGTCTACCTTTGTCATCTGACGAAGCTCCTTAAATGCCTGTAAACACTTAGAATGCTCCTTGTGCTGTGTGGGGTTTTCTTTGAATCTTCCTTCCAGTTGATGAAACCTACGTAAGGCACCTAACTTCGAGGCAAAAAACCCAGGCTTAGATCCGTTATTGTGTTGATACTATTCTTTTCACAAGTTTTCTCTTCCGCAGTTTCCTTAGAGTTCAAAGGCAAGTCCTCCAGTTCTCAGGACCTTCGCAGCTGAGTGTCGTTATGGAGAACCTGTAAGATTCCCGTGCGATTGGTGATCTTTCATCATCACCGCGTATAATGGATCCTAGAATAAATTCAGAGTAAACGTCGGCTCCCAGGAGAATATCAACAGTCGCAAGCTTATCAAATTGTGGATCAGCTAACATCAATCCCTGGATATGTTCCCAATTTTGCAGAGCTAAAGGTTTGGAGGAGATCAGTCAGGGACTTGAACACATAGGCTGGGGTATTTGTCTCGAAAGGTGTTACCAGAAACCGAAAGGTAAGACTTACATACCGCTGATATGAACCACTGCTGATTTTTTCCAATCCAGTTTAGTTTAGTTTTTTTTTTTTTAGTTTTCAATGCATTTTATTTTCTTACTAATTAACTCTTACATACTAACAAAAAATGCTTAAATGCTAGCTTACAATTACTTAACAGTCTTATACTAACTTACTGGCCCCACACAGGCACTCTAAGCTACTCTAAATACTTATATCTATGTCTTTCGACTTTACTTACATTTTATTTAGAATTATTTATATTGTATACTTAAGGCTAAGAAAAAATATTCGTTAAGAAAAAACTTAGCATATGGACTTTTTTTATTTTTTTATAAAAACTTAATATCTAACTTAAAATAAACCTTACTCTACTTAACCTAAATACACAAAACACACATAAACACACATAGACAGTATACACAATCATATACATATGTCAGTATACACCTTTGTATATACTGATATATGTATATGTTTCTTAGATGCTAACCTAAACCTATGTATGTAAGCTGGCCATCGCTATTTACAAGAGAAAACAGATTGGTCAGCTCTGCCTCATTAGTAAGGCTGGTCCGTAATTGACGGAAACGACGACGAAGCATCTTCTCCATCATTCAACCACCAGAAATGCTGGTGCTGCCGAACGACATCCCTCTTATCGCGATTCCCCACCGCCCTACTGAACCTGTGGCGATCCACACTGCCGTGTGCGACGTCTCTGTTGTAGTTGAGTCACCTGTCCCCAGCTGTCCGAGCGACGTGGAAGATTAACGGCACCGCTGATCTATCCTGGATCAACCCTTTCTGATCTAGGTAGAGGAATGCTTCCGGTGGAACGAAGCCGTCAGAGCGCACACTCTCGTGGTAAAGGTAATTGGGGTAGTAAGCCCCAGATATCAGGTTATTCGTCGAGGTCATTGCTCTTGCAATGTGCCTTCGAGTCAGCTTAATTACGAAGTTGTCCACTCGTATTAGGTTCGCCCTGTTGTAAAGGACCTCATTAGGATAAAATTTCTTGTACTCCGACTCTGGTGTTCTGTACAAGCGAAGACAAGCCCTAAGACAAGCCCTCTCAAACACCCGAATCTTTTCCATTAAGCTTGCTCTCACGTTGAACCACACAGGACAACCAAATACCAGCATGGGCCTAATAAGGGCCATGTAGCAGATTACCTTTACCCTCGCATCGAGTTGGCTGCTATAAAACAGTCTCTTTGTAAGGGCAAAAGCACCTTTGGCTCTGGCCAGAGCAGCATCTACATTTTTGCCAAAATACAGAAACTGATCTAGCCAGATCCCAAGGTATCTGACTACATTTCGACAGGCAAGAGGTTGTCCGTGCTGTCCAATGATTGAGAACTTTCGCCAATTTTTTCTGGTATCCCTAGAGGCTCCAGACAACGGCGTCCTAAAGAGAATGGTTTCCGACTTCTGAAAGTTGATTTTCAACTTCCAGTCATCGCAAAATCGTCTTATCTTATCGAAGTCACGCTGCAAGAGAGTATTAATGACCTCGATTTTTGGACCTGTTCTGTACGCTACCACATCGTCTGCGTACGCAATAGTATGGGAAAGTGAACCTATCAAGTCGCTTGTATAAATGTTAAATAGGATCGGCGAATTGACCGCGCCTTGCTGAAGACCATTTTTAATTTGAAATATTCCAACAGAAGTCACATCGCCATTTTTCACGATGAACTGTCTGTTGGTTAGCATATTATAGAGAATGTACAAGAGTGGTTTACTGATCCCCAGCCTAGTCAGCTTATAGAAAAGACCCTCTAACCATACGGTGTCGAAGGCCTTCTCCAAGTCAACAAGGCAGGCACCAGTGCACTGTTTCTTGCCTTTGTTCCATTGGATATCGGACACCAGTTTAGACGCGGCATGTGAGATATCATGTCCCGCCTTAAAACCGAATTGATTATCCGGAACTATATGTTTGTCTTCAACCCACCTAGACAGAGCTCTATTGATTACCTTTTCAAAAACCTTACTGATATTCGGAAGGAGACTTATCGACCGGAGATTCGCCGGATTGGATATATCCTTCCCCTTTTTGGGGATAGGTTGAACCACCGCCGTTTTCCAATGCGCTGGATAATGTGCATTATTCATTGCATTATTAAACAGGGTGGTGTAAATGTCCACCGTTTCTAGAGGAAGATGTCGAAGCACGATGTTCGGAACACCATCGGTCCCGACCGATTTCTTAGCCCTGATTGTGTCGAAGATCTCATGGAGTTCTTCCTTCGAAATGAACGGGGGTAGGTCACCCTCTCTGGCAATGACATTATTTGCCATATTTTCGTCGCTAAACCGGGTGAAACCAGAGCCCTCGGATCGCCAGTTCCCTATTTCATTTCGAATGCAGAAGTCGTGCACCAAGACGCGACTGTCCAGGTCGCAATTAGGGCCAATGTTATCAATGGCCTTGTATACTTCCTGGAAAGTCGCCCCTATGGCCTCAACCTTCTCCTGTGGATCTTCGATCACAAAAAAGTCGTCATCAGCGGCCTCATTTGGATCAATGTCTGCTATTGTCAGTAACCGTTCGTTGTCTGTTGTCCGGGCTATTTTAAGACACTGAAGGTCGTTTTGATTTCTTCTCCGAAATAGTTTATTTATTTGCGGAAACATATTCGGGTTGCTGGTGTTTACAGCCCGAACCTTGTTGTTCCAATACAAACTTACAGAAATTCTGTAATTTTCTTTTATTAGCGTTTGAATATTTTTAATCGACGACTTCAGTGTCCTAATCTCCGGGTCTTGTCGGTCAGTTAACTGTCTGTACAAGTTTTTAAGTCTGGTCAGAAGTCTACTTTTCTGTCGGTGCAGTGCGTCAATAGTAGGATTGCGGAACAGGTCTTCGTTAGTCGTACGTCGATACCGCGGTATTGTAGTGTCCATAGTTTGTTTAATTGTCTCGTCCATTTGTTTTAGGTAATTGTCGATCTCCCCGTTTGACAAATTCCTATTGGACGGTGGGTGGAGCGTGTTCGAGGAGAGCGCTCTAGTCAAGGTTGCGGAGAAGCGTGTCCATCGAGTCTTACTGTAGTTGTAAGAATATCTTTGGACAAACTCCTCCAATTCCGCAATTTCGTTGGGAACTGTAATTTCGGTGCTAAAACCGCAATGGTCGCTGTCATACACGAATGTGCGCAGACAGTTTAATGTTTGTAAATTCGTACCTGTCAGTCGTATACGTTCGTCGTACAGCAGTAGATCCAAATAAGACCCGCCTCTGGGAAACGACGGGTTATCTGTCGCTTTAAGACCGAGTCTGTACATGACATCGTGCTGACCCCACCAATCGAGTAGTAGGTTCCCTCTAGTATTTGGCAAATTATTTCCCCAATCTCTATGTCTAGCGTTGAAATCCCCGCCGATTATAAAATAATTCTCCCCCGATTCCAGCCTCAGAAGTCGAAAAAGCGTGTCGAGCTCTGTAATGAATAGGGTGGATTGTGAAGCCTCAGGTGCATAAACAGAGGCCAAGTACAGCCGCTTTCCACTGCGGAGCGGGATGTAAACGACGACTGCCTCCAACACCCGGAACCTGCGCAACACCCCCTTGTACACTCTGTGAAATTTTATACCCTCTTTAATGAAGATCGCGACACCGCCTCCACGTTTGGATCTGGGCCGGTTTCTTCTTCTAACAATATAATTATTGTACTCCAGTTTGTGATTATCGGTTAGCTTGGTTTCGCTAGCGAAAAGCACATCAGGAGTTTGGTCTTGTAGCAATTTAAACATCGCGGCTCTTCGTTCGATCCTAATCAATGAATTCACATTCACCGCAAGGACCTTCAAAGTTTGCTCCACCATGTGCGTACCCATTACGGCATGTGTTGCGTTAGGGCCGGCAGCAACGCGTAGATCTGGTCCACCCGCTTGGCCTGTTCTTGAACCTGCTTTTGCAGCTGAGCCATCTGCCCTTGGATTGCGAGCAAGATGGCTAGCATGTTGGGTGCAGCTTCCGTTGTTCTCGGCATCGGAGCCGGAGAAGCAGCAGTCGCTTGCTGTACCGTAGCCCCCCTACCTGACGCCATTTGGGCGTAGGAAATTTGGGGCGTGACGGCTGGTGTTTGAAACCTCACAGGTGAACGTTTGACCTCCACCTTCTGCTGCCGAGCCAATTTTGCTTTTTTAATTTCGGTGAACTTAGGACAACCCCGATAGTTTGCGGTGTGTCCCACGTTCCCACATAATACGCACGAGAGCTGCGACCTATCGGATGCTCCGTCAACACCCAGAGCACACTCCTCGGAACTGTGGTTCTTTGCGCACTTCACGCATCGAGGCTGCATTTGGCAGTTCGACGCGGCGTGCCCGAACCTCTGGCAGCGAACGCATTGTATAACGCCGTCGCTCCTTTTTAATTTTTCCCAGTGAACCACCTGGTAGTCTAGGACATTGATACTCCTTAGACTATCCAGACGGCTTTCGGGACTGAGCTGCACCAAGAAGAACGGCAGACTCCGTTTCTCCCGCCTAGCTCTGGCTGTGGTAAACGGCTTTACCCCCACAAACTTGAGTCCTTCGCACTCCTTCTCTTTGAGCAGTGCTAGGATCTCCTCAGGATCAGAAGACGGTTCCAACCCCTTCAACAGCATCGATTGCCGCTTTTCACACTTCGGTGTGAATGAGAAGTGCTCCGTCGTCGTTTCCTTCAGGAGCTCTTTCACTTTCGCATAGCCCTCCACTGTATTACAGTGGATGGCATGACGATCGTTCCCCAATCTTTTAATGTTAAAATTGTTACCAATGACCAACTTACACAGGTCCTTGGTTGCACTCACCTCTAATTTATAGGTATTAATAGGAGGTACCTTCTCCTTCTTCTTCTGATGCTGCTGTTGTTGTTGTTGTTGCTGTTGTTGTTCTTGTTGGTGCTGCTGTTGCTTTTTTTTCTGCTGCTGTGGTTTCAGCTTTTGTTTTTGCAGCTGTTGCTGTGTCTGCTGCTGCTGTTGTTTCTGCTGCTGCTGTTTTTTTTGCTGCAGTTGTTGTTTCTGCTGCTGCTGGATTTGTTTTTGGGAGCTCGATACTTCCAATTGCTCCCTCTGCCTGCGTGCTATTTGCCGTTGCTTAATAGCAAGCATTTCCTTTTCGAGCCTTTATATGCTGCTGGTGATGTTGTTTAATATTTGCTCATCCTCATCCTCCGATTCGGATGCCACTAGAGAGGCAAAGTTGTTATTGCCCCCCTCGTAAGTGACCTCATCAGCCGTTAAAGCGTCATTTGTTCTCTTTTTTGTAAGAATAGGAGGAGTTTTCAAACTCCTCCTCCTTTTAACGGCTTTCGCCACGGCACCGGCAACACTATATTTGCCTTTTTCCACTTCCGTTATGGGAAGAGCGGAGCGCTCTCCACCATCCATCACGTTATTTTGTTTTTTGTTTTTGTGAACACTTTAATTTCTCTTACTAAAATTGTCTGTCTGATAAATTAAATAAGAAAAACCCGTTCGCAGGGGCTGGGAAGCGAACCCACAACCCCGAGATTTGTCGCCCGGGTTTTTGCCACTTAGGCTACCGAACACTCGATAAATTATTGAGTAAAAGTATACTCCTTTTTTTTGCTTTTTTTTTTTGTTTTTTGCCTTTCACACTGTGAAGCCGAACACGAAAAAATCACACGTCTATCCTCTGTCAAGGTCTATGAACGACTGACCAATCCAGATACCTCAATGAATGTACACCGTTGATGAAGCCCTAATAATTGGACAGCAGATTCAGTAATGAACGCTGCTTCCGATCCAGGATCGACTAACGCCCTAAGATGATAATAGTTGCCCTTTGAAGACCCCACTTTCACAACGGCTGTGGCAAGATGCACACTTGGTTGATCTACCCAAGAGCGACCGGTTAGTTAATCTTTGATTTTATGTGGAAAGTTTGTGTACCTATAGTAGTGTTAGTACTAACCTGCTTTTGCAAAGAAGTAGGATGCTTCACCAGGTAGATTGTTTAGATTTTTTTCCATTTGAACATAAATTCAACTGTTTCCACAGGGATCGCGATGGGCCCGTTTTGGTGCCTAGTGATTGTGTGATGGCATATCTATCACACCCTATTTTAACTTAACCTAACCTACCTCAGTATAACACTTTGGAGCCTTTCGGATCGGTTTTCGATGCAGTCTTTCCGTTCTACGACGTGCCCGTCGTGTTGCTGGCTCTGGAGCGCAGAGAGAAATTTCTGAATAAGATAGCGACAGGCGGGATAAGGCTTCAGCGTTCTGCGGTAGGTATGCTATAAGAATGATATGTGCACCCGTGGTGAAGTAAATTACTACCTTACACAGCTTCTCAACACATATTTCCACAGGACGGCGGTGAAAGAATCGCCCGACCATTGTCATGTCGTGGATGATACTTCTGAGCACATGCTGTTTGTTGTTTGGGGGGGGGGGGGGGTGGCCGTGGTGTAGTGGTACTAGCAATCGCTTCTCACTCGGAGGGTCCAGGTTCGAATCCTGCCCATGGCAAGTCAGTTTTTCATTTGTGAAATTGGAACTCAGATTGAAAATTTCTGCTTGAGTTTCAAACACAGAAAAAAATACTGTGAATTATACCTCGAATAACTCTGAGTGAAGAAAAAACTCTCCGTCCTATTCGGACTCCCACCCCCCCCTGGAGAGCAAATATCGAAACCAAACACACCTGAGTTTCAAACCACTACAAAACAATTTTCCTTTCTCCTCCTTCTACCTTTCAGCCCGCGCCATGGCAATAGTAAAAGGGTATCTAACCCCTTAGGCGGGCGTAAATTATAAAAAAAAAGTGGCATCAGTAGCGGAAATTGTTTGTGGACCGGCTGTGCCTACTACTCCTGTGAGCCTGCTACTCACGCCTGAAAGCATCGTTGCCGCAATGTTAAGTTGCGAGGACGCATGGAGGACCGTGAATACCAACGCTCAGTCGGTAATAAATGAACAGAAACGGGAGTGCTTGTCTCTCCTCACGCTTGATTAAAATTTGGTGCGCTGACTCCTTCGGGTTGTCAGCAGGATGAAACACAAGGTCTCTGAATAAACTGTCGCTATGAGAGATTGAACACAATCTCACCCATACGAGTCCGTGTTATCCTTCGGGGCGCTTGTGAACAGTCACGTTTAGATCGTTGTCTCTCTGACTATTGACGATACTTCAGACAACGCGTTGTCAAAAGCGCTTAAAACATTTGGCTACAGTCCAGATTATTTGTAAATTTTTCTTCAGATAAATCGCACAAGTAGTATCGAGGACAGTCATATTCTGTATAGAGAATTTGGGTACAATTTATCCCAAACGAAACAGATTGAAAAAGGGGTCACAACTACTGTCTACTTCTATTAACCTTGATCCATTTCCATCCATTCTCCAAGAAGAACGTTAAATTGATCGATCCCTCTACAATACTGAATTGAACCAAAATCTACAAATTCAACAATTGGAAATTATTTTTGGAAAATTAGTCATTAGAGATACATTATTATTACAAGACCCAATAGCCACTTTTATCACTTTTTACTAGCTACACCATATTTAATTAAATGCATGGCTTAAATCCTTAAATTAATTTGCTTGTTATAGACCTCAAAACCAGCACGGTACACTTTGCCAGCACTAAACCATGTACTACACGCCCAATTTGGTTATGCCAAACTCTTTCCAAAATAGCTACGAATGTGTATGCCTAGCCACAACTCAGCTATCTCCCTGATTTAGGTGTGTCCATCCTGAGTTTTATTTGTGCAGATATACCTATATATATATACATGTGCGTATGGAAACATGTTTCCGCACCTACGCACTAGTAACTAATTTTAAAATTGTCCAATTTCGCACTAATATACGTATGATACAATTTGCATCGAGAACACGAAGAGAGTAGTCCTTGTTAGCTGCAATTGATACTCAGACAACAGCTCCAATTCGTAAATGACAGACGGCTGAACGGCCGGCAGGCACAAATCTGCTTGCTTGGCCCTTTAACAGGACTATTTGTGGCCATGAATCCCATACATGAAATGTTATGTGTGTGTGGTAGCTACATTGCAATTTGCATTGTTAAATACATATATTACGAGTAGGTCCACTGACATGAGTCAATTCACAAGGCTTTAATAAGTGCATACATATGGATACACTCAGATGTGTGCGTGTATCTAAATTTTAACATACTAAGTCAATGACACAGGAGGCAAAATCAATAATGTGACCAAAGTTTTACCAGAAGAAGACTAACTTTGGATATCAGAGTTTCACCGTTAGTTGCAGCCAAATTGAAGCCTGACGTAACTAGTTTGGTTGATTGCGTTGGTTAAATGAACCATGTTATGAAGGAGGTTATCGGAGGAGTAGGTTACACAATACCCTGCGAGTATATTCACGAGAATAATAAATCATTTGAATGGAGTTTGAGTTCAATGGAAGAAGGAGTGCATTTTGTTTTGGCTTATGAGTAAATTTCTGGATTTCTTAGAATAAAAGAGCAGACCTTAGGTGGACTGCTGGACAAACATGTCTAGCGACCAAACAGATCTGGCCAAGGCTGGATCTGAGTCGCTCTAAGTGTCTGATCCTTTGAGATAGGAAACATCTCAGCGCCATAATAGGTGTCATTACTGGACACTGCCTCATAGGCAAGCACGCAAGAAGGCTTGGCGCTTTTACTAATTATTTATGTAGAAGCGGCATGGACGAGGAAGAGGAGGAGACAATCCCCCACCTACTCGGCACATGCCCAGCTCTCTCCCAGAGAAGGAAGCTTCATCTAGGAGCTTTCTTCTACAACGACCTAGATCGTTTAGGCCGTTAGACGTTAACAGTCTCCTACGCTTTATTATAAGCTCAAACTGGTTCCAGTAGTAAGAAGATTATAGATCCACGTGGCATCACAATGGGCCAATAGGCCTTAGTGGGTTGGTATTTCCAACAGCCACTCTTACCTAACCTAACCTAGAATAAAAAAGAACATTCCGCTGAATTGTTGCCAAGGAATTTAGTCTAAATGAACACTTTGGTACAAGGTCAACTGATTGGAGTTTCGATTTCAGGAATACAAAACCAAACAAGAGTGGGTATTTCCGATGTGATAATTATTGCTAATAAGAGAATTTTAACGTTTGTTGTTTGATTACTACTATCATTTGGTACACCTACAAAAGAAAGAGATTAATCTCCAAAAAGAAAAACGAACATCTTTGTCAGACGATGGGGAAAAAATAAAAAGTGTGAGATTAAAAAAACTATTTTAATTGTACAAGAGCTAGAGCAGGACTAACAGCAGGATTTTATTTTGTGTCAAAAAGATTGTTAATACGAGTAATATGAAGGCAAATAACATATTTCAAATGTATTCATACTTCCCCTTTTATCTACATATTTAAATAAATTTCGATGTAAATCATTGCGACTTTAAATCTAGTTAATTCAACAGGATTTAAGTAAATTTACAAACGTTTGCAAAAAGTTCTTTTAATGAATGTACACTTAGTGCTCTTTTAAATTTATGAAATTATTCTTTAAGTAATGGCTTCTTTAAAATATCGGCCGTTTAACTTTCAGTTGGTATATATTCTAATTTAAACTAGTTGAAATGGTTGCGATCGATGGGTGAAGGACAATAACTTCCTGATAAAGATAACTTGTTGTATTCTCCGATAGTTTTTGGCATTTCACACCCTATTAGAATTTAGGACAAGCTAATTCGAAAATGGTCAAAAAACAGATTAAGCCTGAAAGATATGGGTAAAGTTAAGAAAAGAAATATGTCAGGTGGGTTTTTCCCTCTTTTCTGTCGAACATAAAGACTTGAATGTATACTTGAAGTGATTTGGAAAAAAAGTCACAGGACTTCAGCCAAAAGCTTAAATTAATAATCTAAGCTGAATATATGTTACAGAATTCTTTTAATAAGTAATCGTTGTATGGACTTCAGTTTGCTTTGGAGCATCAGCCCTTGGTTTATGTTCAGTAACTTTTTTCCGTGTTCTTTTGATTAGAGAAATGTATGGGAGACTGTAAGATTTGTAATTAGTCTTGCTCACTTTGGTTTTAGGCTTTAAAATAAAAAAGCCGTTAGCTTAAGGGTTCAGTGATGAATCTCCTTTTATGGAGCTTGCAGTTCTTGCTCTATTTATAGAAAAAATAATTCAATTTTGTTAAAAGGTTAAGGTCAGGTCTGAGATACTTTGCTTTAAGGAAATTGTAGGTTGTACCGTTCTGCCAGTTCTAAATTGTTACTGATTTTTTTTTCAAATTTTCGCCAAATATGTGATTTCGATTATTACTGCAAAAGTTTCGAAAGAGTCATCTACTTTTAAGAAAAAAATAAATATTTTTTTTTTAATAACTTCAGAAGTCATTAGTAGATTTTGGTCAAAACTAACGACCGCGATTCCGAATAGGGACGCATCATCTGTCAAAAATTTAAATTAATAGCACCATTCGTTCCCGAGTTATGGTGGAAAAAAATTCACACATGTGGAAAATAATACGTATGCGCACACTTATATACAGTGCTGTCCAAAACTAAAGCACAAAATGAACTCGTTTAGGGATAAGCTAAACAAATTCCGAAAACGTATGATAATTTCCTTTTTTTTCTAATTAGAATATAATCCACAGCTAATAATATTATTATTACTCTTCACTTATGAAAAAAATTAAAAATAAAGCAAACATCATTAAAAAATAGGTGATCAAAACTGAAGCACATTTTCGAATTCATAAATTAAAAAAAAAAATTGTTTGTTGCTAATATTTGGTAACGTAGCCTTTATTTCGAATTACTGAGGCACATCTTTTAGGCATAGAGTGAATAACGTTCTAAATTATGTGCGTGGGGATGTTATTACTGGCAATTTGAGTCTGTTGAAGAATGGAGTCTAAATTGTGGCATTTCGTGATCTAGAATTCCCCATAGATTTTCTATGGGATGGAGATCAGGCGATTGTGCTGGCTATTTCCTAACAGCAATATTGTTTTCGTTAATGTAATCCCTCACAGGTTTAGCGGTATGTTTAGGATCGTTGTCATGTTGGAATATCCATCGCAATGGCATATTCTCCTCAGCATGAGGAAAAATGACATTTTCAAGAATTTCCTGGTACATGAAACGATCCATTATTCCATTAATCTTGTGGATTGATCAAACTCTTTGACTGGGAAAACATCCCCAGACAATAATATTACCTCCACCGTGCTTGATTGTTTACTTTGTGAAACGGATCGCCCTGCTTGAAATTTGTAAGCTGAATTTATTTTTAATACTTCTCGATGATATAAAGGGGTCCTTTTGATCAGCCTGACGATGTTTTTAACTTCGCGACTGGAAGTCTATCTGGGTCTACCTGATGATGAATCAAAGAAAGAAAGAATATTTGAAGAACAAATGCAACTTCGACTTTATTTCTCCACAGTTGTATCAAGAATAATGATTTTAAATTACATTTCAGCAAAAAAAGATCGTACAACGCATATAGCGGAATAATGTTAATACATGTATTAATGTTACGTTAAAGTAATTAAGAAAGAGTTTACGAAAGAAGAATGCAAATTACATTATTTATACATGTCAGTTCTACTTTAAATTTTAGTTCCCCAACATTCCGGCCCCCCTGAAGCAGTGGTTCAGCATGTAGGTAGAAGGACTATTTTGGTGATTGGTCGAGTGAAGGTTCCATTTGATGTTCGCAGCGTCACTACTCGTACCATGTTGTCGTCGCCTGGATGAACTTGGATGACTCTACCTAACTGCCATTTAGATGGTGGGCAGTTATCACTCTTGATGACCACGATATCGTCGACCTTGTAGTTGCGTTCTGGTTGGCTCCACTTCGGCCGATGCTGAAGGGAAGTCAGGTATTCCTGATGCCATCTTTTCCAAAACCCTTAGAACATATTTTGCGTGTTTTCCCAGTACTTCAATCGGTTGATAGGAACCTTAAGCATATTACCTTCAGGTAGAGTTGTATACGGGCGACCTATGAGAAAATGAGACGGAGTTAAATAATTTAAATCGCTATCAGACAATGCACATAAAGGTCGAGAATTTATAACCGCCTCTATTTGTGTAAGTAGTGTATGCATTTGTTCGAGAGTAATTATAGATGAGCCGATTACGCGTCGTAAATGTAGCTTTACAGACCTAACCCCAGATTCCCAAATTCCGCCAAAATGTGGAGCAAGAGGGGGAATGAAATGCCAACGTATGCCATCATTGGCGAGAGATTGACTAATATGTTCATTACGCTCTCGTGATATAAACAGTTGATGCATTTCGTTGATTTCCCGAGCGGCTCCCTTGAAGTTGCTTCCATTGTCACTATAAACATTCGAACACTTGCCGCGCCTTGAGATGAATCGACGAAAGGCCGCTAGAAATCCCTCTGTTGAGAGATCTGATGCCAACTCTAAATGTATTGCCTTTGTCGCAAGACAAACGAATAAACAGATGTATCCTTTTGTTTTTCGAGGATTGCGTCCCGGGTACAATTTCAAGGTAATTGGTCCAGCGTAATCACATCCCGTATTTTCAAATGGGTAAGCCTGAGTTACTCTTGTTGACGGAAGATTTGCCATGACTTGTTGACCAGTGTGTCGGCGTTGACGAAAGCACCTCAAACAGTCATGTGTGAGTTTTCGAACTAAATTTCTACATCCCAATATCCAATAATTTTGTCGAAGTATTACAAAAAGTGCGTCGACTCCAGGATGTAAGTTTCGAATGTGTTCGTCCAAGATGATAAGTTTCGTGATTGGGCTATGTTTTGAGAGAATTACTGGATGCTGAGCACCAAAGTCGATGTGAGAATGCTTGATTCGCCCACCTACACGGAGAAGTCCTCTCTTATCGAAAAACGGTGACAGCGACTTAAGTGTCGGATTACGGTTCAGCTCAGATGTCAACACGACATTTTGGTTTCGGATAAATAACAATTGTGCGAACCGTAAGCAGATATGGCGACCTTCATCTAGTTCGTTAAATGTTAAAGCAGTATCAGTCCTTGCATTTACCCCAGCTTTACAATTGGTTACAAATCGTTTAACGTATGCCACAACTCGAACAAGCTTCCTCCAACTGGAAATTTTCCTAAGCAATCGATGCACAAAATGTTCTTCGTTGTCGTTGTGAACTGGTTCCACTGAAAATGAATTGATGCGGGTCTCTAATAAGACTTCTGGACTCTGCAACGTGTCAGTCAATTCCATCTCCCGAATCTCAAGATCTCGGCCTAACCAAGTGGGTCCGCGCCACCAAAGTTTGAAAGTAAGTAAGTCTGAAGCAAGCAGGCCGCGCGAAGCACAATCTGCGGGGTTTTCCTTGGACGGTACATGTCTCCAAACGTGTCTTGGCAAGATGTCAAGGATTTCGGAAGTCCTATTCCCAACAAAGGTTTTTAAATGTGATGGTGGAGATGACAGCCATGCCAGCACTATGCTCGAATCACACCATGCATGCAATTTTATATCCGGAATTTGCAGGGCCGAGGTAATCGATGCCATTAAACGGGCCAACAACAACGCGCCACAGAGCTCCAAACGTGGAAGTGAAATTTGTTTGAGCGGGGCCACCCGTGTCTTGGCCGCGATCAACGTGACACAATAGATTCCGTCTCCTTCACGATGCCGACAATAAATTACGGCGGCATATGCTTTTAACGATGCGTCAGAGAATCCGTGAAGCTCAAGATCAGCAGTCGAGTTTGGGATGTAACGAGGAATTGTGAGGTTATTCAAGGCATGGATGTCATTGCGATATTTTAGCCACTTGTCAGACAAGTGCTTAGGTAGATCGTCATCCCAGCTAAGATTTAGAAGCCACAGGTGCTGAAACAACATTTTGAATAATATGACAACCGGCGCCAGCAATCCCAGTGGGTCGAAGATTCTAGATACATCTGAGAGAAGCTGTCTTTTAGTAGCCCTGTTAATATCGCCTAAGGTTACCCTGAACAGTAAATTGTCATCGCAAGGGTTCCAGTGTATACCTAAGACCTTGGCAATAGAAGTGTTACTACCGCCGAATAGTGATGTCATATTAGTCTCACCAGAAGCCACCGAGTTTACCAGCGACGGGGAATTCGAAGTCCACTTGCTTAGCTCCAGCCCACCTAGGGAGAGCAGCTTGATTAACTCATTTTTCTTGTTAATGAGTTCAGCATCAGTATCCGCTCCTGTGAGCACGTCGTCCACATAAAAATCGTTGAGTATAATTTTGGAAGCGAGTGGATACTCATGGGCATAATCGTTAGCCAACTGCTCCAGAACTCTCACTGATATAAAGGGTGCACATGATGTCCCGTATGTCACCGTGCAAAGCTCAAAATGCTTAACTGCATTCTTCGGGTCCTCCCTCCAAAGAATCCGTTGGTACCGACGATGAGACTCTGTTACCCATATCTGTCTAAACATTTTAACGATGTCTGCAGAAAAAACAACCCGATACAGTCTAAATCGAAGACAGACTGCTACAAGATTTCTCTGAATGCTAGGGCCTATATACAAAAGGTCGTTAAGCGATTTTCCCGACGGATCTTGGTAGGACCCATCGAATACTACCCTAAGCTTCCTTCCTACGACTGGGTGGTGTGGGAGGTAAAAGAAGCTACCCGAAGAGGAATCAAGGTTTGTGCTGGAGACCTCTTGCATGTGCCCCAACCGCAGGTATTCTCGCATGAATTGGGTGTACTGCTCTCTTAAGGATGGATCCTTTGCAAACCGACGTTCTATTGATAATAAACGAGTAAGTGCTCCGTTGTATGTGTTACCGAAAACAGGGTCATGATCTTTAAACGGTAGGTAAACACAGTATTTGCCATCACTGCATCTGCTGACCGTCGATTGGAAATGGGCTTCTACCAAATTTTCCTCATCAGAGTATTTCCTTGGTGTTACTGTGGTCTCTTCCAATTCCCAAAATAACCTTAAAGTGCTGTCGATGTCAATGACGCTATTAAATGAGGAGATTGGACCAAGGCGAGTAGAATTAGCGCCGACGACTATCCAACCAAAGATTGAAGACTGTGCTACAGGATGACCATCATCTCCTAATAGTCTGTCACTGGTGAGTACGTTCCAAAACTGATCAGCACCTAGTAGGATATCGATAGCTGAAATGGTGTCGAATGAAGGATCTGCTAAGGGCAAAGACTTCACCTTTTTCAATGTTTGAGTGTCGAGTGAAATTGCCGGAAGACAAGAGGTTAGTGTAGAGAGAATATATGCAGTGACCCGAATACTGTCTGACGAAACCCGAGATCGAATTTGTAGACTGCAGCGACCACGCGTGGTTCCACCATCTGACGACGATATTCCAGAAATCGAAAGGGTTGCGGATTTTCTACGTAGTCCAAGGCGACGAAGACAACCTTCGGAAATGAACGATATCTGGGATCCGGAATCTAGGATTACGCGACAGGGTTGAGTGCGTCCTTGGATGTCCAAAACATCTACCACTGCAGTAGGAATAAACGCGAGAGAATGATTGAGATGCGTAGCAACGTTTACAGATAATGTATTAGAGGACTGTATCGATGGTTGTTGAGACGAAGAGTGATATGACGAAGAGTGAGGCAACGACGAATGAGCTGACGAAGAATGAGCTGACGAAGAATGAGGTGACGTTGAGGTAAGTGAGCACGAGTGAGGTGACGAAGAGTGAGGTGACGAAGTGTGAGGTGACGAAGAGTTAAGTGAGCACGAGTGAGGTGACGAAGAGTGAGGTTTTTGAAGCCGAAGGGAATTCAAAGGAGTAGAGGGATCCGAATGAACCAATGAGTGATGGCGATTACCACATTCATTACATCGGTGCAATGATTTGCATTTTTTCGATGAATGTCCTTTGCGGAGACAATTGAAGCATAAGCCATGCTGCTTTACAAATTGGCGACGTGAACTAATATCCAAAGCTCGGAATTTATCGCATTGAAATAGTAAATGGTCATCGCTACATTTTATACACTTAGATAAATTCTGACCGGCATTATCCCAGGATTTCGCGACAAATGTACGAGCCGATTGCTGCGATTTCTTTTGACTCGAACGATGGCTATTGAAGCTCAATTCCAATGCTTCGCAGCGCGTATTCAAGAAGGATAAGAATTCCTTGATGGTAGGATTATTGTTTGCAACGCTAGATTTTGCCCACGAGTGTCGCGTATCTGGGTCAACCTTGTTCAACAAAAGAAATATCAACCATGAATCACGCTCGCTTCGCTCCATGGCGTCTAACCCCCTAACCACTTCATCAGCTCCATCAGAGATTTTGCGTAAAGCACCTAAATCCGTGGCATTACAAGAGGTAAGATTCATAAAATTGTTGATGAATGAGTTAACTATTTGCATAGGCCGATCATAACGAGTTTGTAAGCGTTCCCAAGCTTGGCTGTAATTTTGATCGCACACAGTGATATGAGCAACAAGGTTTGCAGCTTCGTCACGCAAAAAGGATTTCAAATAATGAAATTTTTGGGTATCTGTTAAATGTGTTTTGCTAGCGATTGAACTTTGGAATAGATCTTTAAACGAAGGCCAATCCTTATAGGAACCAGTAAACGATGAAATAACAATTTTCGGCAATTCACAATCCTTAACCACAGTTGAATTTGAACGAGCAGAAGGGGTACTAGTTAATTGTTGTAAAAACGAGGCTTGCTGATCGGCTAAACGATTAATGGCTTCGGTACTGCTATCATTGCCGCTTCCAGTAACCGTTGAGGTTTGAGAAACTGTAGTTCGAGCGCGAATAGCAACCAACATCAACCCGCGCGCCTTAAAATATTTGTTCTCATACGCTTCAAAATCTATGTCTGGATCCACATAACCGGTTTCTAATTGAAACGCATACATCTCATTTTGAGTTTTAATAAATTCGTCCCAAGTTTCAGACAGTTTTTCGGCTTTTAGTTCAATGAATTCGAGAATATCATTTTCCGATATCTCTTCCGCATAGGTTAGCAATCGCGTTATAGTACCCTTCAAACGACTTCTAATAGCTTGAAGTGTATGCATAGTTACTGTAGCCATAACAGATAACGGATAATAAAACACCAGGCGAAATATCACAATGCAAACCGTATTATAATTAAATATATATGTATATGTCGATACGTAATCCAACGAAGATTTCCCCAATAAGATAATATGTAATAAATTGATAGAAATACCTCCACGTTGGTGTCAGTTACCAACTTTTCCAATCCCACGCTGAAGTGTACTTCTGTCTGCTTTTCCTTCCGATTAATCTCCGCCAATTAGTGCTCCGCAACGACCAAATGATTTCGCAAACTTCCAGCTACGAATTCCCTTCACCACTCTTCACGCTCAACTCTACTTATAGCAAATTTTTCGCGAATTTCGAATTTATGATGCAATTGATGCAATTTGATGAACTAACTCGATTGGTTTTATTCGTTGATAAATCCGACAAAGAAGGACCATATGATGATGAATCAAAGAAAGAAAGAATATTTGAAGAACAAATGCAACTTCGACTTTATTTCTCCACAGTTGTATCAAGAATAATGATTTTAAATTACATTTCAGCAAAAAAAGATCGTACAACGCATATAACGGAATAATGTTAATACATGTATTAATGTTACGTTAAAGTAATTAAGAAAGAGTTTACGAAAGAAGAATGCAAATTACATTATTTATACATGTCAGTTCTACTTTAAATTTTAGTTCCCCAACACTACCTCCTGTATGAATCGTTTGGATATTTCTCCGAACGCAGAATCGATATATTATTCAAGAAACCACTGTATGGCTTATTGAAATCAGACACTATTTCTTATTTTAGATCCATGGAATACTTATTGTGCGCCATATTATCACTTTTTTCTGCTTTAATTATAATGTTCGATCTTCAACGCCGATGGCACACAACTTGTTTTTCTTGTATTTCTCATTACTAAGATCTTGCTTGAGAAAAAACAAAATGCTGAAACTACTTCATATTGGATGAATACGGTAAAATTGACTAAACACGGGCGAGTGACTAAACATAGCGTGCATGTACTTTAGTTTTGTCCACCTGGTTTTTAATAAGGTTTACTTTATTTTCTAATTTTTTTAATAAGTAAAGATTAATAATAATATTGTAAGCAGTGAATTGAAGACTTATATATTCTGATTAGAAAAATTTAAAGATTAGAAAATTATTATACGTGTTTTGAACGTAAGCGAGGTCATTTCATGCTTTAGTTGCGGCTAAGACTGTATATACGAGTACACATATATTTATTTTTAAGGACTATAGACACCTTAAACGTAAAGATATCACAAAATTTTCATTTTCCATTTCGGGGTAAAGGCAAGAACTTGCCTATCAGAAAGTTAATAAATCTTTTCATATTTTTCGCGTATGAAATGGTAACGTCAATGTGCTTCGTACGTTTTGATTAATCATATTGCGCTTTGATTGTCTATATACCATATACTATCACCACTTAAAAAAAACAGTTGTTGGAGCAGATAGAGTTGGTATAACTTTTGAATTTCCCGCGAAAATTATACCAATCGCCATATTATTTTTGTATTATACAATTGTTGACTAATTAAACTCATAAAAACTGTTGTTCAAACAAGCCTATAAAAACCTGTAAGAAATAAAAAGTTTTCTCTTTTTTGTAAAAACACTGGTGGAAGCCTCGTTTTTTGTTACTCTTGCTCGTAAAACCACATTGGTGGTTTTCGTTTTTAGCTATCGCTCGTTTTGCTCGTTGTCACGGTTGCGGATTGCACAATTTTCAATTTCAATAACCGCATAGTTTAAAATAACCCGAATAAAACGTATTCCATACACGGGGAAAAAGATATTCGAGGTTGACGATCAGAAAGTCGGTATGATCGCTCATTTTGGCGCCCAAGCTTCCGAACCCCGGTAAAAAAAAAAATCCAACAACTCGTGTACATAGTAAATAAAGAAATAAGTGTGCAATCCAGTGATACAGTTGTTCGCATAGCAAAAAAACTAGAACTAAACACAGAAAGCCACATATAGAACACATAAAAAAGACAAATTTTGTGAAAGAACTTTCGCGATTTCGGTTTCGGTTCGGTCTCGCGAGTGCAAAGTGCAAAGAAGTCGGAGATAAAGAAGCCAACGTCCATTCAACTTAGAGGCCATTGGTAGAGAAGTATAACCATCCAGGTATGAAAAAAAAAGTCAATTCAATCGAACGTGCGTGAATTCTTGAAGAAGAATCAAAAAGATCCAATAAAAATCATAACTCCAGAAAAGAAGTTCCTTTAAAGTTAAATCAACTTCAAAAAAGACAAGCGCACATTCGAATATTGGCATGCATGCATATTCGAAAAACAAAATAAAAAAAAAAAATATATATATATATATATACAGATCATTATAAAAGTTATTCGTCGTCATATTGCTGCAAATTCCTCGGTATAAATTTTTAATCGTCCATGCTAACACAAGAAGGTTAAAGTTATAATCCACAAATGATATTACGATCCACAAATTTGTTGCCAATTTCTCTCACTTAATTCTTTCGCCTCTCGCTTCGCTCATAGAGATTCACAAAGGGATATTACGTTCCAAAGTTTTCGACACTCCCTCTCACGTAACTCTTTCGTTTTTCGCAACAAGAAGCTTCGCTCATTAAACTGCACTTGCACTTTTCGTCGTTTGATCGTTCGCCTATAGAAAAATTGTAGACAATTTCGCAAAAGCTTTCTTCCGCATTGATCTTAATTTCGCCCATTTCTCTATCCCTCAATACAAATTTTCGTCGTCGCCGGAGAGTCAGCTGCATCGATCGTACGCAGAAGAATAGCTTTCACCTCGTCTAACAGCAGAATAGCTTCTTTCGAAATCAACGTTATTATTCGTCAAAATAGCTGCGTTCATCAACCAAGGGTAGTATTAGTCGTATTAAGAATATAGTAGACACAAAGGAAAGTACCCTTTCACCAACCGAATTGGAATGTCGTTTAGGTATTGTGGAATCATACTTTAAACAACTTCTAGCGTATCAAACTCAGATAGAACGACTAGTGCCATCCGAAAAAAGTCGAGGAGATTTAGAAGACTTGTATATCTCCACAAAAACCAAAATTCTTTCTCTTTTGGGATCTAATCGACGTCTTAGTGTTGCGGAGTCAACATTTTCTCTTCCACATTCAGTTAATCATTTACCAAAGTTAAAGTTACCTCGATTTAATGGTAAATATTCTGAATACAAGAATTTCATTCATTCGTTTACTACTTTGGTGGACAACGATCCATCGTTAACAAAAATAGAAAAATTCAACCACTTGTTGACATGTTTAAGTGATAAGGCATTAGGAACAGTTAAAGCGTTTCAGGTTACTGAGGAGAACTATTCAAAAGCTATCGCATCACTCAAGGAAAGATACGACAATAACTGTTTGATCTTTTTAGAGTACATTGCAGAGCTGTTCGAGTTACCGAAGGTTCAAAAGTCATCTGCCAATTCCTTGCGAAGCTTAGTAGACAATATTTCAGCTCTCTACAATTCACTTCAATCAATAGGGTCATCTGAGGATATATGTAACGCAGTTATTATATATATCGCAATGTCCAAACTCGACTCTGAATCTCAGTCAAAATGGGATGAACATTTGGATTATACAACCCTTCCTAAGTGGTCTGAATGCGCCAACATACTCAGCAAACGATGTCAATATCTTGAAGCGAGGGAAAGTAAACAAGTTCGATCGGAGCCATCTTGTTTGAACAGGCAACATCAGAATTATCGTTCCCTAACATCATTGCCTATGACTCAACGGTCTTGTGTTTTTTGCCGCGATGGTAGCCATTCTATCTCAAGTTGTTCCAGTTTCAATACTCTTTCTGTCAAGGATCGATTCGAAAACGCAAAGAAAGTAGGGCTTTGTCTTAATTGTCAAGAAAAGGGTCATGGTCTAGCAAAATGTCCATCAACATACAGATGCAAGAACTGCAAACAACCTCATCACACTCTCTTACACCGGACACAACCCAGCGAGAGCACTGGAAGGAACGAAGAAGCTTCTAGGTCACGCAATATGGGCAGAAGTGACGGACCATCAACATCAGAAGCAGTTCACGCAGCAGTTGAAAATACAAGGGTTCAAAACACCCAAGTAATTCTGGCAACGGCATTGGTTCTTGTTCAGGATTCGTCAGGTAGCTTCCAAACAGGTAGGGTTCTACTTGACTCAGGCTCGCAGGTTAACCTAATTAATGAAAGATTCGCAAATAGTCTTCATCTCAAGAAGGAGAGAAAATAAGTAGGCATTGATGGAATCGGAGTTAGTGAGACAAAAATAAATTTCCAAACGCAGACAACTATTCGCTCGAGGTACAACAATTTCGAGTTGTCTCTTGAATTGCTCGTCGCTCCATCAATAACCGGATACCAGCCAGAAAAAATGTTAAATGTGAGGAACTGGAATATGCCCTGTAATCTGGAGTTGGCAGACGAACACTTCAATCAACCATCATCAATGGACTTGCTTTTGGGTGCTGAAACATTCTTCGACTTGCTGCAGACAGGGCAAATCAAACTCGGCGAAGGACTTCCAACGCTACAAAGGACGTTATTAGGCTGGATAGTGTCGGGCAAATACAAAACAACGGTAGAGAAGGACAATCAATCTTGCTGCATAAGTTCGTTGAGAGAAGATAACTTGGAGCACTATGTCGAAAAATTCTGGCAACTGGAGCACGTTCAAGGACGCAAATCAAACTGGACAGAGGAGCAGAAAGAGTGCGACAGTTTTTTCAAGCAAATTTTATCCAGTGGTCGACTGATGGTTAGAATTCCTTTTAAAAAGGATTCGAGTTGTTTAGGAATATCCTACGACATTGCATTTCGAAGGTTTTTATCACTTGAACGCAGGCTTTCCAAAAACAATTTGCTACGGTCCCTGTATATAGCGTTTCTCAAAGAATTTGAGTCGTTAGGTCATATGACTCTGGTAAGGGAACCTAATTTAAACGAACCACATTATTATATGCCTCATCAATGCGTAGTTAGACCAGATAGTATTTCAACAAAATTAAGAGTGGTTTTCGATGCATCCTGCCGTACATCTTCGCAAATTTCGCTTAACGGAATTTTAATGGTTGGTCCAACAATTCAAGACGAGCTTTTTAACATCCTTGTTCGATTTCGCTTGCATCGGGATGCTATTACTGCAGATATCGTAAAAATGTGCCGGCAATTCCTGATTCACCCGTCTGATCGTCGATTTCAATACAGTTTGTGGAGGGAGAACGAGACAATGCCGGTGCAAACCTATCAGTTAAATACGGTGACATATGGTACGTCCTCGGCCCCGTATCTAGCCATTCGTAGTCTTGCTTACTTGAATGAGCTAAGTAGCAACAGTTATCCATTGGGCTCCCGTATTCTGAACACGGATTTTTATGTAGATGACATGCTGACCGGAATGATGATCTAGAAGTCGTATTACAGATAAAAAAAGAGGTTTCGAAAATATTGAAGTCAGCAGGGTTGGAATTGACTAAATGGAATAGCAACTGTCCCACGATAGTTCAGACTTCAAATCGTGAAAAAAAGGAGATTAATCTCACGGAATCCAATCTCACAAGCACATTGGGAATCGTTCGGAACTCTGCTTCTGACAAGCTCAGTTTTTCGTACAAACCACATCGGATGTACACTAAGTACACAAAAAGATCAATCCTTTCGCTAGCTTCGTCGCTCTTTGACCCTATGGGACTTATGAGTCCGATAATCATAAGGGCAAAGATCATCCTTCAACGATTGTGGATCGAAAAACTGGACTGGGATGCATCAATCCCACAAAGTATTGATTCCGAGTGGCGACAGTTCATGGGTGATCTGCAGTCGTTGCAAAACCTGACTGTTCCACGACATGCCTTAATAGCAGATACATGTACGTATCAAATTCACGGGTTTGCGGACGCTTCTATGCAAGCATATGGGTGCTGGTTATATCTGAGAGCTACAGATTCGTCAAGTGTTGTACAGACAAACTTACTAGTGGCAAAATCACGAGTAGCTCCAACGCGGAAAAAGCAGCTACCTTGTTTGGAACTGTGCGCTGCACATCTCTTATCCAAGCTCTGGAGAAAGATAAAAAATAACTTCGGAAGCTCTCAGACAAAAACCTTTTTTTGGACGGATTCGGCAATCGTTCTGCATTGGACTGCAACTCATACGTCGAAGCTCAGCACGTTTGTAGGGAATAGAGTGGCAGAAATACAGGAGGAATCGCGAGATATAATCTGGAGACACGTTCCCACTCTCGAAAATCCAGCAGACATCGTGTCTAGACGCTGTACAGTAGAGGAATTAAAAAGCTCCATATGGTTTCAGGGTCCTAGATACTTACGTCAACAGGAAGAAAATTGGCCGTAGATTGTTCAACTGAATCTCTCTCCAGAAGATCTTACGCTAGAGAAGCGAAAATCAGTTCTCATCTGCACACAGCCAAAGCAAAATTTTTTGTTGGAATTAGTAGAGCGTTGTAGTTCATATACAAAACTTCTTCGAATTGTTGCATATGTTGTTCGATTTTGCAGTCGTTTGAGGAACAAAACAAGTCACATCAACAGCATGTTAACTCCTTCGGATTTGAACGAATCACTTTTACTTGTAGTCTCGGCAGTACAAACTACTTGTTTCGCTGAAGAAATAGTATCCATCGAGAAGAATGGAAACCTGAAGGGAAGTGTAAAGTGGCTTAATCCGTTCGTTGAAAAGGTCAACAATTTGCGTTTGCTAAGGGTAGGTGGACCACTCAAACATGCGGACATTTCTGAGGATTGTACTCGTAAATACCCTCTTTTGCTCCCATGAAACAACGAATTCAGCAAACTTCTCGTTAGGTATCTGCATCGGTCAAATTATCATGCGGGGGCGAAGTCGCTTGTGGCACTGATAAGGCAGCGATTTTGGATAGCAAATGCAAGGGAACTCTCTAGGCAGGTCGTCCGGCAATGCATACATTGTGTAAAGTATAGGGCAAAATTATTGGAGCAAATGATGGGAAATAAACTTCCGGAGAGGTTGTCAGCTTCACGTCCCTTTTTGGTTTGCGGAGTCGACTTCTGTGGTCCAATCAACACTTACTTAAAGATTAGAGGCAAGGTACCTTACAAATCATACGTGGCTGTGTTTGTATGTTTTTCTTCTAAAGCTGTTCATTTGGAGGCAGTAACAGATCTTTCGGCAGATGCGTTTATTGCGGCCTTAAAAAGGATGATAGGTCGTAGAGGACTTCCGAGTGACATTTATTGCGATAACGCGACAAATTTCGTAGGGGCCCATTCAAAACTTCTCGAATTGCGCAATATGTTGATGAAGAAATCCTCACAAGAAATTATATCTAATTTTTGCACTAATAGAAATATAAATTTCAATTTTATACCCCCCAGGGCACCGCACTTGGGAGGCGGCCGTCAAGGTCGCAAAGGGCCACTTGTATCGCAGTTTGAGCGGAGCCAAACTAACGTTCGAGGAGTTGTCAACAGCACTAGTCGAAATCGAGGCGGTCATGAACTCGAGGCCAATTACGTAGATGACGTCAGACCCAAACGACTTCGAAGCACTCACGCCAGGTCACATTCTCATCGGGTCTTCCCTAAGGGCCATTCCCGAGCTACCAACAGAGGTCTTGGACATCAGCTACATCCAGCGATGGCGAAGGATAAATGCCGTGAAGACACACTTTTGGAAACGATGGTCGGCGGAATATGTCAACGAGCTGCAGTGTCGGTCCAAATGGTTCACACCAAGTCCAAACATAGAGCCTGGTACTCTAGTCATCATTCATGATGAAAATATGCCTCCTCAAAGGTGGCAGATGGGGAGGATCAGCAACGTCATCGAAGGCCAGGATGGGAGAGTCCGAGTGGTAGATGTAACGACATCCAGAGGTACCATGCGTCGCCCAGTATGCAAACTAGCAGCCTTGCCAATTTGAAAGGCAGTGCTTTCAAAGGGGCCGGAATGTTGGAGCAGATAGAGTTGGTATAACTTTTGAATTTCCCGCGAAAATTATACCAATCGCCATATTTTTTTTGTATTATAAAATTGTTGACTAAATAAAGCTCATAAAAACTGTTGTTCAAACAAGCCTATAAAAACCTGTAAGAAATAAAAAGTTTTCTCTTTTTTGTAAAACCACACTGGTGGAAGCCTCGTTTTTTGTTACTCTTGCTCGTAAAACCACATTGGTGGTTTTCGTTTTTAGCTATCGCTCGTTTTGCTCGTTGTCACGGTTGCGGATTGCACAATTTTCAATTTCAATAACCGCATAGTTTAAAATAACCCGAATAAAACGTATTCCATATACGGGGAAGAAGATATTCGAGGTTGACGATCAGAAAGTCGGTATGATCGCTCAACAGTTTTGATGTCAAATCGATACAATTGCAAGTTATGTGCCGCAGTAAGAGCTAACATAGTCTAACAGTCTAACCAAAATAGAAGAGAAATTGACTACCGGACTAAATGTTTCGATATAGTCAAATCCATAGCCTTTTATAACCAATCGCGCTTTGAATTTCTTGACATAACCATTCACTGAAACCTTAATTTTGAACACCCATTGAACATTCCCAAGTTTTTACTTTCAATAAACTAGTGATTTCCTCGTCCATTGTCGATTTTCATTTATCAGCTATAGGTGACTGCAGATCAGATTCATAGTTTCGTATTTCTCTGATATCTGGGACGTAATCTATGTTTAATGGAATTTTTGTAGATACATCTTCCGTTTCAGATGGATTAAAAACTTCGACTGTATTTATTTTTGTGCACTTCATCAGCTTTGCCATCAGCACCATTGTTTTGAATTTGTCTGCGCGAATTATTGTCATCTTTCTCATCTGGATACTTAAGTGCATCATCCTGAAAGTCATCATTACCATGCCTATTGAAAATGCTCCGTCAGTGCCTTCGCTGCTCGAAGGAACACTTAAAATTCCGGAATGAGCATCATTACTACCACTACTCATGATGGGTCCATTTTCAGTTTAAACCTCTATTTCATTAAATAACAAATCAAATTTTGCTAGGATCATCTAAAAGTATTCGATGTCCCTTCGTGTTCGCAGCGTATCTGACCCAAATTCCTTTTCTGGAATTTATGTCGCATCGTCTCCTTTTTTCATCTTAAACATGTACATACAGAAACATCGCAGCAAAAAAATTTTGAACTCGATGTCTTTGGATTTTCTGTCAAACTAGAGCTCAATGGGCGTCTTCTGGGCAAACTGCCATGGACCACTCCTATTAAACGCATGTACAGCTGTATTAACAGCTTCACCTTAGATTTTTCTCATAAATTATAGACCGGGCTGATTCAACTATTGTTCGCAGGTCGTGTTCAGCCCGACCAATCTGTTAATGGGTTTCTAGTGCCGCGACTTTTAAGTAATGCTTCCACATACTTATTCATAAATTCCAAACCATTGTCTGTTCTAAGTGTTTTTAAACAATGGCCTTTTTCGTCCCCCACTACAAAAGTTTTAGGTAATCTTCTAACAATCTAGTTACCTCAGTTTTTTGTTTCAATAAAAAACGTAAAACGAAAATTAGAAAATTAATATTTTAAAAGTAAAAAAATACCTGGATCCTACATACGAACTTTCTGGCATCGGGTTGCACAGATCGCAGTGCACGAGTTCGCCTGGCTTTGAAGCTCTACTTGTACCCCTCTTAAATGGTAAGCGATGACTTTTTCCTAAATCACATGCCTCACAGAAATAGCGACGTTATTCGCTATCACGTAGTAAATCTTTCGCAGCAGTATTTACGAAAGATATGTATGTTCTCAACAATTTTGAAGAACAGTCTAAACATTTTGTTGTTTTCCCGCTTCAACATTAACAGCTTACAGCGATTTTGATTTGAACACATCTCAGACCCTTGTTGAGAGCTCAACATGCAGAAAATAACTTTAACGTCTTGGCCAAACAAAACTTTAGAAATACTCGTATGCTTTTAATTCCATTTCAAATTATCAAATGCCAAAATATTTACATGTGCCAATTTAATCTCAAAATCACCAATTCGGATATTTATCGGAGTGTCAATTTTTTTGAAAGAGACAAACCAACAATTACGTGCTGTCATATGATCACTGGCACCAGATTCAAGAACCAGCTGTCTCTTTCTTCCATGTTATCGAATGAAATGGAGGCAACAACAACTTTGCCTCTCTAGCAGCATCCGAGTCTGAAGATGAGGATGAAGAATTAAAAGACATTACGAGCAGCATACAAAAGCTAAATGAAAAAGTGCTTGCTATTAAGCAAAAACAAACTGCACGCAGGCAGAGGGAGCAACTGGAAGTAGAAAGCTCATAGAAACAGAAACAAGAAAACGAGCAGCAGCAGAAACAACAACTGCAGCATTAGCAGAAACAGCTACAAAAACAACAACAGCTGAAACCACTGCAGCTGAAAAAACAGCAGCAGCAGCACCAACAACAACAACAGCAGCAGCAGCAAAAACAAAAGCAACAGCAGCAACAACAACAGCAGCAGCAGAAGAAGAAGGTGCCTCCTATGAACACCTATAAATTAGAGGTAAATGCAATCAAGGACCTTTGTAAGTTGGCCATTGGTAATAATTTTAAAATTATGAGATTGGGGAACGATCGCCATGCCATCCACTGTAATACAGTGGAGGGCTACGCGAAAGTGAAAGAGCTCCTAAAGGAAACGACGACGGAGCACTACTCATTCACACCGAAGTGTGAAAAGCGGCAATCGATGCTGCTGAAGGGGTTGGAACCGTCTTCTGATCCTGAGGAGATCCTGGCACTGCTCAAAGAGAAGGAGTGCGAAGGACTCAAATTTGTGGGGGTAAAGCCGTATACCACAGCTAGAGCCAGGCGAGAGAAACGGAATCTGCCGTTCTTCCTGGTGCAGCTCACTCCCGAAAGTCGTCTGGATAGTCTACGGAGTATCAATGTCCTAGACTACCAGGTGATTCAGTGGGAAAAATTAAAAAGGACGAAAGTGTTCTACAATGCGTTCGCTGCCAGAGGTTCGGGTACGCCGCGTAGAGCTGCCAAATGCAGCCTCGATGCGTGAAGTGCGCAAAGAACCACAGTTCCGAGGAGTGTGCTCTGGGTGTTGACGGAGAATACGATAGGACGTAGCTCTCGTGCGTGTTATGTGGAAACGTGGGACACACCGCAAACTATCGGGGTTGTCCTAAGTTCGCTGATATTAAGAAAGCAAAACTGGCTCGGCAGCAGAAGGTGAAGGTCAAACGTTCACCTATTAGGTTCCAAACACCAGCCATCACGTCCCAAATTTCCTACGCCCAAATGGCGTCAGGTAGGGGGGCTACGGTACAGCAAGCGACTGTTGCTTCTCCGGCGCCAATGCCGAGAACAACGGACGCTGCACCTACATGCTGGCCATCTTGCTCGCAATCCGCAGATGGCTCATCTGCAAAAGCAGGTGCAAGAACAGGCCAAGCGGGTGGATCTACGCGCTGCTGCCGGGCCTAACGCAACACATGTCGTAATGGGTACGCACATGGTGGAGCAAACTTTGAAGGTCCTTGCGGTAAATGTTAATTCACTGATTAGGATCGAACGAAGAGCCGCGATGTTTAAATTGCTACAAGACCAAACTCCGGATGTACTTTTCGCTAGCGAAACCAAGCTAACCGATAATCACAAACTGGAGTACAATAATTATATTGTTAAAAGAAGAAATCGGCCCAGATCCAAACGTGGAGGCGGTGTCGCGATCTTCATTAAAGAAGGTATAAAATTTCACAGAGTACAAGGGAGTGTTGCGCAGGTTCCGGGTGTTGGAGGCAGTCGTCGTTTACATCCCGCTCCGGAGTGGAAAGCGGCTATACTTGGCCTCTGTTTATGCATCTAAGGATTCACAATCCACCCTATTCATTACAGAGCTCGACACGCTTTTTCGACTTCTGAGGCTGGAAACGGGGGAGAATTATTTTATAATCGGCGGGGATTTCAACGCTAGACATAGAGATTGGGGAAATAATTTGCCAAATACTAGAGGGAACCTACTACTCGATTGGTGGGGTCAGCACGATGTCATGTACAGACTCGGTCTTAAAGCGACGGATAACCCGTCGTTTCTCAGAGGCGGGTCTTATTTGGATCTACTACTGTACGATGAACGTATACGGCTGACAGGTACGAATTTACAAACATTAAACTCTCTGCGCACATTCGTGTATGACAGCGACCATTGCGGTTTTAGCACCGAAATTACAGCACCGAAATTACAGTTCCCAACGAAATTGCGGAATTGGAGGAGTTTGTCCAAAGATATTCCTACAACTACAGTAAGACTCGATGTACACGCTTCTCCGCAACCTTGGCTAGAGCGCTCTCCTTGAACACGCTCCACTCACCGTCCAATAGGAATTTGTCAAAAGAGGAGATCGACAATTACCTAAAACAAATGGACGAGACAATTAAACAAACTATGGACACTACAATACCGCGGTATCGACGTATGACTAACGAAGACCTGTTCCGCAATCCTACTATTGACGCACTGCACCGACAGAAAAGTAGACTTCTGTCAAGACTCAACAACTTGTACAGACAGTTAACTGACCGACAAAACCCGGAGATTAGGACACTGAAGTCGTCGTTTAAAAATATTCAAACGCTAATAAAAGAGAATTACAGAATTTCTGTAAGTTTGCACTGGAACAACAAGGTTCGGGCTGTAAACACCAGCGACCCGAATATGTTTCTGCAAATAAATAAACTAGTTCGGAGATAAAATCAAAACAACCGTCAGTGTCTTAAATTAGCCCGGACAACAGACAACGAATGGTTACTGACAATAGCAGGTATTGAACCAAATGAGGCCGCTGATGATGACGACTTCTTTGTGATCGAGGATCCACAGGAGAAGGTTGAGACCATAGGGGCGACTTTCCAGGAAGTATACAAGGCCATTGATATCATTGGCCCTAATTATGACCTGGATAATCGCGTCTTGGTGCACGACTTTTGCATTCGAATTGAAATAGGGAACTGGCGATCCGAGGGCTCTGGTTTCACCCGGTTTAGCGACGAAAATATGGCAAATAATGTCATTGCCAGAGAGGGTGACCTACCCCCATTCATTTCGAAGGAAGAACTCCATGAAATCTTCGACATAATCAGGGCTAAGAAATCAGTGGGGACCGATGGTATTCCGAACATCGTGCTTCGACATCTTCCTCTAGAAGCGGTGGAAATTTACACCACCCTGTTTAATAATGCAATAAATAATGCACATTATCCAGCGCATTGGAAAATGGCGGTGGTTCAACCCATCCCCAGAAAGGGAAAGGATATATCCAATCCGGCGAATCTCCGGTTGATAAGTATCCTTCCTATCCTTAGAGCTCTGTCTAGGTGCGTTGAGGACAAACATAAAGTTCCGTATAATTAATTCGGTTTTAAGGCGGGACATGATATCTCTCATGCCGCGTCTAAACTGGTGTCCGATATCCAATGGAATAAAGGCATAAAACAGTGCACTGGTGCCTGCCTTGTTGACTTGGAGAAGGCCTTCGACACCGTATGGTTAGAGGGTCTTTTCTATATGCTGACTAGGCTGGGGATCAGTAAACCACTCTTGTACATTCTTTATAATATGCTAACCAACAGACAGTTCATCGTGAAAAATGGTGATGTGACTTCTGTTGGAATATTTCAAATTAAAAATGGTCTTCAGCAAGGCGCGGTCAATTCGCCGATCCTATTTAACGTTTATACAAGCGACTTGATAGGTTCACTTCCCCATACTATTGCATACGCAGATGATTTTATAGCGTACAGAACAGGTCCAAAAATCGAGGTTATTAATACTCTCTTGCAGTGTGACTTCGATAAGATAAGACGATTTTGCTATGACTGTAAGTTGAAAATCAACTTTCAGAAGTCGGAAACCATTCCCTTTAGGACGCCGTTGTCTGGAGCCTCTAGGAATACCAGAAAAAATTGGCGATATTTCTCAATCATTGGACAGCTCGGACAGCCTCTTGCCTGTCGAAATGTAGTCAGATACCTTGGGATCTGGCTAGATCAGTTTCTGTATTTTGGCAAAAATGTAGATGCTGATCTGGCCAGAGCTAAAGGTGCTTTTGGCCTTACAAAGAGACTGTTTTAAAGCAGCCAACTCGATGCGAGGGTAAAGGTAATCTGCTACATGGCCCTTATTAGGCCCATGCTGGTATTTGGTTGTCCCGTGTGGTTCAATGTACGAGCAAGCTTAATGGAAAAGATTCGGGTGTTTGAGAGGGCTTGCCTTCGCTTGTACAGAACACCAGAGTCGGAGTACAAAAAATTTTATCCTAATGAGGTCCTTTACAACAGGGCGAACCTGATGAGGGTCGACAACTTCGTAATTAAGCTGACTCGAAGGCACATTGCAAGAGCAATGACCTCGACGAATAACCTGATATCTGCGGCTTACTACCCCAATTTCCTTTACCACGACAGTGTGCGCTCTGACGGCTTCGTTCCAACGGAAGCATTCCTCTACCTGGATCAGATAGGGTTGATCCAGGATAGATCAGCGGTGCCGTTAATCTTCCATTTTGCTCGGACAGCTGGGGACAGGCGACTCAACTACAACAGAGACGTCGCACACGGCAGTGTGGATCGTCTCAGTTTCAGCAGGGCGGTGGGGAATCGCGAAAAGAGGGATGACGTTCGGCAGCACCAGCATTTCTGGTGGTTGAATGATGGAGAAGATGTTCCGTCGTCGTTTCCGTCAATTACGGACCAGCCTCACTAATGAGGCAGAGCTGACCAATCTGTTTTCTCTGCGGATAGCGATGGCCAGCTTACATAGGTTTAGGTTAGCATTTAAGAAATATATATATATGTAAGAAATGTATATAATTATGTATAATGTCTATGTGTGTGTATGTGCGTATTGTGTATGTAGGTTAAGTAGGTTAAGGTTTATTTTAAGTTCGATATTAAGTTTTTATAAAAAATAAAAAAAATGTCCATATGCGAAGTTTTTGTTTACAAATTGTTTTTTCTTAGCTTTAAGTATACAAAATAAATACTTATAAATAAAATGTAAATAAAGTCGAAAGACATAGATATAAGTATTTAGAGTAGCTTAGAGTGCCTGTGTGGGGACAGTAAGTTAGTACTCGTATAAGATTGTTAAGTAATTTTAAGCTAGCATTTAAGCATTTTTTGTTAGTATGTAAGAGTTAATGATTAAGAAAATGAAATGCTTTAAAACTGTTTAAATAATTAGATACTCCTTCGCTTAAATCTTTGAGCTACTGGACTAGGTACAGTGACTCCAAAAACTATTCGCTTATTCTATGTGACGGAAAAAATAGATATAGAACAAAAACTAGAAAGACTACGAAAATGAAGCGTATTTACAGGGTGTCCCCTAAGTCGTCAGTGATAATTTGGGAAATAATTGTTGGGTATATTCTAAGAAAGAAATCTTTTACAGTAAGGTTCTATCTCCAATGTTGACATCATTTATGGAGGATTTAAGAAAAGGCTTACTTAGGTGTACCTTGAATCATATATTAACGGAAATTTGTCTCTTAATAGTAATGGTAGAAACGTCGTTTAGGATTTTGTTTTTAGAGGAAATACTAGACCGTGTAACTGCGTTTAAAAGCTTCAGATATCCAATTTCTAAGCCAGTTCCATTTGTCTTCCCCCTGCTAATTTTTAGCTTTGAGATCACTTTTCTCGTAATAAACATAACGTTTTACTATTCTTTATTTATGACATTAACAATAATAATATGGGCGGCCGTGGCTCAAGTGGAAGTGGACTGGCTTCCAAATCGGAAGGTTCGGTGTTCGAATCTCAGACTCGCCCGAAAGACATATTCATTTTTTCAGCTAACGAAAATCAAGTAAGATGAGCACCTGATTAGAAATCAACAAAAAGCCAACTTCCACCAAGAATTTTGTCTCCCTATTAAATGTTGGATGCCACCCATGGAGCGAAATAACCACTGACCCCAAACATCTTTCTTTCTCTCTCTATCCCATTTTCCAATAAAAACTTAACACGTGCTCAGGCACTTTAAGTGCATTCATACCCACTTGAGTGTTAAGTTCTTAAAACAAAAAATAAATAAAAAAAATATCAACAAGTTTGCAGGAAAACGCATAGATTTTATAATATATACTTTGGAAAAAAAAAGTAATTTATGATTTTTTACCTACGTTTCTAACAACGGTTGATAATAATTTTCCAGTAATTTTTTTAAAATTGCATAGTTCCTAACAATTTCTAAAGCGTGCTTGTTTAATTAACTATCTGTCAAAACACTCATTTCCTTAACCTGCTCCTTAAAAGTTCTCAGAGAGAGAATTCTAAGAGTTAATCTTGGGGTATGAAGGCTTATTTGAAAAATGTACCAACCAAAAATGTTTAATTTTTTACGCCAATGTCAGTATTTACAAATCAAGAATACGCTGACATTATTTACGTTTATGGGCTGTGGAATGGGAGTTCAGCCAGACCGCGACAAAGATAACATAAACTTTATTCTAACCGACGACTTCCTAGTGAATGAGTACTTGGAAATACGTATAGAAGGCTTCGAGAAACGGGATCAGTTTCAAATACATAAATACGAAGTATTTCGGCTGATGAAAGAGTACCGGATTCTGTTACAACTGATCCATCAATCAGCATAGGCTTTGCAATTCAATGTGTCCAGACACAAAATTTCTAATGTACTGCATGAAGAAAATCTTTGTCCATACCACCGTACAACACTGCTTCCCCATGATTTTAAAAAAGAGCGGAGCTTGAATGACAACGAGTTTATTAGCAGAATCCTTCGAACGGGCGAATCTCAATTTACAAGAGATGGGATCACAAATTTTCATAATATTCATACTTGGGCTGGACAATCCACATACAAGGAGACATAAATCATTTCAACATAAATTCAGCGTCAATATGTGGCACCTTTCACAATTGGAATCAAGTTAACCGGCCCCTTCAAACTATCACTTAGGCTGAATTCTACAAACTATCGGGAGTTTTCATCATCTTTCCAACAGGATGGTGCTCCAGGCCACTACAGTCGTAAGGTTAAGAATTAATCGTTGGATAGGAAGAGATGGACCAGTTCACTGGCCTGCAAGATCTCCTGAACTTACAGTATTCGATTTTTTTGTGTGGGGAAGAATGTAAGAACCTGTGTATTCAAACGAAATATTTACTCTAAATGAATTGGAAGAGCGTATTCTCGAAGCGTCATCAAATGTGAGGCTGCAGTTAGCATCAATCAACAATCACAGTGAAATTAAAAATGGGCTCTAGCATGCATACAAAACAAGGGGGACACTTTGAGCACCTGTTGTAACTATTTTAGTATACACATAAAATAAAAATTATCTATCTATCTAAAACCGCACAAAATCATTTTTTATTCAAAGCCTTTGTAGCTTAAAGCAAAAATTTTTTTTTTTTAATTTTACCTGTTGCAGGTTTTCCTAAGTATCATAAAATCTATGGGTTTTTCTGCAAACTTGTTATCCCTTTTTTTGCTGTTTCTACGTTCATAAAAAAAATAGTAAAACGTTATGTTAATTAGATATTAGTTATGATAATTAGAAAGTGACCTCAAAATCAAAAACTAGCATTGGCAACAATAATGGATCATTCTTTGAATTTTAATATCTAAAGACTCAAACAAAATATCAACTTTGTTTAAAGGTAGTTACAAACACTAGTATTTCTTATAAAAACAAATTCACAAACGAAGTTTCTGCCATTAGTATTAACAGAGCAATTCCCGTTAAAATCCTCAATAAATTATGTCAACTTACTATAGAACTATTTTTTTCTTAGAATGCACCCAAGAATTATTTGACAAATTATCCTTGATCAATTAGAGGATACCGTATATATTTATTGTACATAAAAGCAATAAACAAAAAACAGAAGACAAATGGGCTGCCACATGATTTAACAAAATAAATTAAGAAAGTATTTATGAACTTCGCTGTTATATGTCCAAAAAGTATTCGATTAATCAATAACCTTTGTAATTTATCTCTAAGTAACTTCTAATAGAAAAGAAATATGCAATATTTCAATATTTGTTTTTCAAAAAGTAACAACAGAACAGTTCATTCTAAAGTTTTTGTGATCATTGGTGATTTTTTCTTAAATTGGGTCGAAAACGAAGGGAAATATCAGTGGATGAGCGGAAAATTATTTTCGATCTGCATAACTCTTGTGCATCGATTTGGTCTATTACTAAAAGCGTTGATCGGCCATATTCTGTAAAAAGCATAATCGCTAGGTATTCTGGAAAAAATAATATATTCAGTGTTCCGCGATCGGGTCGACCATGCATTTTAACCGAAAGAGAAAAGCGTGCGGTAATTACGAAAGTAAAACAAGACCCCAACAATTTGTCCACAATTTTTCACAATTTAATTTTATTACAATATTATCGGTACACCACGTGCCCATAACCTGGGCGAGACTAACTGATTTTATTTCGTGTCAAAAAGAGTGTTCATAATATGAAGACAAATAACACATTTCAAAATGTACGCTTCATAAAAAAAATCACTCCAACTGATGCGACATGTACATTCAATACATTGACACCAAATGAGAGCCACATCTGTGCAGACGTTTGATAGAAACCGTACAGACTCAAAGGAATGCATTTTTCCAACCATCTGGGATTTTTTCTTGTTAGACAAAAATGAAGATCTTAATCGAGATGAATAACAAAAGACCAGAACCGTGTTAGATCTTCTGGTGCTTTTGGTTTAAAATGTACTTAAAACGGTATGACAGCCACATATGTTAAAATCAGGGTGACTACATGAGGCATTAATCTTCATCGCATAGACGTCCTACCGTCACCATATGCGTTAAAACTCTTTGAAGGACAACCGACAAAAATCGGTGTGCTTCAGGTTGTTTTCATATTTTTCATCAAACCAGGAATTAACGGCCAACAAAACAAAACAAGTTACATCAAAGAGTAAACATTGGTAGTTATAGCTCGCAGTTACAGGCAGCAACGGAATTCGTGCAGAAACCATTCTTTGAACTCAAGTAGACTGGCAATTCAGTAACAGAGCCCTCTCTCGTAAGACTAAACTTTCTTTATAAAAGTACAAACCACCCCGATCGTGCTCTATAGCAGTGGCTTTGATCTTGTCGAAGTGAATGAAGAAGCACTTGTTTGTTTTGAGAGAAAGATACTGCGTGGGTTGTTTGGTCCCGCTTATGTTGACGGGGAATGGAGGAGAAATCTCAGGTAGAAACTCTACGGGCGTTCTACGATATCTATTTAGTCAGGCGCCTGCGAATAGAAAACACAGCTCCGGCCTAAAGAGTCTCCAGGTTCTAACCCGAGGAACAGCGCAGCAAAGGATAACCACATTGTACGATCAGCGAGTCTGACCGCATTGATGTAAAAATTTACGTTATTATTTTAGAAGAAAAATTCACATCAAAAATGAATTGGAATTGGGGGGATATGGATTCTGTGGGTCTTTCCGGGTGTAATATATTTTTGGTAATTTTTTCCACAGCGAGAGCACAGATGACGCAGCGACAGGAGACGACGAATCAAAAAAACCAAGCGTGAACAAGAGAAAAAAGAGGCCCAAAATGAGCGTTTATTGCGTTTTATACAATTCAATTGGTATAAATTTTAACGAATGCTAACAATCATTAAATACGATAAATATGGCGGCTCGATATTCGTAGGCGCCAAGTTTAAATATTAACGAAATTTAGTACAATGAAGATTATCGATTTAATTCAAACAATTTGCAATTTACAATTCAATAAATATCGTGTTGTGTGTTGTTGATAAAGTGCTCGAACACACATATAAGGAGGCACACATACATAAGTGGAAGGGAGTGCGGCACTGGACTGTCAGTTGACGTAAACATGAAATCGATTTTTTCAGCACTTAGATCTGTCTTCGGCCATAATTAGAGCCAATAATGTAGCGACAAAAATCCTGCACTTAAAGCCAATTGAGACCCCACATTACCTCCAGGCTTGTTCGAGAATGCATGGCCTCCTTCAATTAAGATAGATAGCTGAGATCCCTGACTCTTGAGGTCCTAGGTCACAACGGGATCTCAGGAAAATAAGATCTCTAATGAACCCCCCGGATCAAAACTCGTGTTGGAACTGCCTGAGTCGTCATTTGAGTCTCTTATGATCACAACTGTAAGTGGCAATCATTTCCAGGTTACAAGCAGATAATACAAATGTTTCTGGACGTCAATTAATAGGGATAACGACTACAATGTTTACTATTTGGGTTATACGACACCGTGGAGTACTTCCTCTGTGAATACCCAACTGAAGCTCATGTATATTAGGCTGCAAGTGCTAGTGCTTTCTTCGGAAAGCTGGAAAACGTCACTGGAATGAATTTAGAATGAGAGTAGTGGAACTAATTCCTTGTCTGAGTGAACTACTCCGAAAAAAAAAGAATGTTTGCGGTATTACTTGCGGTATTTTTTTTCGGATATTGTACTTAAGCACCAGGATTAAAATTGCTTATGTTGAAAACCCTTTTCTATGTAGTATTTATTCTTTTCCAAGTACTCTCTGGGTAAAATTAGAGAATTGGGGGTTCCAGCCGATATCATCACTTTTTTACATTTTTCGATTGGGAAAATTTTCATCGAGTTGTGTGTGATTTGATAGTGTCCTGTTAAAACCATATTGCTGTAGTTTTGTTCAACAAAACGAATTCCCATTATATTATGATTTAGATCATCAATTATTGCTGTTGTTATCATCGTGCAGTAAATATGAAACAATGATGCCGCCAGCCCAAATGGTTCTCAAAACAAGTACTTAACCAGGGTGTAATTGTAATTGGAGTATCAATTGACGATTTTTACTGCCCCAAAAGCAGCCTTTTCCTTTATTAATAAGGTCAAATGTGCCTCGTCGCTCCTGATGGCTTTTTGGCAAAAAATGGTGGTTGCTTATAGGAGTAAATCTGAAGAATTTATGTTTGGTTAAGTAACATATATGCTCTCAAATGTTGACGAACACAAACAGAAAAACAGATAAAACTTATCATTATAAGTGGAGGGTGTAGACCGATTCCAAGTAACAATTATTAGGATACAAGAAATGCGGTGGGATGGGCCGAGGAAACGAAAGATGAAAGACTATGACATCTATTAGAATGATTGCTAAAGAGAGCAGAAGCAGACCCTATTTGGATGTGGTGTTCTCATTTGACGAAGTATGTGCGAGTATATTCCTGATAATAATCCGCTTCAAGGCTTAATTTGCCAATATGGAACAACAGAGGAAAATGGACTCAAACTACTCGACTGTGTAGAGGAGCGAATTGCCATCATTGCCCGCTTATATTTCCCTTATCGACAAAGTCACCTGATTATAAAAGTCAAACAGATTGGAAAAATTGCAATCAACCTAAGATATAACTCCAGTATTCTGGTTGTTTGAATGATTCGGGGTGCCTAAATCAATTCAGACCATTGTTATGAATTAAATTATTAGATTAATTAATTAGAACAATATACATTACAAAAATTGCTTCCTACCTTTACGAGGGGCGTTCAACATATTCTCGGTATCGGGGTGAAGCTGTGGTTGTATATATAAATTGACTTATTTATCAAGTAATACTATTATTTTAGTGCATTCATGTAAAATTTCATATAAATGTGATTATTAATTCGCGTTTTATCTCTAGTTAAACAGAATCATAATGGCAACTGAGACGATGATGGTGAAAATTGAGCATCGCGCTGTAATTAAATTTCTCACTAAGCAAGGAAAAAGTCAAAAAACTATTCATGAAAAGATGGTGGCTGTTTACCAGGGTTCCGCACCTTCATTATCAACTGTGCAAAAGTGGTCAAGTGAGTTCAAGAGAGGCAGAGAGAGCATTGACGACGACCCCCGCTCCGGCGCCCCGGCTACTGCTTGTACGGGAGAAAGCATCAAAGAAGTCGAAAAACTTGTTCTTGAGGATGCCCGAATAAAGGTGAAAATGATGGCTGAGATCACCAAGCTTTCAATTGGTACCATTCACACCATTCTTCATGACCATCTTAACCTTTCAAAGGTCAGTGCAAGGTGGGTGCCACGAATGCTCACAGCGCCTCAGAAAAAAGTGAGAATCGCATGCTGTAGAGAGCTTTTGGAGATGTGTAGTGAGACCGCGGACGGTGTTATGGATCGAATTGTTACTGGGACGAAACATGGGTCCACCACTATGACCCTGAAAGCAAACAAGAGTCCATGCAGTGGCATAAAAAAGGAACAGACCCCCCGAAGAAGTTCAAAGTCACTCCGTCTGCCGGGAAGCTCATGGCCACAGTTTTTTGGGACTCAAAGGGAATCTTGCTCATTGAGTACAAAAAAAAAAAGGTGAAACCTTCAACGCCACATCCTACGCTTCCACTTTGCATAATTTGCGGGAGGAAATTAAAAAGAAAAGACGGGGTAAACTCGCAGCGGGTGTGTTGCTTCTTCATGACAACGCTCCTGTTCACACGGCGCGAGTTTCCAAGGCTGCTGCGCGAGATTGTGGTTTCGAAGAAATCCAACACCCACCCTATAGTCCAGACCTTGCCCCTAGCGATTATTTCCTGTTTCCGGATTTGAAAAAATGTCTTCGTGGAAAAAGATTTTCGGATGATGAAGAACTCAAGTCGGCCATAAATGGGTATTTTGCAGAGAAAGAGAAAATTTATTTTTTTGAGGATTTAAAAAAGCTCATCTCAAGATGTAACAAATGCATTGATGTTAGGGGAGATTATATTGAAAAATAAAAAGAATTTAAATTGAATTCGCATTTTCCTTCATATCGATACCGAGAATATATTGAACGCCCCTCGTATATTATAATTTTTAATGATTCACCAATGGAAAAAAAAGAATAGGAGATTTTGTTAATAAACCATGAATTATTATTTGAAATGATTAAATAGTTATATACGTAGTGGTAACAATACGAATACCAGTTTTAAATGCATTATTCGTTAAAAGTCATTATATCGTTATTAAAAGCTGCGACGAGAAGGGTAGAAAAAAGTTGAGAAATTCATTAAAAGACATAAAAAAAGAAAATAAAAATAAATTTAAGGAATTTAGGAGGCAATTAATGAGTTAAAAGTAGATTTCAATAAGACATTTCGAAAAATTAAACAAAACAAGAATACCTTTCTTAGCTCACTATTATAATTAAATCCCCTGCACTTGATCTCGATAATAGACAGTGAAGTGAAGACAGTGAATGAGTTATATAGTTCCCAATTAAATTGATATAACTACCTCGCCTAACTATAGAACAGTTTCAATACTTTATAGTCGTATAAATGCCTACGGGGCAATATATTGATTATTTTAAAGATGGCTCCCATCTTGAGTTGAACAGCGTCATTATAGTTATCTTTTTTGGGCTGTGATTAGAGGGTGCAGGATCTTAACATCAGAACTGCCCCAGCTAGGAATACCATATTCTAAACGAAAATTGACCAACGCGTTGTAAAGATTTGGTGGCACAAGCTTACATAAGTGAAATAATTTGTTCAGGGACAATTTATAAATTTTTTAACATTTGTAATATGCGCTTTCCAATTAGGTTTGCAATCCTAGATATTAAAATTCAGAAACAGATTCTAGCTGAATTCAGGAATCATTGCAGTTACGATGTAACTGGAATTGTAAACTCGTTTATTAGAGAGAAACGTAGAATTTTAGTTTTACTACTGAGAACCATTTGATGACACGTGCGTCACCTTGCTAATGTTTTAGGGTTTCCAAGATAGTATGCAGCTTAAGACAGAACCAGATCATCAGCAAAGGCGACAATATTACCGGTTAGATATAGGTTAAATATAGAGTTAATGTAAACGAGGAAAAGGAATGGTCCTAGGACTAACCCTTGAGGAACCCCTAAATTTGAACAAAGAATTAATTCACTCAATTGATTCACAATTTGAACAAGGAATTGAATCGTATTCACACGAACAAGCTGTGCTCTGTTTCGAAGATAGGATGAAAACCAGCTGAATCGATATCTGTGAAGTATATTCAACAACAATTTATGATTAACTACAATCGATCAAATGCCTTAGTCAGATCAATTTAAAGTTTTGTTTTCTAAATTTGACTGTCATTTCCATCTTCAGTACATTTCCATCTCCTGAAGCCAAATTGAGGTATACTAAGGATTTTCTATTTACCACAAAATCCTACCATTCTTTCAGTAATTATTTTTTCAAAACCGGTACATAGATATCAGCCTATAATTATTTGGGTCACTTTTGTTAAATTGTTTATGCATTGGATTTATTATTTCCGTTTTCAAGTGCTCTGGGAGTATACCTCTTTCAAAATTAGTGGTAACAAGATATGTCAAACGTTGAATAATCAAGTTAAAATTTTTTCTTGATGAGAGTGCTACTTATACCATTTATTCCACACGATTTTAGCACATGAAGTACTTCAGCTTCAGTAATTAAGCCAAAAAAGAATGATGATATAATTTCTTTATAAAGTAAAGATTTTTGATGAACATTTGCAGGGTTGTAAAGGGAAGAATACCTTGTTCAACAAAAAAATCTACAGTACAGGGAAGTTAAGAATGTTTGCCTCCCATTCTATTTACAAGGAAAGCAGAAGCACTTCGCTTTTAAAAGCTCTCATAGGAATACTATGATATGTGTATTGGTCAATAGGAATTTCTAAATATAATTACCATAGAGTTGCCATCTACCTTTGTTTTTGAGAAAAAAGTAAATAAAATGGATAAACTACATTTTTTTTATTTATTTGTATTTATTGCAGTGTTAAACGTTACATAATAATAATTTATTATAAAACCAAACTATTTTTTTTTAGTTTTAAACGCATTTTATTTTCTAATCAATAACTCTTTTCTAACAAAAAATGCTTAAATGCTAGCTTAAAATTACTTAACAACCTTATACTAACTTACTGGCCCCACACAGGCACTCTAAGCTACTCTAAATTCTTATACTATGTCTTTGGACTTTATTTACATTTTCTTTATGGGTATTTATTTACTATACTTAAAGCTAAGAAAAAATATTGTTAACAAAAACTTAGCGGCCTAGAAAACCAAACTAATTTGAAGAAAATTCACAACTGCTGTCGTTCTCACCATTTAAAGTTATAACAATCTTCTCTGTAGCTGTTTTGACGAAAACATCTACATCCCATTTCTTATGTTCAACTTTTATTGTAGTTCCCGTTTTCCCAAGTGCTTCTGTTAATAATAGCTTACCATTTTTGTATTTTGAAAGTTTTTTTTTTGCTTTGCAATAAATCATTTTACTTGAACCCATATCAACTCTATGGGATTAAGCTTGCAGTGGTAAGGCGGCAATCAATGTGCTTGAAGTGCTTTATGTCCTTCCACTTGAGCCAGTTTATCTACCACGTGTGCCTCAAGTTTATCTTTATGGCGTTTGACAACATCTAACAATTCGGGTTTCACCATCTTTTGCAATGCTATTTTATATTAAAAACTCTTACGCCGGACGATAACTCTACTCATAGTTCAAACATTCACAGTTTTTGCTTAGTAAATGAAAACAAAAACGTTTTTTCTTTCATTATGTGACCGTGTCATAAAACTTTTATTATAACTTAACATACTCTTATATAACATCATAAATTTATTCGCGTTAACCGGACTTTATTCTTCTAAAACTACGTGCACGTTATGGAAAATCGAACATTTTAGGCGTCAGAGAACCTTATGATGAAACTACTTTTATTAACCTCAGGTCAAGAATACACTTTATTATACAAATTGCTTTCAAACCTAATTGCTAAACTCTTGGTATATACATATGTTTGTTTAGTTTTAAGCTTACCTTATGCCAATCATATTTGCTTGTTCTAAAAAATATTAATCATTGCACACAGCAACCATATATAAAAAGTTATTTTCAAAATTCCTATATAACATATACCGTAAGCAATCAGTTGTATTATAAATTACAAAATTCGGGGATTCTACCATTCCTGTGGTGCGGTAAGGTAAGTGTGGTATTCAATAAAGGAGACCTTGGGTAATCTGGGAGAAATAATAATAAAATTCGGTAGAACTACCCAATATCATTCTCACTTATTCAATTTGATTTTGGAATAACGGCCTAAGTTGAGATAAGTGGTTATTCCGTTATTTCCATGCGGCAAAATAATGCTTTAATGGGAATGTGCCATAATTTATTGCAAATGGTATCAAATGTCATTGTGCTTTGGAATTTATATTGGAGATAGATAGCAATAGATACAGCGATACACACCTGAAGAACATGGTTACTGTATTGCTCGTTCGACCGAGAATATCACTGCTATGGCCGAGGACGTCCGAGAGAGCCCACAAACATCGGTAAGACAATGATGAACACAGTTTGGCATCAGCAGACGTTCGTTGCGTCGAATTTTTGTGCATGACCTCAAGATAATCCCTTATAAAATGCATGCTTTTCACCAATTGCTGCCTGCTGACCGTCAAGTGAGGTTAACTTAACTCCCATGCTCTGTTAAACCTGGTGCAAGAAGAGGATGATTTCGTATCCAAAATCATACTGAGCGAGAACACCATAAAAAAGTGATTGGCACTTTTTTTTGGGGACGCCGACGGCACCACCATAACCGTAACGGGTGAGCGCTACAGACAGATGTTAAACGAATTTGTTTTGTCGCAAATTGCAGAATTTGCAATGGAAAAATTGCTGATGGAGTACCCGCTTACACAGCTGTGGCAACGATGGAGATTCTGAATCACCAATTTTCAGGAAGTGTAATCTCCCGTTCCCACAGATCTGACGGCACCAGACTTTTTTCTTTGGAGAACCACAAATCTCGCAAGTCTTAAAAGTCAACATTTAAGAAGAATTCACCAATTTGGAGACAAATGTGCATCAACTCAGGTGGTGGTCAATTGACCGATTGTTTTTTTTCAACTTAATGTTATCAGCACCTTCACGTAAACTTTTCGTGAAAACAGAGCCCATTTTTTTAATTTCCAACAAAACGGCAGCCAATTCACATTATGAAATTTCTTTTGCCCCACATATATTAATAGGCAAATACGAATTTTGGGCAAAGCCGCAAAGTAAGTGTGGTTTTCAATAAAGCAGACCTCAAGTAATCTGAGAAAAATGATAAAAAATTTTATCTCTAACAGTGTTAGAGATAACGAAAATTCAAGTTTTACATCAGCGCAAATTATGAATGTATGCATTTCGACGGAGTTGACCACGAGAAACTCGGGAAAAATGATGAAACAAATTTTACTACCTTTACCTAATAATTATCGAACTAAAAAATATTAATTTCAATATTTTCATCATTAAATCATTAAATACTAATTTCAATATTTAATTTTCTTTCTTGATAGGTGAAACCGATAGCCAAGCTAAACAAAAAATGCGCTATACAGTAATTAAATTATTCCTTGAAAGAAGCAATGCTTGAAGTGTCCACACATATACAACATGTACATACGTACAATGTATATAGTATGATACAGGAATTATATTGCAACTTATTGAGTCGTTATTTGTGAAATTTTTTCTTCTCTACTATAAAACCGCAAGAACATACTTACTCATGTACGAGTATGTGTATTAGAGTGGTCGTTATTTTTAAAAATTTTAATTTTTTTTCGAGTACCCGTTTTTTTGTTCCTTTACATCTACAAACAATATCCTCTTTTTTATTACGATCATATTAACACGTGCCGCACTGGGCTTAAAGTTTACAAACCATTGTTTACAAACATTTGCATAGGCACCCTTTAGCCTCGCGTGTAGAGTTGTAGGTGTCATTGTGTTTGATTTTTGGAGTGTGCATTGATTATTTCACAATTCATTCTTCGTGGGTAAAAATTGCGGGGGCGGTTTGTTATTCAAAAGTTTTAATAATCCGTGGTCAGTTTCATTAGCCCAAAAATATTTATGGTCGATGCCAAGTTACCATCAAAACGTGATGTGTTTAGTGTTTTGTTTTATATACATTGTATACTCGTAATATGCGAAAAGTAAAGTCAAGTTTAACAAATAGTGTTTTTTGGTTACAGACCAGTACTTATTTTTTTGGAAAAAGGAAAGAGACTCTACTAGTGATCGATATCATTGCTTAAAACAATTTAAAAAACTTTATGACGAACTTCGAAACATTGAAAAAAACTAGAAACACTTTTTTTCAGCAGAAAAAAAAAAGAATTAGCTTTTGAGGAAACATTAAATGATTTATTCGACATCGTACATGCATCTGCCTTGATGTGATGAAAATTAAAGAAGATAATCGGCTTTTATTAATACAAAATCAAAAAAGTCAACCTGGATGTATGCTAGGAACGGACTTTAAAATTGAAACCTAGAAAACTAGATAAGAATTCTTTCCATTAAACAACAAGTAGAGGAACATCAATGCCAATCCATTTTTCACGAAAGTGAATTGAATTTTATATTAAAATATTTGACTTCAAAAAAAAAGTTTTCATGGTGGAACTTTATTCTACAAGTTCTTATGAGGAACAACTTGCAGTTAGAAATGTTAGTACTGGCTCACCAGTCCCAGGTCCTATAAGCCTAAGCACAAGTAGATATTTTAATTCCCAGACTTTCAGCACTACTCGACAAACGTAAAATGGGTGACAAAGGTGCCACTGCCACAGGGGTTAGATACCCTTATACTGTTGCCACGGCGCGGACGGAAAGATAGAAGGAGGAGAAAGGAAATTTGTTTTTGTAGTAGTTGTAGTTTGAAACTCAGGTGTATTTGGTTTTGGAGCTAATCTCCAGTAGAGGGAGTCCGAATAGGACGGAGAGTTTTTTCTTCACTCAGGGTGATTCGAAGGTTATAATTCACACTTGTTTTTTGTGCTTGAAAACTCTACAACAGCCAAATCTACGTGTCAGTGTTATGCCTTCACACGCAGAATTTTTCTGGCTGAGTTCCAATTACACAAATGAACAACTTGTCATGGGTAGGATTCGAACCTTGACCCTTCGAGCGAGAAGCGATTGCTAGTACTATTACACCACTACACCATTGCAAATATAAGGAAAGAAATTCTTTTGTCTGCGATGGAAAAGCCTGAAGATGATTTTCCTTGAGATGGCTAAAGGAGTTTCTTGAACTAATCGTAATTTTTTTTAGGGGAAACACCGAGAGATGGCATTTTTCGAACGCCGGGAGATTATCATTTAACTCGATGGATAGTTTGGCTTCCTAAATAAATGTTTTCTAAATGCTATAAAAGTAAATTTTCTTAATGTACACCATACCTATAGTAATCAAATAAATTTAAAATTGAAATTGAAAATGACAAGGGGAATATATTGCCTTATTTAATATTGCTCCAGCAACAAATTAAATTGACTGCCAAAGCTGCAATATCTTTGTCGATTATCTGTTGTTTTATTGTCGAGTTCTACACTCAATCTGGTTTTGGAAGCAATTCCTACTACAAGTAAGTATATTCATATTTTTGTTTTAAAAAACTGCCTGCTTACTGTTATATATATTTAATGAGCGTGAACAAGATGAACAACACGAGATGAGAGAACAACATTTTTTCCTCCTTCTAAAAAAAAAAATCCTTAAACATTAATTCCTTTTTAATAACACAACATAAATCATAATTCATAGATATAAGTATATAAATGTGCGTAGTCAAGATTACTTTTATTTTTTGCAATTTACTTGTTTATTAAATGTATATTCAATCTCTTTCTTTTTCTTCTTTCCTATTCCGTTGAGCATTAAGACCGATATCTACTTTTCTTACGATAGACGCTGAAAGAAATCTATTTTGTTTTATTTTGTTTCTCTTTATTTGATATATATGAGCTTCTTTATTAATCCCATTAACATTCAGTGAATATCTGTATTTACTCAGCTTTTTCAAAACTTTTCCTGAAATCCATTCCACATGAAAAAATATTTCTAACTATATACTCGTAAAACTGTTTCTCCTATCTTGTAAACATTTTTGTTGATAATAATTGTTTTATGTTGTTTGTGTGTCTTTCTTTTTAACTTGTTTTCCATCTGATCGTTCTTATATTTATTCTTTATCACAGCAATTTCCCTTATAATCAGGTCTAATAAAAGAAAGTAGCATTTTTAGCTTTAATTTAATCAAAAAACTAGGAGGTGATAATTTCATTACAGTGCATGGAGATTTCTATATTTTACTAAAAAATTGTTCAAAGACAAATGACGTGAATTTTTGATCAAGTAATATTTTCTTTATAGCGGCTTTACATGTTTGCACAGCTATCCTTGCATTACCATTTGACTGTGGATGGTACGCTGGTGACTTATATACCTTTATTCCATTTGTACAAAATTCAACAAACTCCTCCGAATTAAAATGAGGCCCATTATCACTAACGATACTCGAAGGTAACCCAAATATCCTAAACACGTTTCTTAACGTTTCAATTACACTTTTTGTCGTTATGCGATTTATGGCAATTTATAAAGACTGAAGATTGGTGTATTTTACAAAAATGGATTCTCTCAAATTGATAGTCAGGTGTAGGCCATGTAGTGAGATTAATTTCATTTGAATTTTGTCAAACTCACAACGTCTACATGCCCGCTCTTGTGTCAATTTTATCCCCATAAAACACACATTCTGACTCGGTCGCTATTGAAAATATTTTTAGTATGGTCTAATTTCTACACAAATATCCTTTGGCCACCCAATTCTAATAAATTCATTAATACTTCATCCATTTTCTTCTTCCGTCTTATGTATTCAATATATAAAGCAAAATCCGAAAGCTTCAAAGAATTTCTGCTATCGTCTTGAACCTATGTTGGAGAAGGGTGGCAGCCTAGATAAAGCTTTTGCATTCCCAATTTTCAAACCTTTCATGGACTTAATACGTGAGCACAGCGCCAACTCTATAAGCACTTGCATCTACGGAAATTAATTTTGGTTTGTTTGCATCAAAACATCAATCTCTAATACAAACTGCTTACTTCTGTGGAACGCTTTCCTTTGAACTTCATTCCAACACCATGTTTCGTTGAACGAACTTAACTCATGCAAAACAGCCATCTCAAAAAATAAATTTGGAACATATTTATTATAATAAATTATAATATCCAAATATGATTTAAGCCAGGCTTTATTATGAGGCTCAGGTGCTTTTCGAACGGCTTCTAAGTTCATTCTTGGTTTTGGGTTTATACCTGAGCGACTAATGCAATATCCTATATACTTTACTTCGCTTTTAAAAAACTTACACTTGTCGAAATTTCCTTTAACATTGTACTGGAAAAGCTTATCTAACACTAACACTTAGTTACTCATGGAATCCTTTTTATTACTACCTCCAATCAAAAGATCATCGAAATATTTCCGCACCATTATAATGCCTTTCAAATTTTATTCGATAATTCCTATGGAGCTGTATATAAAGCGAAAATTAACCTTGCATATTAAAATAATTCAATATTTGTGTTGATAGTCATCAATTACCGCGACCGTTTACTCAATGCGATCTGTAAATACGCACCCTAGAGGTCTATTTTACAGAACCAAGCTTTTAAAAATATCATTCATTCTGGGTATAATTGAATATTCCATCTCGACAGAACTTTTCACCTTTCTTTTACAATTTACACATGACCTTATCGATCCATCTCTGTGTTAACTGTTACTACAGGGTTTGCTCATTTATTCCTCTTAACTGGAATCAACGCCCCTGTCTGACATAACTTCTCTAATTCCTCTTTGATTTTACCCCTTAAGGAACCGTAAATGCACTACAAAAAAAAATTTTACTACCTCAATTTCTTTCTCGAAATGTTTTATTACCTAATCGTTCGTTTTAGAAATATGGGCTCATATTTACTTGTTATACTACGAGTATCATAGTTAGAAATTCGTTTTGAGAGCTGATCTTGCATAACTTTCCATCTTTAGTCTCAAAAAAATTCCTCCACTTTGAATATATGACCTTTACCGTGATGATCGAACTTGTCGAGCTGTAGAGGATGAGTAGGGTCAATGAATCTCGAGAAATTTTCCAGACGAGTCCTGAACCTAAAGGATGCTCGTCCCAGAACACTCTTTTTCAGACCACAGATACATCCAATTCAGCCTGAGTGATGCTACTCCCAGCTAACCAGCATTCCGGAATTATCGAAAAACTGATTGGCCAAAATACAGAGGAATACTGTCAGAAACTGCACTCTCAAGTCTCTCGCGTGACAACAACGAGCTTGACATAAAAGTCCGGGAATTCACCCTGGCTCTCAACCAGACTATGGCCGCTTCCTGTGCTCTTATTCTGCCTAGAGGCACAAAAAAGCCGCTCTGGTGGACATCAGCGCTGGGACTCTTTCCTTGCAGAAGAAAGAAGAACTATGGAAGCCAAAGCGCCAATTCTGGAGGTGATCAAATCTCAGAAACCTCTGATGTATCGCGGCTAAGAAAAATACGCTCTACAAATCTTATGATGCCCAGCTGTTTGAAAATAACCGATGGCTCTTGGGCAACCTCAAGCGATGAACCACTCAACCTGCTGCAGGACACCCATTTTCCATGTAGCTCCCAATTCGGTGCCAGTAGCAACCCAAACAGGACTACTGCAACCGTGACTAACATTCATGGTCTGATTACAAGAGACAAACTGCTCTGGGCGCTGCATAGCTTCAAACTATATAAGTCTGCTAGTCCGGACGGAATAATACCTGAAGAGCTCAGAGGTCCCCAGATATTATCCTACCTGCGCTGGAAAATATTATGAGGAGCTGTGTAGAACTGATCCACATTACTCTGTCATAGAGAGAAGTCAATGTAGTTTTCATTCCCGAAGGCGGAAAATGTTCTCATGTTGTCCCAAAGGACCTCAAACCTATAAGTCTATCATATTTCCTTCAGAAAAATCTAGAATGATTGATTGATATCCATATACGAGCTAAAATTGATTCAAGACTTCTGTCAACGACTCATCATACCTATTGCAAAGGAAAGTCGGTGGAAACGGCTTTGCACTCTCTGACAAGCCACATCGAATGATCCCTACAATATAAAGAGTACACAATGGTTGCTTTACTGGACATAGAGGGTGCCATAAACAACGTCACCACATCCGCAATCGCGACTGCACTGTCAACTCTGCAGGTAGATGACTCACTTGGGAAGTTGATCAGTTTTATGCTAAATAGCAGGATAATCAACTCCAAACTGGGTGGGGCTTCTGCTAAAAGATGTGTCAGCAGAGATACGCTGCAAGCCGACGTCCTCTCTCCCCTTCTTTGGAACTTAGTGGTTTGTGAACTATCGATATATGAACTTGGAAGCCGGTGGTACCAGGGTGATTTCCTATGCGGTTGACCGTGTTATAGCCGTCTTAGGTAAGTATCTTAATACCATTAAAGAACTTCCTCAACTAAATCTTAGCAAATTAACCCGTTGGGCAGATCGCTGTGGATTGGGAGTAAACCCCCATAAAACTGATCTTGTCCTCTTTTCCAGGAAATATAAAATTCCAATTACAGGCCCTCAATAAACGATACCAGTTTAGTCTTTTCCGATACAGCGAAATATTAGGGTCTCATTTTTGGCAGGAACCTAAACTGGACACCTAACATTCAAGAATGAGTCAATAAAGTTACAATAGCTTTTTTCTCTTGCATAAAAGCCATTGGGAATAAATGGAGCCTTCAACCCCGCATAACCCACTGGCTATACATTTCGGTCGAGACTCATACTCACCTACGGGATGGTCGTCTGGTGGACGGTCTTAGAAAATGCACTCAACAGCATTAAACTAAACAGACATTCTGTTTGATTTGACACCCTCCGATATTTTCAGCAGGCAAGTACCTGCGACTGCAGCTATTCACCTTAAACCGACTAAGCAATGGACAAATAATTCACTTGGCCTCGCCAACATTCTTAATACATTAGGAATCCCCACAGAGAACATCGATTATACCATACCTGAACTTTGGTTTGACAAAAACTTCCATGTAGGCTTCCCCTCTAGATCACTCTAGGAGGAAGATGCTTTCATGGAGGATAAGTCAATCCATCTCGACATAGATGGATCTAAAACCGATAGCGGAGTTGTTGGCGGTGTTTTCTCAGATAAGCTAAATCTAAGACCCTCTTTCCGTCTTCCAAATCACTATAGCGTGTTCCAGGCGGAAATTTTGGCGATTAACAGAAGCTCTGTTCTGGCTGAATAAAAACGTGATATCTGCAAAGGATAACCGCATCTTTTCGGATAGTCAGGCCGCCATCAGGTCTCTGGACTCGGTCTCATTATATTCTAAAATTGCCCTTGCATGCCGATCATCTCACATGGAGATGGCAGAGCAGCTCAACATTCACCTTTGTTGAATGCCGGGCCCCAGAGTCATTCCAGGGAACTGCAGAGCCGATGAACTCGCCAAAATTGGAACCACTCTACCTATCCTACCGGTAAAGGGTAGTATAAGTATACCAATCGCTACGTGCAAACTAACATTAAAGCTGGATGCCAATAAAAGGACAGACCTTATATGGACTGCTGGGCAAATATGTCTAACGACCAAAGAGATCTGGCCAAAGCTGGATCTGAATAGCTCTAAGTGTCTGATCCCTTTAAATAGGAAACATCTAAGCGCCATAATAGGTGTAATCACTGGACACTGCCTCATAGGCAAGCACGCAAGAAGGCTTGGTGCTTTTACAAATGACTTCTGTAGAAGCTGCATGGACGAGGAAGAGGATGTAGAAAATATAGACGTTAACATTCTCCTACACTTCATTGTAAGCTCAAACTAGTTCCATTAGTAAGAGGATCATATTTCGACGTGGCATCACAATGGGTCAATAAGCCTAAGTAGGTTGGTATTTCCAACAGCCACTCTTACCTACCTACCTACCTTGGATATATGAACTCCAGCTAATTTCTTCCTAATAAAACCGTAAGCACATGCTTGCTCTTAATTATCACTAGCTCGAGATTATAAGATTTTACATAGCATTTCACTTGCACACAAATTTTTTCCCGCTATAACCATGTTATCCCCCGATAGAAGTTTTAAAGTATTACTCTCTGCAATTAATTTAGAATGGTTGAAATATCTTCAAAGGTCAGATTCATAATACACAAGCCAGAGTATCAATTTCCATTGGAAATGTTGTACCTTCAACTACGAGTAATACATTAATTGCTAAGGGTCTCTGCCTGTCATATCCCACACAATTGGAATATTTTAGATCCACTGATTCTTTTTCCTCGAAACCTACTATATTGATCCTACACGTTCTATTTTGCTTCCTAAAACAGTATCTATTAAAATGTCTTAACTTGCCATGATTATAACACGGCTTGCTTCTGTTCCGCTGGACATGTGCTGATGCTGCTTCCGTTGTTCATTCGGAGTCTCTATGCTCCGATCCGATACCATAATGTGATGATCTCGATCTCTGCTTGTCCTTGCTTCTAATAGATTGGATGTTGCTTGATCTCCGTCAATTTGATACATAGTAAATATTACCGGTTTTCATCATATACAAATTACTGTTGTATATCTCCATGCAAACTACTTTTCTACGCTCTTGAATTCGCCTTCATTTAAAATACTTTTCTGGATTTTTTTGTTAAAAGTGCTCTCTCTAAAAATGATCCTAATTCGCACTCATTTGTTAACTGTTTTAGCTTGGCCAGCGATTACGTAATACTTTTTTCACTAAATTTTTGATGTCCCTTGAAAATTGTAAAACTTTTTGCAAATATGTTCTTTTTTGGTGCGAAAGGTATGTTGAGCTTATTAACCCATAGGTTCCCAAGGTAAGAAATTAAAACTCGTTTGATGTTTTTACTGTATTTTATAATTAAAAATGGTAAAGAAAAAAAATTACGTTTTTAATTTTTTTTTTACAACAAAATGTTGCGTATACGCAACGCTGGGAGTTTCACGAAATAAAAGTTATAATACATTGTGTGGAATAGTTGAAAACCATTCGAGCGAAGATGCACCTGACAAGTGGTGTTCTTACATTGTCTACATCTACTTACTTTATTTTGCTTCGCTGCGATCACGTGACCTACGTTATCAAATCGAATTCTCATGGATAGCGCGCTTTTAGATAGTCGTCCATAGATTGACCTTGACCTGCTACATCTTCGCCTTAATTCTTTTTTCGATGCCTGATTCATCCATTTTTAGAAGAGTGATTGCTATGTTTGACTTAAATTCTAATTGTATCATTTTTGATTTGTTTGACAAATTGTACATTTTCCAGGAGTTTACAATAACGCTGGCAATCAAATTTACAAAAAGGGGCCACCAGCACTTTTTCCCGTTTATTACATATTCCGTTGTCATAAAAATCAACGGATCCCATATGCTGATTATACTCGACTATAACTTTTGGCTGTGGAATGGAAGCGTTCTTATTTGATTTCCTGTTATACCATACCTTGTTGCGATTACTAGAGGTTCAATGGTGCAGTTATTGGTTGCAACTGTCACTAAAGAATTGTCGTTCCATCTTACTAAAGGGTTTTCCAATAGGGGCACTCTTTCACTAATCATCAAACTGTCACTGTCAATTTATTCAAAACTCAATATTTTCATCATGATAAAGTACACGAACGAGTAACGTCTGCAAATTATAAAAATTTTCTACCGAAATTCGGAGTCGGTGACTGCAACTTTAAGAGCGTTAACTCCAATTTTCGGTCGAACTTCTCGCCCTAGTAGACAGGCAATAACAAGTTTAGTGCAAAAATTTGAGTCTACATATTCGTTGTGTGATGATGCCGTGTCAGTGAGACAACGGGTTGGTCGAAGTGTCGAAAATATCGCTGCCGTCCAGGCGTCCGTAGCAAACGATCCAAATCAGTCAATTCCACGGCGTTCTCAAGAATGGGGCATCGCTCAGACCACATTATGGCGTATTTTGCGTAAGGATCTTGGTTTACACCCATACAAGATCAAGCTGACCTAAGAGTTGAATCCGATGCACCATTTAAAGCGACGTACGTTCTCCGATTGGGTTCTGGAGAAGATGCGCCAAGATGACGAATTTCATCGCGAAATCATCTTCAGTGACGAAGCTCATTTTTGGCTCAATGGGTTCGTCAATAAGCAAAATATGCGTTATTGGTCGGGGGAAAATCCACATGTGCTTCATGAATCACCACTTCATCCACAAAAAATAACTGATTGGTGCGGTTCGCATGCCGGCGGCGTTATTGTGCCATATTTTTTCGTCGACGATAACGATTGTCAAGTTACTGTGAATGGTCAGCGTTATCGCGCCATGATCACAGATTATTTTTGGCCCGAATTGGAAGATATGGACTTGGCAGATATGTGGTTTAAACAGGATGATGCCACAAGCCACACAGCACACGTTACAATCGATTTATTGAAGAGTAAGTATGGTGAGCGTGTTATCTCAAGACATGGGCCAGTCGACTGACAGCTTCGTTCGTGCGATTTATCGCCGCTTGACTATTTTATGTGGGGCTGCGTTAAGTCGTTGGTTTATGCCAACACGCCGACGACTTTGGGAGAGCTCAGAGCCAATATTAAACGCGAAATAGCGGCTGTTTCGGCCGAAATGTGTGGCCGAGTCGTTGAAAATTGGATCCAACGAATCGACCGCTGCAAATGTGCCCGCAGTGGCCATATGAACGAAGTCGAGTTCCATTCATAAATGTTTTGATTGTACTTCAAGCCGATAATAAAGTTTTTGAAATATCTCAAATGGTTTGCGTTTTATTTAGCAAAAAAAGTTGTCAAGTTCTTATTGGAAAACCCTATATTTGTTGTTAGAAGAAAAATCATAACTTCCACGATCTATCTTTTTCATATTTTTCACACCTTCCATTACTTCTAGTACAAGTACGATTATCACGAATTGTTCAAGTAGCGTAAAAATCCTTTTCCCTTAGCAAGTAAGTTAACTTGTACTAAGAGAAGAAGTTGTCAAAAACACGCGATGAACACATGGTTGCTGAATAACTGACAATAGTTCGAGGACAACATTCTCTCCCGTTTTAGTTTAGTTTTTTGAAAGTTCATGTTTTTCCTTCATAAGGTAAGCATTTGTACAAATAACCATTGGAACTACATATGTAGACACCATAGTTTGAAACCAAACTTAATTGGTTTTCTCTTTATGTATCCTTTATGTTTCCTCATCGATAGACAGATTATAAGAGAATACCCTAAACTACATGTTCTTTTCGTTTATCAAAGCAAAAAGAGGTCTTAGTTTTGAAAATCTGTCGCTTTCATCCAGTTAATCGTTATCTGGTAATTGTATGTGTTGCTTTATGGAACCGAATCTGTCCCTACTATACAGTTTCTGACTAACATGACTCCTTTGTCTTCTTCCACCAATTTCCTTTTTGCTATCTAGTAAAGTATGATACCCCGAAATAATTAGATTGCAAATGAATGCCGATTATTATCTAGAGCATATTTGTTAGTTATATAAGTAATTATATTTTGCAATAGATCTTCACTGAATAATATTGAAAACACTTCAAAAGGGACTTTACCGCCAATTCTATTTTCAATCTAAGATTATCTAAGTCTTCACAAGTACTCATGTCAGATAAACTTGCATGTAATTCGTAGGTCCCTACGATATCTGGTAAATATTTTTCGTTCTCACATACAATACATATGTATGCCGTCATTAAGCTCTTCTTCGTCTATAACTTCGTCTACCAACAGTGGAATTTACACAGCATCAACGGTATCAGCCTGCAATAAACCGACATCCTCCTCTAATAAAACTAAGAGCTCAGCAGGTGATTATTTTGTGATTGTTTTGTTTTTCGAAGACATCACTATAACAACAAAATTATTTTAAGAAAAGAGTAACCAAATAAATAAAATAATATAAAACTTTATAAATAAATTGCATAATTTACTCACTTCAGTTCAAAATTTTCAAAAACTCCACTTCACTGATCTTTTGTAACTGATTCGTATTATCATTCACTATTAATATTAACACAAATATGATCTATTGGCTTGTAGCACATGGAATGTGGTTCGCTCAGTCGGAAATAAGAAGTTCTCCAGTGAACGTTAAATTTTTTTTTTTTTTAAATAAAGTGGTAAGTGGGCTGGACATGTGAGAGTTTTAGGGTTCGTTACAAGTACCGTTACTTTTTTTCTAGGAATTATTTACCATGCTTGTCTGCAGTTCAATTTCGAATCCTCTTCCGTTATGAATTTAAAATGGGGCATAATGCGTCATTGGCAATGAAAAACATTAACGACGCATATGAGGATGTAGCGGTAAACGAACGAACTATATGACCGATGTTGGTTTGGAAAGTTCCAACCGGACAGTGGTTGGATGCAGATGAAAAACTAAAACACAACCCCAAGCCCGATATTCACCCAAAAAAGGTTGTGGTGACAATTTCGTGGACATCGAAAGGACCAATCCGCTTTTCATTTCTTCAACCAGGAGAAACTATAAACGCTATCAAATATTGTGAAGAAATCGACATATTGCTTGCCAAATCGGCTGAAAAGCAACCTGCGTTCATCAATAGACAGGGTCCAATCCTTTTGCATGACAATGCTAGACCCCGTACTGTCCTGATATTTCCCCAACGGATTACCATCTTTTTCGCAATCTGGATTCATTTTACCGGCAGAAGGTCTTCCGTAACCGAGCAGGGGTCATAAAAGTCTTTGAAGATTTCATTGCCTCAAAAAGTCAGCACTTCTACGAAAAAGAAATATTTGACCTTGTATCACATAGATGCTAACGGATCCTATTTTGATTGAATAAAAATTTACAGAAAAATAATATTGGCTTTTAAATTTTTACTATAAAATCAGACATTTCTTGTGGTATAACCCAATAGTTATGATACTCGTCTGATGGTACATGCCGGCGCGACTCATTAACAACTTCTCTGAGAATCCAAACGTTGCGTGTACGAAATAATAATAAAATAAGTTAGATATGCAAAAATTTTAAACGTTTAGTAAGATATCATATTATGTATCCTTTATTAAATGTCAGATTGACCTTTATTGATAATTTAGCCAATACATGTAAAGATATGTTGAAAAACAAAATCGGTCTAAGAAAGGATATTTCCGGTGAATGCAGTGACAACAAGGGAAAAGAGCTTCATCGCAAGATGAAATGGAAATTATCGAATTTAGTGAAAATGTGCAAATAAAGGAATCAGCAGATAGTGACGAGAAAAATTTCCGGAATTTACGTTTCGAGAGAAAAAGGGTGTATGTTCTTTCAGATTCAGAAAATGAAAGAAAATCGAGCTCCAAAGTGCTACTATTTTCCATGATACAGAAATTGCACTTAATGGCACAATTTGAAAGAATTTTCCAGTAGGCAAATCTAGTGGTAGACCACCTATAAATTCAATATTCCCAGATATTGGCAGTCAGTAGGACTGACTACCAAATATCATGGCAGATAATGTGAGTAGGTCCTTCCACTTGCTAATTACTAGAAGCATGGTAAAACATATCATATGTTGTACTGAAGCGGAAGCCCTTAGAGTTCTGAAAACTGAATGATCACTTCCACCTTTAAGTTTCCTGCTTTTATTGGAGATTTATATTCTCGAGGGGCCTATAAAGCAAGCACCATGAGAACTTCTTATCTATGGTCGAAGTAGTGGGGACCTGTATTCTTCGCAAATATAATGACTAGAGAAGAATTTATGCAAACTCTTCGATATTTAAGATTTGGCAACAAAAAAAAAACAGTAAGATCCCAACGTTTACCCACTGATAAATTTGAGCTAATATCAGAAATATGGAAAGATTTCATAAATAATAGCCAAACATGTTCTAAACCATATAAAAATATGACCAATATATGTATGCCAAATAAGCCACAAAAATTACTCATACGAGTAAAGTTTTGGTTGGCAGTTAATGTAGAATCACAATATTTTGTAAGTGGTTTTTCTTATTAGGGTAAAGAGGAGAGTCGAAATTCAACACCTTTAGGCGAATTTGTTATTTTGAAACTGGCCGAACCGTATTTACAAAAAGGCAAGAATATAACAACTGATAATTTTTTCACCAGTACTCCTCTTGCTAAAAAATTAGTTGCATAAAAAATCTCCTTGACAGAACTCCCAAAGCCAGCACAGAGTAAGAAGGATAAGATGATACTATATTTATCAGAGCATTACAAATCATACTCACCATTTATAAAAGCAAGACTCAACTGAAGTTATTACTACTAAGCACTGGACATACTCGTAGATATATTAGATTGGAAGACAATAATAAACGCACTTCAGCAACAACCAGATACTGCGGTACTCGTAAGACTAAGTTTAGAGTTGACGACGTTAATCAAATGGTGCGAAAATATTCCATGCAAGCTGCATCTTTTCGGTGACCTCTTCAAGCGTGTTTTAACATTTTGGGTTTGGCAGTGTTAAATACATGGATACTGTATAAAGAATGTACATATTTTTTTCAATTAGCCGAATAACTTTCCGGTAAGAAAGAAAAATATTGATCTTCAAGAGCCTCATATATGAGCAAAGCGTCAAACCTGTCAAATTGGATTTTCCAAAAGAAATAGAAGTAAATACACTTGTAGAAATTGCAATAAGATTGTTTGTGGAAGGTGTGCACATAAAATTGAATATGCACGCAGAAAGTGTGCAGAATGAATATTACTATTTATCATAGTTCTTACGTTTGTTTTTTGTAACATTTGAAAAAAAAAAAATTGAAATTCATTCATGTTTTACTCTCCACCAAAGCACGTATAAAAACCGTACTATTTTGATATATGTAGATATTTTGAATCAATACACCTGCATAACAATATTCCTTTAAAAATAAACTACTTATTCTACAAAATGTTTATTTTTTTTCAATTGGGTCAAATTGACGCGTGCCATAGAAATAGGTATAATATATGTAAAAGAAATTTCCATAAACCTAGTGTTATTAACACTAAAGGAAAAACTGTAATGTTTTTCTTCCATACAAATGACGAACACTCTGATGTGTACATATGGATACGTATATGCAACCTAATTCTTTTTTTTTTTTGTACTTTGTTTTTATGTGTAGCGTTTTTTTAATAAAAAATATAATATCAATTATTTAGTCCTTTTTGGAACATTATATGTATATCGCCAATACGCACACAAATATTGAGGTTTTTTTCGGCATTTTGCTTCACTTTTTGAGGAGTTCTTGTGAAATTCCAGCGTTTTCGTTGTGTATGTCGGTCTTAAATTTTTTAAGAGACACTGGTTTGTTGCCGTAAATAGATGTTCAAATATTCCGAGTGGCCAGTAGAAATCACATTTTTTTAAATCAATCGATTAGATCGTATTAGGTCTTCAATAAATCGACTATTTCACTAGCAGTTGAAACCTTCCTTTTGAAACCAATAACTATCCGTCCTATCCAGTTCAGATGCCAACAAATAGCGTATCAATACCATATATCGCACCCCGTTGACCGTAGCTGTCTCGTTGATGGCTAACGACTTTTTGGAAGATCTGCGTGTGGATTGATCGGGGAACTTCTGACTTGGATGAGGCCAGAAGTGCAATAATCAATTTCGTGGCGTATTGTTTAATGTACCTACCAGTGGTGGTCCCTGATAACAGCATGATTAAATCCATACACATTTAGGCTAAAACGACAATGGTGTGCTCGACCATAGCATGATACTGGCCTGCACCCTCATAGTGCTGAAACCCTGTGTATAAGAAATTAAAAAAAAAGATCTGACGATGAAGATAATAAGCTCAGATAGTAACGAATCCATAGTTGAACACCCTGGCAAATGATAAAGAACAACGATCAAGCGATGTTGCTCGGCAGCACCAACAATTCTGGTGGCTAGATGAAGGAGTGGAAGTTTCGTCGTCGAATTTCTCCAGTAATACGTAGCTTCATAGGAAGCAAAGTCGGTCTTCTGCATATTTGATTAGCGGTGGCCGGCTTACATAGTGTTAGGTAGAATTAGGGTAGATTTAAGAAAAAAATAAAAAAAAAAAAATAAAAAAATAATAAAAAATAAAAATCCCAAAATAAAAAAAAAAACAAAAAAAAAAGTATATTAGAACCGAAGTGGGTAACACTCTAAAATACGGTAGAGAATTAGATAGTTTAAGTAGGATTAAGTAGGTTAAGACTTAGGTAGTTTATAGGTTTAGTTTTAAGTTTTATATTATAACCAAACAGTCCATATACTAAGTTTTTCTACTTAAATATTATTTTCTTAGTTTTAGTTTTAATAAATGTAAAAACAAAAATAAAAATAGTCTGTAAGAAACGTCGAAAGACATAGATTAAGTATTATGTTTAACTTAGAGTGCCCGCATGAGGCCAGTAAGATAGAATAAGATTATTTGTAAGTTTATTAAGCTAATTTTTAAGCATTTTTTTTGTCTAGCTCGTAAGTGTAAATGAATTCCAAAAATAAAAATGCATATAAAATGAAATGAATGAAACGATCTTCGATCTTGCACGCGGAATGTTCGGATCCTTAACAGGTCAAATGTAACCAAACAATTAGCACAGGCCCTTGACTGCTATCAAGGATGAAAAACTGTGATATATACTACTGTGATTATTATAGGGAACGGAAACAACTCTTATTCGGGCGCGGATTTGTAGTACACAGCAGACTTAGGCAAGAAGTTCTGATCTTTCCACAAGTGAGCGCGCATCTTACAATAATCCGCATCAAGGTTAAATTCGCTAATATACCAACTCATTTCTCAAATTTTGTCAGAAGAGTGTATGCCCGTTGAATGGAATCTCAGCGTCGTTTGCTCGATCCACAAAAAGAAGACCCTCTCAACTGCGCCAACTATAGATATATAAATCTACTCAACATCGCATACAAGTTCTTATCTGCTATATTGTGTGAACGTTTCTTATTTTTTTCATCCTTGACAAACTCGTACGTTTGTGCAGAATAACAATGGAGAATGCTCGTTGCTCCGTAAAGTTCGGCAATGACTTACCCGAGACCTTTGATTTTTCTTTTAGCATCATACTTCAAAGAATTGTGCGGAGCTTACAAGTTGGTAAGCTGGTGGCACAATCTTTCAAAAGTGTTTGCACAGCTGTCACAGGTGTTTTCATCAGTAATGAAATGGAAGCTGCGAAAAATAAATGAGGGCAAAAGCAAGTACATACTGCCAACAAGAAGGTACACACAACGTTACAGTCGACTACAATAACTTCGAGGTAGTAAGGGATTATGTCTATCTTAGTTCTGCTACCAATACTGCCAAAAACACCTCTCGCTGTTTTTTGGACTAAGAAAGCAATTGAGTATTAAGCCCTATACCGAACAACTAAGGAGAAATCATATAAGACCTTCAGACCGAGCTGTACGGCGACATGGATCTAGTCAGAAGACTGCGCATCAGTCACCTAAGATATCATGGTTAGGACATGTGGAGCGAATTTACACCAATACTCCGACCCACAGAGTCTTCTAACTTGGAGAGACAACGCAGTAGAGAAAGATCTAGTCTTACATGGCGCGCAAAGTGGACGGGGGCCTCAACTGACTTGGGATGCGGAACTTCAAGTGGTTAGCTAAGGGTCGGGGTAATTGGAGAGGCTTATTAGGTGAGGCCCTAGTTCTCCCCAAAATCTAAGCAAATTGTTTTTGAAATCATGCGATTAGAGAACATCTTCTTCAATAAATCGATTATTTCACGAGCAGATGCCAAGAAATGGCGTATATCACACTCCGTTTACCGTAACCACGTTCAGAGCATACGCCATCTTATTGGGAAATTGTGCAAATCAACCTTTTAAATCTTCCAAATAGTTGACACATGCAAGCCAAATTGAAGACCGCGGCGACTTTTACAGCATCAGTACTTTGAAGTGGATGGAGTTCAACCTTTGGCTGCGATGGTACCACTTGCATTGAATTTGGTCACTAAACGTTTAATTGCTTTGGCTGTTAGCGGTGTTAGACTGAGACATTTGCTTCTATAGGCACGTTGCGTTAGCATAATAGAAAATTGATTTTCAAAGCAAAATATTATAATAATTAGAGCTGCTTCTTTAGGTGTCTAGTGTTGCATCGAACAAATTGTACTAGAGTGAAGAATGAACATCAATTAGACAGGTCCTGTCATTTTTATTCTATTTTAGCATCAGGTACCAGAAAGAATCTTCCTGTACGTATAATAGAGAAGGTAATGTCTCAGTTTTTATTGAGTATGGGCTTTGTCAAGTTTTAAAATATTTTTCGCAGATTGATTTAGAGTTTAATTTTAATCCTCCTTATTTGATAATTCTCATGAAACATTTACTCGTTGTGAACAGATTTAACTTAGCTTATGTAAAGTTTGTATTCTACTCTGATAAACCCTCGTTCTGTATTCACTTAAGGATGGAGAGAAAGATTTATGTTTTGCATACCAGACGTTTTTGTAACCACCCGACGAAAACTACAGAAGTCAAATCTGTTTTTTTTTTTTTCATTGTCTTCACAGAATAACATGAAACTCTAAAAACGACCAATAAATGTCTGAGTATGCTTCGCTTTACCTTTCCAAAGACGAATTGCTTCTCTTTTAGAATAACACCCTAAGATCCTTGCTGTTGGCGCTTTATTATTTCAATGGTAATCTTAAGAAGCCAATAACATTTAAACATCCCCCATTCATAGTACGATTTCTTTTCATTTAAGTAAATAAAAATTCCACAGCGAAAATCTACTCCCTTGAGATAATTACACGCAAATTACTCACACGTTCCGCTTTGATTAATGAACCATATTTCAATCCCATTACGCGAACTGAATCTTTTTCTTATCGAAACAGCCCTTTGTAAGCTTGTTTTTCTACCCCTATCCCCGGTAAAACCACAACCGGTATCTTTCTATAGAAATAGCAGCCAACCAAATCTATACAGCCGTTCATGCCGCATCAAAGGCACATCCGTACACGTCAGAGGCGTACAAATACGAGGCAAAAGGCGGCTTTAAAAGAAAAAGGCAAACAAAAAAAAAAAAAACACAGAGACGAGCCGAAACCGTAAAATCCCTTTTCGCTAGGTTACATCGCTGTTTATTTTCTTTTTTTTTGCGCGCAAAGTAATGTAATTAATTTCAGTGTTCCCTCGAATCGAATTAGAGGTAGAAGACAGGAACCTGAATTTATTTCCGAATGCGCTGCTTACCAGCTTTTAACAACAATAAGAGCCAACAACCATTCAACCAGCCATTCAGGGACTTCTGGCACTCGATGTAGTGGTGAAGGCGGTAAAGGTGATAAAAAGCTTCATGTTAATTAATCCCTTCCAGGATATGCGAAGCAAAACGTTGCTAACAGTCTTTAGACCCACAATGCGTAAACATGAAATAATGAGATGATTTTTATTATACCCAAAAATATAATAACAACTGTTTCATATGTAGGCAGAAGGCGTCAGAGTGTGAGTTTGATCCTTGCAAATTATGGAATGTCCTCACATGGTGGTGTAGACTAAAGTCTCTCCATCCACGTGCTGTGCATGGATTTGTAATTTCCCGATTTAACTCGTTATGAGCGTCATGCTTATTTGAACAGCTACCTACTCCTGAAGGGTGAAAGGATATGAGTTACCCCCCAGAGATAGGGTGGTAGTAGCACATTTTAGCGAAACAGTTATTGGCACAACGAAATGGTATTTAGCTCGCTTATCTGTTTCGTGCTAAATCGTGGTAATTTTGCAATTTACAGATTCTTATGATGAATCCTTGCCAATTGGGAGTTTTGAGGCTGTTTATTTTCGAAAATGTAACAGTAAATAATACGATTATTTCTTTTTCAATATCCTAAAAAGTGGTTATTTTGATTTTTAAGAGGTACCTACATAAGTCATTCGACTGGTATTAATATTTTTGGCAATCATCTTTAATATCCATGATTTGGATGTAAGACAGTTTAATGGAGACGTGTCATGAGATAATCATCTTCAACGCAGGATGTCTATGGAAATAACACATAAGATGAGGAAATCATGAGGACACGAGTAGGCATTTATTGATGCCTAAAGCTGCTTTAACGTTTATCATTACGTATTCGACGCTATAAAGCATTAATGGAACGATGTTCATTGGCAGAGCATCTGTCGTGCCTTTATCGCCAAATAACAATTTCTTGACTTACTTGGCAGCCTTCGATCTATTTAATGGTAATTTTGGTATCAGGGTTATGTCGAGATACAGACACATTCCCAAGCAAATGAAAAAGGTTTTAGTGACTCAGAGTCCTCTTTCCTTTAAATACGATTTGTTTCTACCACATCACGGCGGTACCTCAACGTACAACTGCTTGATGACATTTCATACATTTCCAGTGTAAATCACATTTAGAATACATCTTTTAGAGCGGGTTGTCTAAGATAGAAAAAAAGTCAGATATGTAATCCAAGTGTTATTGATTGGTTTTGTTCTAGTCCGTTTAATTAAACGGAGGTTAAATTAAGCACGGGGTTGTATTCAAAGCGTTGATTTCATTATCTACGACATGCTCTACCACAATCAACCAATAACTAAAACCTTTTTGTAGTAGCAACTTTTGTAAAGGTATTATCTTCTGAATGTGGTTATTTCGATCAATAACATGAATCGGCTTATTCAGCCGAATATCTTTCAGCTCCGTTGATAAGGTCCGGTGTGCACCTGGACCGCAGCCAAGAAGCGTCTTCAGCCAGTTTTGATCTTTAGCCAGCTGCTTCCAGTTTCGCCCACTAAATTGGTAGAGGTCCCCTTCCAATTGTGTGCTCCAGCTGAGTCGCGGTTTTCCTCTACTGCGGTGTCCCTCTGGGGTAGATTAAAGACTTTTTTCGGATCATCCGCTCTACATGACCCAGCCACGTCAGTCCTTGGACCTTCACTCTTCTGATTAAGTCGTTGTCGTTGTACATCCAGCAGAGTTCGTCGTTGTATCTCGTCCTCCACTAACCGTTTATGCATACAAGATTGAAAATCACCCGAACAATTTTCCTCTATAAGCAGCCAAGAGCACCCTCATCCAATTTTGATAAAGTCCATGCCTCTATGCCATAGAGCAAGACTGGGATTATTCAGGCCTTATATAGGGTCACTTTTGTTGCTCGAGAGAAGGTTTTTTAATCAATTGCCTTCTTAGCCCAAAGAAGCAGAGATTGACGAGAGTTATTCTTCGTTTGATCTCAATGCTGGTTTCATTGTCTGAATTGATAGCGGAGCCTGGGTAAACAAAGTCCTTAACTACTTCAAAGTAATATCTGTTGAGAGTGATGTTCTGTCCAAGACGTCGGTGTTGGGTGTCCTTTCCTGGTTGACAACAATTAAAGGTTTTTTTTAGAGGTTTAATTTTTAAACTGGCAACACTGTTTCTACAGATCTTTAATTTCACAATTGAAAGTTGATTTGTGGTCATTACGTTTTGCCATTTTACAATGAATAGATTGACGCCAGAGCAATGCGTGCAAATTGGGCAAACCTATTTTGAAAACCATGGTTCGGTTCGCCAAACTTATTCTGAGCTACGTCCATTTTACGGTCGACATAATCATCCATCTGTACAAGTTATTCGGAACACGATGAATCGTTTTCGCACCACGTACACTCTAGTGCAAGCATGTCAAACTCGCGGCCCACTACGAATAATTGTGCGACAAAGCCCGCGGTAATTTTCAGGTTTTCACACACATTCATTTTTTTTTAATGAGAAAATACCATCCATATCAGTAATTCCGGGAAATTCAATTGTTTTCAATTTCTCCATGCCAACCCCATGCACACACAAAAATTTCGAGAGCGCTAAAACGGTTCTCTCTTTGCTTTGTATGTGTTGTTGTGTCTCTATTTTGCCTACTCTTAGCCTAATTTGATTTTGCATACGAAAAAATAAATGCGTAGTTTATGTTGGGCGGCTGTTTAGTGTTTGCGCAGACATCTTTATATTTATATATATTAAATAATAATTTGTTTAATATGTAATAATCAAATACGTGTTCCAAAATTATACAACTTTAAGCGTCACTATGAACAACATAAATCTAAATATGACAGCTATGAAGGAATTATAAGACAACGCAAATTTAAAGAGTTTAAGTCAGAACTAAAAAAACAACAGCTTATGTTTACTAAAGTTTTTCAAGAAAGTGCAGCAGCGGTGCATGCAAGTTATGTTTTGTCGGAGTTGATAGCTAAACTTACGAAGAATCAAACATTCATCACACGCATTGTATAATCCATCTAGAGGTTTTATGTACAAAGGCAATAAATATGGAACATGTGTTGAAACCTATAAAAAAATTATAAATTTTATAACATCTCGTGGCTTAAATTAGCGTCAGTTCTCTGATTTGTTAAATGAATTAGGAAGCGAATTTTCCCGTTTAACCTACTATACCGAGGTACGTTGGCTATCTTGCTATGATGTTCTTAAACGATTCTGGGACTTGAAAGAAGAAATATGTCAGTTTTTGATGACTAAAAACCAAGACACCAGCATGTTTCGTGATCTAGAGTGGTTTCAGGATTTAGCTTTTATGATAGATATAATAAAACATTTATCTGACTTAAATTTAAAACTACAAGGAAAAGATGACATTATTACGAACATGTGTGACCAAGTTAAGGCATTTAAATGCAAGCTAGGTGTTTGGGAAAATCAGTTGAGAAACGAGTATTTGACGCACTTTCCTACATGCAATATGAATAAATCAAGTTTAGGTGAAACTGCGTCGTATCAAAAATATACGGGAAAAAATTTCAGATTAGTATTTGAAAAACAAGTTGGATTTATTTTCTTCGATTTTTTCCATAAATATAGAATCAGTACCGAATCATATGCAAATGGAGGTTATCGAAATACAGTGTGACTCCGAATTAAGATCTAAATTCTTTGAAGTTGGAATGCCTGAATTTTACAACTATTTTCCAGTCCGCTTTGAGAACATTCGAAAATTGGCAAATGAAATCATTTGCATGTTTGGAAGTATCTATCGGTGCGAGCAGTTATTTTCAGTCATGAATGGGAATAAGTCATCAGTTAGATCCCAAATAACTGATATACACCTTGGGTCTGTTTTGAAAGTAATCACTGTAATCAATCAAATTATAGTTTTTCTTCTTTTTTTTTTGTGGTCCATACAAATTTAGATCCTGCTGGATTGACCCGTGAGTTAAATGACAATGAATACTCGTACTGTATACTCCATGTGACGTATTGGTCAACTATGTATGCAAGTATGTGCATATCAAATGTATGGCGAAACGAGGTGGAAGATTGCTGTGGATCAAATCCACGTTTGTTGTCCACGTGTTCCCCATCTAAAACTGCTAATCGAACTGTGATCTATCACGTCACGTGATATTACACGTTCTCTTTGTGCTCCTATTTGTTTATCAATAAATTACTTTCTCTTAGTTCTAAGTTTATTTCGTAAGTCTAGTTTAAGTTTAGAGTAAGAAAGAGGCATTAAAATACTCACTTTGATTTGTGAGCTGGAAGAATAAAGGCCAATCGGAAATAAAAATCTTATTTGTGTGATTTTTATTTAATCCTATATCAACTGTTGTTAAATACAGCCACAAAATTCGAGCGAGACATGATATTCCTATATTTTGTAAAGCATATAGGTATTCTGAAGCACTTAAAGATGAGGTAGATGTACAGATTTCATGAATGCTTAGTTAAGAAATTATTAAAAATTCCACCAGTCGGTATAAAGCAAAAGTGGCGCATAGTAATTGACTTTAGAAAAGATAAATTTCCTATTCCTAATATTGAGGACATCCTATCGAAACTAGGAAGTGTCCAATATTTCTTAGTGCTGGATCTTGCAAAGGGATTCCACCAAATTCCCATTTGTAAAGAGGATATGCACAAAATGGCATTTTCGACATCGAACGGGCATTATGAATTCACTCGTATGCCATTTGAATTAAAGATACATCTTTTCAAAGAGTAATGAATGAAGTCCTATCTGATTTTCTAAACAAAATATGTGTGGTATATCTTGACTTCACTTCAAGAACATATTGACTCTTTACATAAAATTCTTAAAAGACTTAACGAATACAATTTTAAGGTTCAGGTAGATAAGTGTAGTTTACTTCAACGTTAAACAGAATATCTAAGTCATATAATTTCAAAGGATGGTATAAAGCCCAATCCACGTAAGATTGAGGCGATTAAACATATTGTACTGCCTTGAACAAATAAGCAAATAAAATCGTTCCTAGGAGTTACTGGGCTCTAAAGAAAATTATTAACCCTAGAAAGATAACGTACGTCGAATCGACGTGTTCAGTTTTGTATATGTTTTTATGTTTCATTAGAAAAGAATTTTTATTTTTGTATTTTTTTTTTCAATTTGAATAAAAAATTTAAAAAAAAATTATGTTATTTTATTGAACATTAAAACAGTTACACATAAAGTTATAAACGACTAATTACACAAACAAATTGTGGGAGAAATCAGCATACAAATACATATACGTCGAATCGACGTATGGTTATCTTTAACGTAACTTTCAATAACGTTATCTTTCTAGGGGACTACTCAAAAGTAGCTCTTCCAATAATACCTCAAAAAAAATGCTAAAATTAATATTAAAGAGAGACAGTATATTGAGTCCTTTAATAAACTTAAAGAACTCATATGTACTTGTCCAGTCCTAATCTACCCAGACTTTTCCAAAACTTTCACGTTAACAACTGATGCGAGTAGTGCCGCTTTAGGGGCTGTTCTGTCTCAAAACCACCATCCTGTAGCTTTTGCCTGCAGAACTCTAAATCGCCATGAGGCAAACTATAGCACAATAGAAAAAGAACTTCTTTGTATAGTATGGGCTACCAAATATTTTAGACCGTACTTATTTGGGCGGAGGTTTAAAGTCCAAACTGATCATCGTCCTTTAGTATGGCTGAATTCGCTCAAAGAACCAAATAGCAAGCTCCAACGAGGGAAGATCAAACTAAATCAATTTGATTTCGATATTGATTATATTAAAGGCAAGGAAAATAATGTGGCCGATTTTCTCAGTCGATTGGAAGCTAACTATGTAGATGGCGAAGAAATTAGATCTGACATAGCCACAATACACAGTGGAATCGAAAATTTCAATGATACATTACAGAAGTTCCCCTTAACATTTATAAACATCAATTGGTTTTAGAAAAAAACAAGTCCTATGCATATACTAATAAAATTTTGTAAAAACGGAATATTAGAAGATCAACTATATCACTACAAAAATACATTGAAGTGTATATACTAGACATTTTAAAAGGTCTTTTACCAATTAAGGGAACAATAGGAATTCACTGTAAAGATGATCATATATTCGTTGAATTAAAAAAAAAACAATTGTTAAATATTTTTCAAACACGCCAAATATGAAAGGTATGAAGCTGCTTAAAGATGTTACATGCAAAGACAAATTATTAGAGATAATTGAAAAAGCGCATTTAAATAAGAACCATATAGGAATCGATGAAACATACTTAGAGCTAAAAGATAGGTACTATTATCCAAATCTTAGGTTAGAAATTTGCAAATACGAGGGGCGTTCAATATATTCTCGGTATCGATATGAAGGAAAATGCGAATTCAATTTAAATTGTTTTTATTTTTCAATATAATCTTCCCTAACATCAATGCATTTGTTACATCTTGAGATAAGCTAAACCCTCAAAAAAATAACTTTCCTCTTTCTCTGCAAAATACTCGTACCCATTTATTTCCGACTTGAGTTCTTCATCATCCGAAAATCTTTTTCAACGAAGACATTTTTTCAAATCCGGAAACAGGAAATAATCACTAGGGGCAAGGTCTGGACTATAGGGTGGGTGTTGGATTTCTTCGAAACCACAATCTCGCGCAGCAACCTTGGAAACTCGCGCCGTGTGAACAGGAGCGTTGTCATGAAGAAGCAACACACCCGCTGCGAGTTTACCCCGTCTTTTCTTTTTAATTTCCTCCCGCAAATTATGCAAAGTGGAAGCGTAGGATGTGGCGTTGATGGTTTCACCTTTTTTTTTGTACTCAATAAGCAAGATTCCCTTTGAGTCCCAAAAAACTGTGGCCATGAGCTTCACGGCAGACGGAGTGACTTTGAACTTCTTCGGGGGGTGTGTTCCTTTTTTATGCCACTGCATGGACTCTTGTTTGCTTTCAGGGTCATAGTGGTGGACCCATGTTTCGTCCCCAGTAACAATTCGATCCATAACACCGTCCACGTTCTCACTACACATCTCCAAAAGCTCTCTACAGCATGCGATTCTCACTTTTTTCTGAGGCGCTGTGAGCATTCGTGGCACCCACCTTGCACTGACCTTTGAAAGGTTAAGATGGTCATGAAGAATGGTGTGAATGGTACCAATTGAAAGCTTGGTGATCTCTGCTATCATTTTCACCTTTATTCGGGCATCCTCAAGAACAAGTTTTTCGACTTCTTTGATGCTTTCTCCCGTACAAGCAGTAGCCGGGGCGCCGGAGCGGGGATCGTCTTCAATGCTCTCTCTGCCTCTCTTGAATTCACTTGACCACTTTTGCACAGTTGATAATGAAGGTGCGGAACCCTGGTAAACAGCCACCATCTCTTCATGAATAGTTTTTTGACTTTTTCCTTGCTTAGTGAGAAATTTAATTACAGCGCGATGCTCAATTTTCACCATCATCGTCTCAGTTGCCATTATGATTCTGTTTAACTACAGATAAAACGCGAATTAATAATCACATTTATATGAAATTTTACACGAATGCACTAAAATAATAGTATTACTTGATAAATAAGTCATTTTATATATACAACCACAGCTTCACCCCTATACCGAGAATATGATGAACGCCCCTCGTACATTAACAACATTTGCAAATATGAACCGAACAAAACCGAATTTCGTGATTTCTGAGACTATTAGTAAAGCTAATGAAATTATACACATTGATATATGGTTCCTTAATAAAAATAATTTCTTTCTAACTTGTATAGACAGCCTAACAAAGCATGTGTCTGTTTACTCTATTACAGACAGAAATTCCATAACAAGTTGACTTTCGCAAACTTCGAAAAACCAGTCAAAATAGTATCAGATAATGAATTTAATACGGCGTACATTAAAAACTTTTTAAACCAGCAAAATACATGAAATATGATATGAAATAACTTCACCTCTCCTAATACCCATACAGGCAATCCTGCAATAGAGCGATTTCGCTCTACCCTTAACGAACACTTAAGAATATTTAAACCAAATAAAGAAAATAAAGGAATTGATGACAAAATTCTAGTTCTCAAAGCAGTTGAAGTATATATGATACCATTCATTCTAGCACAAAGTATAAACCTAATAATCTTCTGCATTCTACTCTAAGCCCTACAGAGTGGGAAGACTTAAGGCGTAGGTTACAAACAAATAAGGAAAAACGAATTAATAAGTTGAACGAACTACCAACCGAATCATCAGATTTACGAGAATGAGAACTAGTAAAAAATTTAGGTTTTTATAACATTAAATACTTACCACCCTACATAATAAAAAAAGGTTAAAGAAAAATGTAAAACATACAACATACTTTGGGGACAAAGATGTATTTAAACGTGATAGGCAAACTATAAAAAGGAAATATAAATACCAAAATTCTATTAGGAACATAAAGCTTGATCCAAAATTAACAGATAGGGATTACTCTAACAGAAAAATAAAAAACCATGAAAAGGAATACCAACAGAACCAAACTAGAATTTTCAACAAGCAATAAAAAATACCGAATTTTTACCATTTTTGTTTTATTTTATTTGTTTCCAATATTATATATTATTAATGTATTTCTAGATATAAGAATAATTAATTATTTATTACACGAAAAACACAAAAACTCATTGTAGATATACCTAGTAAGAACAGAAGAAAAATATTATAAAAATGTAATAAGAATAGGATTGTAATAAACTATTTCATTTCTTGTCACAAAAAAAAGGAAAAGTCAAATACCTTCATAATTTTGTTATCTACTATGAACATAAATTTAAGAAATATAATCTAGGAAAGCTGTAACCATTAATTTAGAAGTAAACTACTCGTAATTACAATTATATCAACATATATATTTAGAATTTTTCAAATAGGAACTAAAGAGATCGTTTTTGCACAAGCAACTTAAAATACACCACAGGCAGTAGCAAAGGCAGCCATTTATGCGCGTTTGTATATGACACTTCATACATATGCATCTGCTAATGCAAAAATATAATGCATTAATGCCTTACCTCGAACGAGATAGCACAAATTTACCCACTATTTTGCAATTGGCAAATCAGTATCCAACTGTTCTCAATTCTTAGGTAGGAGGTGTTACATGACCATGAATACTCGTACTGTGTACTCCATGTGACGTATTGGTCAACTGTGTATGCAAATATGTGCACAGCAAATGTATGGCGAAACGAGGTGGAAATTTGCTGTGGATCAAATCCACATTTGTTGTCCACGTTCGTGTAATCGAACTGTAATCTATCATGTCAAGTGATATTACACGTTCTCTTTGTGCTCCTATTTGTTTATCAATAAATTACTTTCTCTTAGTTCTAAGTTTATTTCGTAAGTCTAATTTAAGTTGAGACATTAAAATACTCACTTTGATTTGTGAGCTGAAAGAATAAAGGCCAACCGGAAATAAAAAGATCTTATTAGTGTCATTTTTTTTTTAATTCTATATCTTTACTCGTGGTAGCCATTAAGTTTGACATGCTTGCTCTAGTGGATAATACGCATCCCCAAAGACGACAAACAGTGCGAACAGAAGAAGTTATTGCCGTTGTGGACTGCAGTGTTGAGGAGAATCCGAATGAGTCTATTCGCCATCGTGCACAGCAACTGGAGCTATGCCCATCCACTTTGTGGAATATATTACGGAAATATCTTGGCTTAAAAGCTTAAAAGATCCAGCTTGTGCAAGAGTTGAAAACGCGTGACCATTATACGCGTCGTAGGTTCGGTGTATGGGCCGAAAACATGATTCAGCTTGATCTACATTTTTAACGCAAAATTTTGTTCTCCGATGAGGCTCATTTTTGGTTAAATGGACATGTGAACAAGTAAAATTGCCAAATTTCGAGTGGAGAAATCCCTGAAGCCTTTGTCGAGACGCCCTTACAACCATTAAAACTCACTGTTTGGTGTGCTTTAATGGGCTGGTGGAATCATCGGCCCATATTTCTTTAAGGACGAT